>VXBQ01011589.1:104908-455717 GCA_013400175.1 Phainopepla nitens | reverse complement strand
TTTTTTTTTTTTTTTAACCTGGGGATCTTTTGTGGTTGATTGACTTACAGGTCAAGAGACATTTTGGTTTCTGATTGGGATTTTCTCATAGACAACTGCAAGTGATGGTAGTTGAGAGCGTCAGGATTCTGGATGTGTATAATGCTATGCCTGATGTGCTTATTTTACAATAATATACAGACTACAGATCTTCCCTGTCCATTGTGCCTTCTGTCATAGGAATTAAGGACAGATGCTGGTTGTCATCAATATGAGACTAAATGCAGAAAGAAAGGCTCACTATTCCTATGCCCAGCTGCTGAAGACTCCACTTCTAATTGTCCAAAGTGCTTAGCAGCAGTAGTACATAATATTATGGCATCAGTAGAACTGAAGATTCAAATAGTATCACCCATTGTAAAGTGTCTCTGATGGTGTCCTTTTTAATATTCAGTAAAGCTTGGGCTCGTATTGCATCATTGCCCTTAAATGAGAGAGTTCTAAAAGTTTCCTTCTATCACTATGACTGTTCTTCCAGACTTGAATCACAGTTGTCTTTGAGACAATTTTTTTTTCCTATCAGAACTGGCAGAAATTCAGTGAAGTTGAGGGTATCTGGATATGTGAAGCATAAAGATGGACTGCTTATGTCTTTTTTTTTTTTCCCTGTAATGAATTAGTTAAAAAATTTGACAATAATTATCTGTAATTTTTACAATTCCTGCAGCCTACTTTTGCTGTCAGTTCAACTGCTTGCTCCTGATCTTCATTGTCAGCTGAGGTTCAGTTCTTACAGTTTCAGCACTTTATCAAAGCAGCTCCCTTGGGATAGTGTGGATTGCAAACACAGGGACGAGGCCATGGAACTGGAGATAAAATATTTTTAACTGCATGAATGCAGTTGTGGAATGAACTTGGAGAGTTTCCTTGGAGAGTCAGGCACTTTTTCAATGACAACTGGCATGGTTAATCTTACCCTAAATGAGACCTAAAATTACCTGGGAAGTGTTGGCCTTGTCACAAGGGTAAAGAGCAGAAGGAAAACTGCCACTGTTGTGTGTGACAGTATGGATTTAGCTTACTCACGTGATGTATAAACATTAAAACCAGAGTCATACTGATACTTCCAGTACAGCTGGAGGAGGTAAAGAATTAGATGACAATATCAATTAGATGAAAAATGAAGAATTTTTTAAGGAGAAAGAATTAAAAATGCAGCTAAGAATGTTTATTTTAGAGTCAAATGAGAAAAACATGGTAGGAATAGACAGATTTGCAATGGTTTCAGAAACTATTTTCTAATTTTTTTTCAACTGCATGAGTAGCTCTGGAGAATGAGGAAAAATATCCCTGTGTAATCACCATAATATTTGCATGAAAGTTGTGGAAACTTCTGTTGTAACCTAGGATTTTACATAAGATCCAGAAAATAATAATTAGAACCTCCTTAATTACATTTAAATAAAACAGAGTGGTGTGAAAATATTCAAAGGTGTAAAGTAGTTTCCATATGGACTTATGAAGGAATCTTACTTGTTTACAGGTTGTTACTCTCATAACTATCAGCTATGGAGAAATTAGGGAGCTTTCTCTAAATGATTTGACCATTAAACTTTTGGAGCAATGTGGTATTATCTTTAATTTTAAATGCCCATATTTCTTATTCTCACTGAAGAAGTATTGGAAAAGATCTTGATAAATTAGATGTCTTACTATATTGTGTCTGTTTAGAACTTAGTTGTGACTTTCTAGCTTTATGTCTACTATTGATTGTAAAAGTAGAATAAACAATTCAGTAAAAGATGAACATTAACAAACAAGAAACATTTAGAAAGATACCTCTTCTCAATTTAATCTTGCAATTAGTTTGAACTGCTGATGAAAAGATAGAAGCAGGTATCTGTTTGTTGCTCTGAGGAAAACTGGAAGTACCAGGCACAGCCAGCAGCTACCTACTTCTTTTTCCTTTTTATGCATCTTGTCTGGCTTTATCTCGATTTCATTAAAGCCACACAGAAATATGATAACATTAATTGTGTCAGTCCTTTTTAGTCCATATGTTCATCCTCTTCAAGTTCACTTTTTCTTGTGTTCACAGGACTATTGTACTTAGCTATTGTTCCCTGATCCCCTGTTAACAAAGAGCAGTTTCGCTGCTGCTAATAAACAAAGTTAATAAACAAAGGCTGCAGTTTTATTCAATACTGAGCATTATAAAGAGAAAAAAAAAATTAGTTAAGGTAATCCTTTCTGTTCCAGATAGGCTTTTTGTCTAGCTGGTGTGTTTTCTGTTGATTCATTTACAGAGTCATATCCTCATTTATTAAAATGCAGGAGCTTTTTTTCCCCACATTCTTTCTTTTTTTTTTTTTAGATTGAGTTTCTGAATGTATTAAATTAAGCTAGAGTCAGTGACATGACTTCGTCTGTAGTTGAAAATGTATTTAGGGTCATACCAAATTAATTAATTCTTTCTGACATCAGGAAGAGTGCAATGGGAGAATATTTTCTGTTTTGTGAGTGAGATCAAATAAGCTGTGAACAAAATGTGATGCAGTGTGACCTGTAAGCCTTTGCAGAAAGCCCTAGTAAATGAGGAAAAGAGAGAATGGAGCCAGGCCAACTTGAAGACATCATATTGGCCATGCATTTTACTTCTAAGAAAAGCCTGTTAGGAGGTTCCCACCAGCAGAGAATATTTGGGTTCATTCTCCAGCATGAGGCAAATGATGTTAGGTCATAACAGGACATCTTTACCCTGCTCCCTTGAATGGAAAAGAGAGACTGAAACACAGATCTGGTAGTTTTGGATGCTCATTAGCTCTGATATAGTTGACTTTTCCCACTTGAATTATAATTGAGCAGCAGCACTGGTAGAAACCAAGGACAAGATCATTTAGCTGCCACACTCCTTTCTTTCCATTGTCTTAGCTCTTTTTCTTCTCTTCAGCATTCCAGGCACAGTCAGTATAATTCACTTAGATTTAGAAGATATATATGCAGTTAGACTAAAAAGATATGAATTTTACAGTATTTTTCCAGGGAAACTATCCAAAGACATAATGTTCCCTGTGTGTGAACTTTTTTTAACTCTGTCTGTGCCCTTTTTACCTAGGATCCAGACTTTGGCCATCTTGTGGTGTGTTTTTTTTTTTTATTTTTTTTTTTGTGAATTCAGTAAGAATATGATATTGATAAAGAAATACTTCACTGATTGAGAGGCAGGTAGTATTTTTCTTAGTGTGAACAAAGTTATTTCTTTTGTAAGTAAGTAAATATTTCACCATGTTTAGGGCCTCCTTTTATTCTCTGAGTAGTCAATTCTGTAGCCTCTTTAAAGATGTTCTGCACTTAAAATGAGACACTGTTCCTCTGTCTATTTCATGTTAATGAATATCACAGAATAATTAGAGAACATATCACTTAATAGGTTAGAGATTAGAAAACATGAAAATCATGGGTTTTTTCCTAGGTAGCTACACCTGTAAACCAACTCAAACCATAACAGGTGAAGAAGCTAAAAATTTCAGATTTGTTTCTACTGACATTTTCGTGAGGATTTACTCCATATTAAGAAAAAAGTCACAGTGAAATATCTCACTATTTGACACTGCTGAATAGGGCTCTTATTGTCATTATATGGCTTATATTTAACCTTCTTTTTCTTAAAAAAAAGCTGAAAATGCTAGGAAAAATCTGTCTATTAACTTTTAAAGTGGGGAAATGCATTTCCCACCTGAAAAAAAATAGCGGGAGTTAATTTTCTGCTACATTCTTAGCTTAAAAAGATAAAAACCAGGTTATTTATGACAAGTACAACTCACAAGAGACACTATGAGCATATTTGAGATAAGCTTGGGAGTTATTGTTTCTGCATAGATTTCTTGGACTCAAGGCCGGTACTCTTGATGAATTTGATATTATGGTATCTTTCTGTTTTAAAAGAAAAAGTTTGTGAAAATTTAGCTAAAACTGGTACTTTCAGCGGGAATCAAAGTCAGAGCCTCTGACTACCTCTTTTCAATATCTTACCTCTTACCAGTTTCTCCTGCTTATTGTAAATTCTAGTGCACAGATTAAAAAGTAACATTTTTACTTGATAGTTGTATTTTTTAAACCCTTTCAATTTGCACTCTCTGAATGTATTTTTTTCAATCCAAAGTCTAAGCTTAGACCTTTCACTTAGATAGGTGCCCCTGAAGTTATACCTACTGACAGTAGAAAATAGTTAATTTTTATTTCAGGAGATCAGACAGTTAGAAATAATATGTCAATTCCAATGAGACAGTTGAGATTTTGCCAGCAAGAAAGTTAAAATGCTGTGAATAGAGCAAATGTTTGTAGAGATCTCTGCCGACATCCACTTTTTGTCAATATTTCATTTCCACTGATATGAAAGCTGAAAACTCTGAATTGTGAATGGCTTCAATGCTCGAATTGTTTTATCTGCCTGGGTTTGATAACCCATTAGTTTCAAATAGAATTGGATGTGAGCTTTTTGTTTGAAGTTAGATGAGTCTTTGGTTGCTTAATAATTTTTCTTTATCTGGCAGACTTAAACCAGAATCATGGTCTTCTGGAGTTTTGTGTGATGCCCACACATCAGTTGAATACTGGCAAAATCATCATTTTTCAGTCAAGAAAAGTCTATTTTACACTTCTGAACCCTGTTTTTTTAAAAATCTGTTTTATTTCTATTTTACTGCCTACACATACCGATATTAAAGCATAAACTCAAGGTTTTTCTTAGCCCTTTACACTACATATAGTTGAAAGCAAATGTGAGTTCATTGGTCAGACTTTGAGAGAACTCTTCTCACAGTAGTTTATAAAAAAACGTAAAGATCTTGGTTTTTTCTGTTAGTAAAAGTGGTCACTTTTTTTCCCTTTCAACACTGCTAAGCCAAATAGTTTTTGTTGAATATTTTTCCTTACAATTCTGCTTGGGTTTATACTTTGTATTCTTGTCTGATTCCATAAAGCCCTAGCTGATTATGTAATAACAGGAATGCTCTTTGAAGAGAGTCTCTGAACTGACCTCCTGCTCAAAGCATGGTTATTGCCAAGACTCAGTTAAGGCAACCAGCTCTATCTGGGCAAGTTTTGAAAAGCTCTGAGTGTGGTGGTCCTACAGTGTCTTGGGACAACTTTTTCAATGCTGCATTGACTTCCAAAGGCACATGCTGCTTCTAATGCCCAATCTGAGCCCCCCACAAAGTGCCATTTTAGTGCCTTTTGCTGCTTGATTTGAATTTTTGACTGCCAGGAAGAATTTGGCTTTGTAATTTTTCAGGTAATGTTTAGATTAGATAGCTAGGTTTAGACGTGTTAAATCACTCTTTAGTCCATTCCTCTTCACTGGCTTGAGCAAAGACATGATCATTTTCTTTTTTGTTGACAGACTAAACTTATCAAATGTGTCCAATTTGTCCACATCCATCAACAGCAGGCAGACACCAACCTGGGCACAATAGTCCAGGTGCAGCCTTGCCAGTGCCAGTCAAAGGGAGTAAATAACTTCTGTTAATCTGCTGCTCATACTCTTGCTAATATGGACCCATATGTAATTTGTCCAATTTGTAATGCAAGCACACACACCACTGGCTCATTTCCTGGTTTCCACCCTATTTTCCAGGGATTCTTATCAGCAGAACTGCCATTCAGCCTGCTGTTTCCCAACCTCTACCAATACATGGGTTATATATAACTAGTATCCATTAGGAAGTGGGTGTACTCTGTGACTGGTTAGCTGGCACTATTGTAAAAGAAGGAACTTCAAGTGTACAGTACAGGGAAGAATGTCATATGCTACTAGACAGTCATTGCCACCAGCAGAAAAATTGTTAAATAAATGGACTTGGCAGAGCTGAAAGTGAACAAACCCTTTTTGAAGCCTGGATTAAAGCCACATCCGTGCTCTGTGCCTGGGAATATGAAATGAGGCAAGTGCTACATCTGTAATAAAACTTTGAGAGAAGCGTGGCCAGGAAATGAGAAGCGACTTCTACGCTTACATCTGGCCTCAACATCCTGGATTCTTTCTTAACAGTTGCCCTTCTAATAGTAGATTTTAAGCAGTTTTAGAAATTTCAGAAACATTTATGTGAACTTTTGGAAGACAGATACAGTTTCACAACTTCTTGTCAGTAATTTTTTTTAGTTTTGGTAAAATGCTGAAAGTTTTAGGGACATTTCTGGAGGGGAGGAGAAAATTAAAACTTCTGTACAGTAATAAAATGTCAATAATAAACTTGCTTTTCTTACTTGCCTTTGGCATGGATCAGGAGAGACTCACAGTTTGCTGCTTTTTGACTGATATTGAATTTTTCATGTCTGAAAAGGTGTGGGCAATCAGGAAAAGCAGAATTAAATTAACTCCGTTCCAGAACAAAGCAAGTAATCCAATAGAAACTATTTCTTGATGCTGGCAGAGCACTCCAAGTTCTTACAAACAGTTGCTTTTCACACTGAGAAGTTCTCTTTGAAGTTATCTTGGATATGTTGTCTAAAAAAAACCAAAACTTGTCTGATCATTTAGGCCTCATGAACTTCACCACTGCGACTTCCAGCAGATACAAGTGTGATTCAGGGAAGTTATTCTCACAAGATATGAACTTAATTACTAGTTTCCTGGACTAAATTTTAATTATCATTAGGTGTTTGTGTAAACTCATGCCAAATTCTCCTTTTCCTCTAAAATTTATAGCAGTTGTTAAAGTACATACTTGTATTTTTGAAACAAATGTAGTAAAGGGGTGAGACTTGGCATCACTACAGATAGATGACATCTGCTATAGAGGCCATTGCCAAAATACACATGTATAAAGGTTATGAATATGCATTGATGGGTATTCTACTTAAATGAGCTGTTAATTATGATTTAATATAATTATCTGAATTTACATCAAAAAAGTCCCTGTCACGTATAAAAATAAGGCTTTTCATTGTGGATAAAATTTTGGCCTGAAATATAACTCTTGTACAGAACCCATTTTTTCAGTACTAGAAAGACACTGAGGTGCTGAAGTGTGTCTGGAGAAGGGCAAGAAATCTGATGAAAGGTCTGGAGTCCTGTGAGGAGCAGCTGAGGGAACTGGGGCTGTTTAGTCTGGAGAAAAAGCTCAGAGATGACTTTACTGCTCTCTACAGCTATCTGAAAGGAGGCTGTGGCCATGTGTGGGTCATGCTCTTCTCTCAGGTAAGCAGTGATTGGATGAGAGAAAATGGCCTCTAGTTGCACCAGAGGAGGTTTAGATTGGATATCAAGAAAAAATTCTTCCTGGAAAAGGTTTTTACGCCGTGGAAGAGGCTGTTCAGGGGAGTGTTTTTGAGTCACCATCCCTGGAGGTATTTAAAAGATGTGTGGATGTGGCATTTGGGGACTAAGATCAGCAGCGACCTTGGCAGTGCTGGGTTAACAGTAAGGCTCAATGATCTTAGAAGTCTATTCCAACTTAAACTATTCAATGGATCATGGATGGCTCTTGACCTCTTGTATCAACAGAGTTACTCACTGCATGTAGGGAGTGGAAATTGTAGTCTTGGGATACCTGAGTTTGGTTTCAGGCTCTGAAGTTTGCCTTGGCACCAGTTACTTTAATTTCCCGAGTAAGTGAACTCCAGAGCCCCCCAGGCAGCAATGCTCTGAGTAGAAATATGAGAGCAGACATCTTGAATGAAATGGAATTTTATTTTGCATTATGTTTTCTGAAAAGTATATGTTATACCGTTTTGGCTAAATGTGTTTCAGATACTGTGCTATTCTAAGCGCCTAATTATTGCTGTGTGTTTTTAAATTAAATTCTGGCTTAAAACTCTGCAGCTAGATGACAAAAAAGTAATTATTCATCTACAAAATAGATGAAAATTTTTTATATGGGCTTCCTGAAATGAATACTCTTTATTTTGTTTCAAGAGTGTGTATTCATCTCAGGTGGTTCTGCTTAGTAAGTAGAACACATATTGTATCTAACAGAATGTTTCATAGAGTCTTTTCTTCTCTGCTTAATTTTTTCTGACAGCTAGCAATACATGTAATATTTTTCTCAGAACAGAAGAAGATGTAATAATGAACAATTTTGGCAGATAATAAGTTGTTTCCTACTAGAACAAGGATTTTGGAAAAGTACTCTGTATAACCTTGAAAAGTTTATACGTTAAAGGAAAAGTTATGACCTTTACATAGATTCTCATGCCCAAGAGGAAACACAAGTGAAATTATTTCAGTACATGAGGCTTAAGATTTGGCAACAGCCTTGTGCTTTTTATGCATCAGTGAGACTGGTAAGCAAGTAATCATACAAACAAAGGCTCTAGATTATAAGGAAGCCACAAAACTGAATGCAGCCTAAAAATAAACTTGGAGTTTGGCATAGATAATATGCTTTAAATGAAGAATGCAATGTTAAGCAAAATTAAAAGGCAGGCAAGGTCTCAGAGATTACATGTGTTATTGATGGAAACAGGCCAGACTACCAACTACCAATTATATAGTGTTGTCAGTGTAAAACGCTGAACTGTACCGGGTTTCCAGGCTTCCAAATTTTTTTTCAACTTCATTCAGCTCTTGCTTATTAGTAACTCATGTCTTACCCCATTCAACAAAGAGCACTCAACAGTGAGCTCTTTTGAAGCAGGGAGAAGGCAGAGGAAACCCCTTACCCCTGACTGCCCAAATGGCTTTTAGGGCAATGCCAGCTCTCCCATCTGTCCCACCGAGGTCTCAGAGGGGCCCCTCTCCCTGCTCTGCTGCAGGCCAGGAGGCTGGGGCAGGTGGGAAAGGGCTGACAGCCAGGGAAAAGGGAGCCACTGCTGCAGGGAGTCCACTCTGCTGGGCCTGAGGACAGCCCGTGGACTCAGGATTGGTCTTGAAGTGACAACAGCAGGAACACAGAAAAATGACCCATAAGCAAACGAAGTAACCCTTTCCCTCCTCCTGGGGAGGGGGCTCGGGAGCAGGTTAGTACAGAGGACAGGCATGACTCCAGCCTCCTCTCTTTCCTCCTGGAGGGAGGGAGCTGCCTGCCTGTTCCTACAATTCTTCTGTGGTCTAATGGAAAATGCATTCTTAGGGGAGTTTTTCTGAAAAACAAAGTAAATCCCAACAATTCTTACTATATGTGTGAATATCCCTGGTACATAACTGCTTGAGTTAATTTTTAACTGACTTGTGTAATGTTTGTTTTGGTAGGTGCCTCTGAAAATTCTGATGAAATAGTTTTGCATCTTTAACTTATATGTGATCTATATAAAGGATATATTTACGCTTAAGGAAGTTGGTCTCCTGGATTTAGTTGTTTTCTAGAAGGTTATTTTTTGTTCTATCTTATGTTCATGTGTGGCTTTTTTAACTTAATCTCAAGATTCTCAAGAAGAATCTTTTCAAGAAAAATCTGTTTTTCTTAGGAAAAATAAATGCCTTTTGGGATTTTAATTTTTTTATAGTGCCTTTTTAATGTTTCATATAAAGTGCTTGGTTTTTTTTGGTTTTGCAAGAACTTATTCAAGGAACTAAAAAATCTGCCTAAATTAGATTAATAACTTTTAATTGACTAAATTTTACAGTCTCTCTTGCAAAATTAGGCAAGTTGAATTCCATGCTAAGAGTTTAAATATCACTGTTCCGACCCCTTTAAATCACAGTGATAAAAAAGAGAGAAGTCAAAGTTCTTTTATTCTCAATTTTCTCAATGAAAAATTTGAAAGATTTGAAACTCTTGTGATATGCAATGTCACCCTTCCTCTCTTTTCTCAGAATCTGCAAAAACTAAAATATTATGGCTATTTACAATGAAAATTCAATTTCCCATTACATCATTTACCTTTAGAAATAAGGCTTTTGAGAACAAAAACTACCATTATAGACCATGAAATGTGTCTGTAGGTTTAGTCACCATGAGACACTTCCCATTCTCATGTATGGAGATTTGATGATGGTGGACTCAGAAGTATGGCTGAATTAACATGATGAATTAACATTGCAGTTCTGTACCCTCATGGCCACTGAATGCATTTGTTTCTAGTTCTGGAAATAGATCGTAAATGTATGTGTGTATCTAAAGCAATTGTTCCTGGATTTTACACCTAAGACTGTCTTCTACTTTACATTTTACATGAGATGACAGTTCCTACCCATTTATATGAATGACTTAAATGATTTATCATAACTTGTTAAGATAAGGTAACTTATTATGGGCTTAAACCCAGTGATTGAAAAGTCATTGAAAAAGCCTTTTTGGAATCTTTATTCTATGCGGTATTGTTAGATGAATGTAGTTAAGCTAGATCAAGAAAAGATATTTGCATCTGTCTGGTGGAATTAGGTAAAAGTACACTTTAAAGAATGAATTAGATTTTTTTTACCTTCTCTTAGCCAGTGTATTGTTTAGTACCATGGGCTCTTGGATTGCTTATCCTGTGTTTCCAGCTGTTGTATTTATAGCAATCATGTGGTCCCATTCTAAAGCAAAGTTTACGTCTCTTTGTAACAGCTGGACTGGGAGCTGAATGTTATTGATGTTATTGAATGTTATTGAGCTTCCTCCTAGAGTTTAGTTATAATGAAAAAGAAATAATTCCTGAATGTAACGCTGCTGGAGCATCATAAATTAAATATATTTGCTTTACTACTGTATTTCTCTCTGATTTGTAAAAATGATTTTGTTTTAGTGACTGTGAAGTATTTGTGAGCAAAAGTAAACAACAACTAATGATCTCTTGTCTTCTGCAGAAAATTACATCAGCAGTTTGAGATGTATAAGGAGCAAGTGAAGAAGATGGGTGAAGAATCACAGCAGCACCAGGAGCAGAAGGGTGACGCCCCAACCTGTGGCATCTGCCACAAAACAAAATTTGCTGATGGCTGTGGCCATAACTGTTCATATTGCCAAACAAAGTTCTGTGCGCGCTGCGGAGGAAGAGTGTCTCTGCGGTCAAATAAGGTATGGAGTTGGGGGAGTTT
Organism: Phainopepla nitens; assembly: GCA_013400175.1. Taxonomy (NCBI): domain Eukaryota; kingdom Metazoa; phylum Chordata; class Aves; order Passeriformes; family Bombycillidae; genus Phainopepla; species Phainopepla nitens. The sequence continues at coordinate 444,778 of VXBQ01011589.1, read as the reverse complement.
AACAGCAGCCTTCTCCTAAACTCAGTGTCTCTTGTTCATTGCTTATGAATCCTAATCACTTAACTACTGAAACAGATTTCCTTCAAGGAGACAATGATATCTACTTCAGGGACTTTTAAGATGTCTGGCCTCATTTCATGTAATTTCCAATTGCATATGAATTTGTGATTATGGCTTTTAAGTTAATACATACAATTTTTTGACTAACAAACTCATGCAAGTACATTTCTTTGATTGGAGGATGAGTCTCTATTTGAGAAACAGAAGTATATCTAGTGATCTTGTGATGTTAATATTGAGACATTGATTATTACCAAGCAGAGCAAGGATTAGTTTCTTTCCTGCTTGCCTAAGCTCTTCTGTACAAGATTATTGTAATATTAGTGCTAGAACATTATATATAATATAATATTCTGCTTTTAAATATTTATTATCCACACATATTATGCATATTTATATGTGCATGCACATGCAAATGTTAATGTAGTTCTGGAAAATAATTAGATGCACCAACACATATTGTTCTGTATATGCTGGTGTCTATTGCATAACAAGTAGTAAACCAGCAATCTCAACTCTTAAAAAAGCTGAATGATAGAGTAAAAAATTCAGCACAACTGATGTAATCATAGGAAACTTCTAAGATCATTTTACTCAACATTTTAGACAAAATGTTCTGATCTGATACACAGAATGTTTCTCAGATTCTGACAGATGCTTGTAGAAGACATATGGCTATATTTAAAAAGTATTATGCTAGTCTTTTGTGAAAATATGTATTTGTAAACAATACAATATTTTATTATTTTAATGTTTATTCATGTAATGTTTTTATATAATTTATTTCCATAAGTCATTTTTTTCAGTAATATGCTCATTGCAAATACCATGCAATTGGTAAATATTATTTTTTGTAAGGAAGGAGACAATAGTATGCATGTTATGTATTTCTGCCTGAGACTGAAAAATAGGTTTAAATAATGGACTGAAGTATTTGATTAACAAAGTATAAAATAATAAAAAATATTAAAATGTACTAATAGTCCTGGTGATTAAAGTAACTGAGATTAGGGGTAAATGTCTCAAATTGCCCTGGCTTTCATTAAGGTAATTAAAAAATGTTGCCTTCATTAGGTTCACATATTTTATTTGGTTTTTTTTTTATAACTAACTAAGTCATGTTGCTAGTAATAAGAGAGATAATATTTTCTGTACTAATTTAATCTGATTATAAAAGCCAATTAGGACAGATATATGAGTCATTATGCCTGCATCCTTAGAAACATAGCATTAGGAAGAATGCTTCATTTCCTAATGAAACATTCTGGTACACCATTTAGATTCTCCTTGAGATGGATCATCTGAAACTGACAGATATTTATCTGACATGTCTTGACAGATTTCCAATGAGATTCTTCCATAGAGTCTTAGGTAATTCCACTACTTCACCATGCTCACCACAGACAGCTTTTCTTACTGTCTAACCTAAATCTGTCTTCCAGTAAGTCGACTTCTCCATTCAGTCTGAGCCACAGTCTGTGTTCTGCAGCACTTCCCAGCTGGAATTTTTTTGTATTACTTGTGCTAATTTAGTGTGAGGCTTTCCTACACCTCATTCATTTCTGTTCTAGATAATTTATGAGTATGGAATATCTCTTGACTGATCTCCTTTGAGGCTTTGCTGGTGAAAACTTTCCCTTAAAAAAACCCTGACCATTTATTCCTGTTTTTTCTTCCGGTCCTTTCATTAATTAAGTTTTCTCATGGATGAATTTATTTGTATTCCCTGGCAGCTGAGGTTCTTTAAAAGCCTGTAATCCCAACTGAGCAGTAGGAATAAATCCCATTTGCTCACTTTCTCTGTGACTACTTGAAAGAATTCTAATACATATAACAGATGTGAAGACTCTATTAAAGCTATTCTGACTTTTCCACATTTTATCATAATTTATTTATATGCTTGCTAATTTTATTGTGTATTTGAGTTTCTAGAAATCTGTCCAATGTGAGTCTGTGGATGTCAGACTCATTTGTCTATTCTTCAACTGATATAATGTTGAAATTTCTTAAAAATATCTTGGTATTTTTGCCAACTTTTGTACTTCTTATCAATGAAAGACTGTATTACAGTTAATAATTATTTTAGACTGGAGATACTTTACACTAACTATAATTTAATTTAAAAAAATTGTTAATTTTTTTTGTTGACTTACTTTATAGCTTCTCTTTCTGAAATATCAGTTCAAAGTATGTCCTCCATTTTATTCTGCATAAAATAATATTCTATTCTGACCTTCTTAATCACTGTGAATATGAACAAAAAAGATCTAATTCAGAAAGAATGTGTCAGGCTCCTATTTATGCACTGCTTTATGCCTACACTGATTATTCTCTTAAAACTATTTTGGTCCACCAGAATTCATTCTTACCTCTCTTATTTTCTGAATTCAACTTTGGTTTCTGGAAGGATGGCTTCTAATAACTTCTTGTTTTAAATTTGCTTTTTTTGGTCTTTGTAGACATCTTTTTGAGACATTATATCTATATCTGTATGCTTTGGACCTTATATAAGGTGATACTTACACTGTCTGAAATGTTCCTTGGTGGATCTTCATGATACCAAGTTTCAAGCTAAACTTCTGCCTTTTACTCCAGATTCTGCTCCTAAATTGTTTGGTATAGACCAGTATTAGCAGTATGCACCTCAGACAGTGGAAAATTGCAAAGAATACTCCTCTTTGGAAGGTCTCAAGGCTGACTACTGCTTGCAAGGTTCATGGCTATGAGTAAGAACAGGAAGTGGAAATGTTTTGACTGCTGTCAGAACATTAGATTAGGATTCTCAAAATGTTTGGATGATTTATTCCTTTTTCAGTTTCATTAAAGTGCCTTAAATGTATAGGCATTAGCATTCAGTTCAAGCTGTACAAAATTATCATTATGTGGGAGTTCCTTCTATCTTAAACAAATAAAAATTATAATGGTGGCACTTTTGCTTCTGTACAATTTATTATCTTTGTGAATGGTGTATTTAGCTAAATGGGGGCTTAAATTTCAAGGTAGTAAAAAACCTTGAACAGTCATCTTTTATGTTTATGAGCAGTTTCAGATGGATTGAAACAGAAATAATAAATCATGTGAGAGCAAGCAGTAATTATTCTTAGTAATAAGACTACCACTGATATATAAAATATACTCCTGTACTTTTTTAAAATTATATATTAATTTGTACAGGGAAATGCACATTGACTGAGTCAATAGACAGTAGAATGAGGTTTATGTAGGTGAGAAATCTAAATGCTGAAATGTTGGAATAATACAGCCTCCAGACTGATACAACATTGTGTGCAGTGAATATAAATTTTAGCACCTCAGAATGCCAGTTCACTAAACCAACCTTTCACTTGTACAGAAAGGAAAAAAATGCTTGTCTGAAAAGTGAACTTAATGCCTGCTGAATCCCTTCTTTCAGGGTATTTAGCAACTTACTATCACTTGGAGCCACTGAAACATCCTTCTTTCTTTGTCTGTGAAGAGCAAAAGTAAGAGATTTTCAGTTCTTTAATAGGAGCCAACAAGAACATGGGAAACACGTAAGGTGTAACTAGGGAACTTCTCTCAGTTCCCCTGGTTCAGTGCAAGTTTTGCATTCTGATTGTTTCCCTGGGGCTGTTTGATTTTGGAAAAAAAAAATCAAATTCCCTTTGCTGAATGATTCTAACTGCAGGACTTGCAATGTGATCACCTGTATGGAGTTGCAACACAAAATTGTAGCATACTTGTGGTAATGCATAATGCATTTCATTCTCTAGAGAATTAGCAAGCACCGAAGAGTTTGTCTGTCACAATCAGGTTTTCTAAATCACATGGAATAAACTCCATGCTTTGTTATTGCATACAAGTAAGTTGGCCTTTAGGAGATGTGGTTTGACTTTGCATTTCTCTACAAAAGATGCATAACACTGCACACAGGAGGAAAAGATTCCTCTAAACACTTTGTGTGGTTTCTCTTCTCAGTTTAATCCATGTAACACCTGTCAAAACTATAACTTGCAACTGTATTAATCTCTCTGGAGAAAAAGTATCTCTGAAAATAAACTAAGTCAGTGGTAAATTATTCCAAAGACATTCCACTTCTTATTCAGAAGTTGTAAATTCACAATTGGAGGGTGTAAAAGTTATGCTTCTCATTAGGAAGAATTTCACATCTCAGTCTCCCCAGAGATAGACTAGAATTTGTATTATCAGATATGTTGAAGACTTCCAAGCTTGAATCTGGTCCTGATTATATTGGAGCAATGTTAATGCCATAGGAACATCTATGATAGTTAAGACATCTCAAAATTATGATCATTTAGAAATTATCAACCTCCCCCATTTTATTTTAGGTGATTAACCTCTTTATTTTTTTGAAAGTTGCACCCAAACTTATCAGAACTACAGTTCAGCTAGTGTACTTCATGGTCCTTAGTAGCTTTCCCCACTCCTTTCTTGGTGGAGTTTGGCTTCTCCGACGTGGTGCAGCTGTAACCTGGGATCAGCCTTGGGGAAAAAGCTGTGTGAGCATGATTTGCAATGAGCTCCCTTTGGAGCTGCAGTCCTTTGCTGGGGAGCTGCTCAGTGCTCAGCCTTGGTCCCTGCCTCAGCCATGCAGCTGCCTGGATGGTTCCCTTGCTGAGCCTGACCTATAGGCTTGGCTTCCTGGAATGCCTCAGCTCTGCCTCATCACCGTGGACCGTGTTGGGACCTGGATGCTTTGTTGACCCAGGGCCCTGTCCTTGGGTTCCCCTTGGATGCATGCTGGGGGCCACTGGTCAGCATGTGGGAGCATGACCTGCCTCATGCCACTCTTTCTGCCTTCTCCTGGCCATGGCTGAGCTGCTGACCCTGCTTCTGCCAGGACAGTGTAGGAGTAGTGCTGTCCCAGCAGAACCCTTCAGCAAAACAGTTCTTCAAATTGTTGCATTAATGCAGAGTAAAAACCTTGCACGACTACCATTTTGAACCAGGAGATATCGCTCCTTTCCAGTCTACAAGCTTTACTTGCAAACTATACCTAGCAGAACTGATATTTAAAATCTGCAGTTCTGTACTGATTCTTTAGATTCTCTCGATTGTTAAAAAACCCCGTGATTTTAATAAAAGCTGTGTGTATATGATCAGTCCCTTCAAAGGACAACTGCACAAACTATTTCTGTTACTAATTTTATTTATTTGAAACTATTTACATTTGATAGCTCTTTTGATCTCAAAAACCAGCAAATGATGGTCTCAATTTCAACAGAGGCTACACGTTTGAATTCTTCACTACTTTAACACTTTCAAAATTTTAGGGGTTGTTATGATCCTCATACAATGAAGAACTCGCAATTTTACTCAGACTTATAATTTTAGGCAATTAAAGTGAGAAAAATACAGTCTTGAAGAGTAGCTTTGGCTCATGCAGTCAGATGCCTCGTAACACATCTTTTTTAAAAAGGATAAGGGATAAATACTGACTCATTCTTGTTTTATTTTGAGTATAGGATGGAATTCCACTAATTTTACTAACATTTCTGCATGTCTGAATACTCACGGCGATAAGTTCTTTCTCCTTAAAACCACTGTTAAAATATATCTGCATTTTCATGTGGAACAGTACCGTTCTTTGAAAACTGAATTGAATGATTTCTCTAATGTCTCTGCTATTGAAATGCCTGACTAGACTGCCTTCCCTATCACCAGTCATGTCATTGCTTACAATGTATTGCTGTGAACTCAAGAATGTTTGACAGTGTGTGGAGGAAGCTGAGAGGTTGGAGGCAGTCTTAGGTGTTTGGTAAAGTGTGATGGCATATCTTGAACTTCACATATCTTTATATTTTGTAGCTTGTTTCTGAAAAGAGATTCTTCATCCTGGACATTATTCAACATGGGTTGATTATGTGAATCGAGTCTTGGTTACTGTTATGATCAAAGTATGAATGACAAGATTTTAAATTATGCTTGTGGATTATAATTCTCTTGGATAGTAGAGTGTACTTCTTCAGAGATGAGGATGAGAAATCAAGGCTCTAGATGTTTCTGTATAAAATGTCTCTGAACATTACTTTCTTACTGCAGATGGAGAGGAAACAATGCTAGGAAAGTATGAGACCACCTGGTATTGAGCAGAAAAATATATCTCCGTACAGAGAGTGATAATGCATGGATGTTCTGTGATCTAGATAGCTTCCTATGCTATTTGCTATTGTATAACTGAGAATACCACTAAACCCCATAGCATCTTTAAAATACTTTAATCGGTTGCCACTGAACATAGGATCATAGAAAAAATTGGGTCAGATGGGACCTGTGGAGGTTTTTCCAGACCAGTCTCCTGCTCCATGCAGGATTAACTTCAAAGTCAGATGAGGTTTTTAGAACCTTGTTCAACTGAATTGTAAAAATCTCCTAGGAGAGAGAATCCCTAACCCCGTTGGACAACCTCTTTCAATGATTTACAACTCTTGTGATTTTTTTTTTTCTTACATGCAATACAATCCCTTAATTGTTGTATTTTGTTTATTACCTGTGCATCTTCAAGAAAATTCTGTCTTTGTGTTTCCTGTAGCTAAACTTCAAATAGTTGAGGGATGCAAGAAGTTCCCATCTTCCCACATCCTTCCCTATCCCAGCCTTCTTTAGGCTGAACAAGCCTATCTCCCTCAGCTTCTACTTGTATTTTGTGTGTTTTATTGCCTGACTGTCTTGTTTGCCCTCTGTTGTATTCTCTCCTTTTTGTTTGTAACTTTAGGACTGGAGGGAACCTAAGCAACCTAAGCTTTCTATGAGAGTTACATGTTATAAAGTTACATGTCATACAGGTATCGGAACAACAAATCTATAAAATTAATTGTCACCCTTTTTCGGTAAGCAGTTGTATTCCCAGTGCAGCCAATGCTTAACCAAGTGCCTAGATTTAGTCTCTGTATTGGCATGTGAAATTAAAATACCAGACAAAAATCATCATTCTTTATTCACTAACATAGGGAATATTTTTGACTGAAAACATTTCAAATAATTTTTTTCTAAAGTGTTATACCATTTACAATTTCAGAAAACTAAAAAGACAATTTCTTCAAGGAAAATAACCAATAGGAATATTTGTATTTAATATTTATGGGAATGAAAAAGAAAGTATATGTGTTATAGACCTTATAAGCCGTAAACACTTCTGACAAACTCTGTCTCCTTGTGCTTTACAACTCCAGGATTTTAAAGATCTCTTGAGTGGCTAACATGCAGTTTTGCCATTTGAATACCTTCTATTTGTCTGCAGTAAACAAACACTCTTAATTTCATTGTATTCTTTGCAAGTGCAAAGCACTGATGAATGCTAATAATTTGCAGTACTTGGGTCCAAGGTATGAGCTAAATGCTGAATCCTTTTGATGAGATGACCCATTTTATCATGAAGATAATTCAGGCATGATTCCAAATTATTTTTTTGAAAAATAATTCCCTTTGAGCATTTTTTATACAATTTTTTATTATAAGATAGTCTCAATTTCACTTATGAAAGCATCATGAAAATATTAAAAGTACTTATTTTTCACTATATCTCCTTCACCACTAAGATAAGAGGTATATATTACTTCCTTTGATATTTATTTGTTTATCTTACTAAAAAATTTTAGTACTTCTTTCAAAATGAAAGCGACTCTTTCCTTATTTGTGTTTGTTTTTTTTTTTTTTTCCTGTCCTTTCTTTCTTGCTTTCGTGGATATGAACTCCAGGAGGACAAAGTGGTTAGAGCCTTTTTTCTGTTTAAAATTCTTTTCTTTTATGGTAGACTTATTTCCTGCCCTACATTTGCTCTCATTTGCACAGGTGTAATTCCTACAGAAAGCAAGGGGAATTACTGTCATTAAAATGAAAGCAATGCTTGGCATCAAAGGCTTAACTGGTTTTCAAAGAGCTTGCTATAACCTGTGAGTTGTTGTGAACAGTATGCATGATACTCCTCTCTGTTTGCAGCTTTTGTGAGCATGCCCCTGCCTTTCCTTTGCTTTTGCAATGTATGTGCGCAGCTTAAAAAAGTTAAATGTCATTTCTGTCATAGGTGTTTCTTTGAAAAAATTAATTTATATTCTTGTAGAAATGGCATAAAGTGATCATAATGATTTTACCACTCTGTATCACTGATATCTATGGTCTCAACATTTTAGATTGTAATTTTTTTTGGCATGGTAGTTGAGCTCTGATTGTCAATGACAATAGGATTAGATAGCAGTAAATATTAAGAAAACATATATATCCTAAATGCTTAGGAATATGCCAGCAATATATAGAGTTATCCACTAATAGAAATTATTTTCTAAACTGGTTTGTAGGCTTTTCTAAAATATAATGCACATATTGTATTCAGCATAATGTTGAAATAATGTTAAACATTATGCATGTCACTGACGTTCTGTTTGTCTTGATAATATACAGTAAATATTTTAAATACAGTAAAATACAGTAAATATTTTAATCTTTTATTTTGGCAAGATTCAAAATGGTATTATAAATCTGAATTTGGGAGTAAGCCTGGATATGTTTGGGAATAAGCCTGGAAATTAATGTAATTTTTTTTAAATAACAGAACTGAGAAAACTATATGAGCTAGTGTAGTTCTTCCATCAAACTCTCTGCTATATTCTAAAGAACTAAAATTACAAGAGCAGTTTGCCCTGTAATGCTTGGCAAATAAGTTCCTGTATGAGGTGGAGTAGAGAAATTCTTTAACATTCCTATACTTTTAGTTAATGTATACAGAGAATGGCTTTTTCTATAATAAAATGTATTTTTTTCTTCCTGATAGAAGTGTCAAGGCTCACATTTGACTTGTACATACGGTTCAGAAATACTTGGCTTCACACAGAAGTTGTAAGCCATGTGCTGTCACCATTTAGGACATATCTTTAGTAGTGGGAAATTGACATTTGAGGTGGGCCATCTACTGGTGCCTCAGTCTGTTAGGGGGTACACAGCTTTCTTTTGGCCTACATCATCAGAGTTTGCCACAGTTAAAAGGCTGTAAAAGTTCAAAAGCTGTGAAGTAACAGCAGTTTGTAGAATACCGAGGTAGCTGTCGAATACAAAATGCAGATGAAAAAAAGGAACTATTTTCTCCTTGGAGAATGTACCCTTTCTGTATAATCTTGCAAGTAATTGATGCATGCTGACAGTATTTATTCCCACAGTCAGTCCAACAACTGATGTCTGCGATATCGTCTGTGTTGGAGCTATGTCAAATACTAAATTCACCTGGAAAATAAAATAAAATAAACATGTTAAGGAGGTCCCAGTAATAAGGTTATATTATCTAGCTTTACCATGTACATGTGTTAAGGAGAAAGTGACAGGAATTTCCCTAGCTAATCAACTAATTAGATTTTTCCATGAATAAGAACAGTGGTTCAAGTTGCTTTATGTAATATCTGTTTCTGCTGATTTTGAAATAGATGTTTTAGAAGTTATGAAGGCTGAAAAAAAATGAATATATTAAGTCAACTTTTTCTCAAGTATAGACATTGCGAAGAAAGAACAACAGTGGTATTTTTCTTTATATTTTAGTGCTAACTGTAAGGTTAAAAACCCTGGTGTATTACACACAGATACTATCAAAATAGGTACCTTTAATATAAACAATATTTTTTTTGTGTGCTACAGCATTTACCAGTAGATTAACACACCTAGGGCAGCCTTACTATTATTTTTTAGCCTTCATTTTCCAGTGTTAATGTAGAAGGTCTGAATTCCAGTATTTCTTAGGAGGCCTATTCTGTATTTTATAACCACAGAATGACAAGTTCAATAGAAAATGCTCCTAGATAAACCTACAGATACTTGGTGGTGGTTGATGGTTTGTTGACCCAATTAAAAAACCATGGCTTTGGAAAATGAGATGTATTTAAAGCATCAGGTCTGTAAAGAGCTAGAAACATATTTTACTGTGTCCCCTGTAGAAATCTTGTTACATCTTTTGGTAAAGACTAAGATTGCAGGAAAAAGCTGGGACTGCACATGGAGTTGAATAATTGGGACAACCATGCAGCAGTTTCCTGGTGCTAAGAATGGTGGTGGGGAATGAAGTTAGATGTGGATCCTGTCTGTGTTTTAGTGTTGTACCATTAGACATGCACAGAAGGGAACTTGTACTACACATCCTTCTATTCCACTTGTGAGACCCTACCTGGAGTGCTGCATCCCACCCTAGGGTCCTCAGCACAGGAAGGACTTGGAGTGAGTCCAGAGAAGGCCATCAAGATATCAGAGGAATCAGAGCAGCTCTTCTGTGAGGAAAGGCTGAGACAATTCTCCAGGCTGAACAATCCCAAAAGAAGACCTTATAGCAGCCTTCCAGCACCTAAAGGGGTCCTGCAAGGAAGATGAGGAAAAAAATTTTTAGGAGAGCCTGCTGCAGTAGGAAGAAGGGAATATGGTTTTCAGCTGAAGGAGGGTGGGTTTATATTAGATATGAGAGAAGGTTTTTACCATGTGGGAGGTAAAATGCTGGAACAGGTTGGTGAGAGAGGTGATGGGGTGGTGTTCTGAGCAACCCAATCAAGTGGAAGATGTTCCTGCCCATGGTAGGGGGTTGGACTAGATGGGCTTTAAAGGTCCATTCCATCCCAAACCATTCTGTGGTTCTATGATAATCATACCACTTCAGAGTTTACAGCTCACTGTGCCTCTTCCCACACATAACATGGGAATGACTCATGAATGTCTGTACTTCGTTAGTCAGGTATATAAATAAGTACTTTTACAGAATTGAGACCCCGATGTGCCAGAAAGAAGTAATTTAAGTTAAGATTAAAAGAGTTAGATTGTATATGAGAAGGAAGCAGTTGATGTTTTAAAATAGAAAAATGGTGTGATTTTTTTTCCAACTTCTGGATGTTTTTTCTATAAGAAACAAAGGTACATTTAAAAAGATATCCTGGATTTCTGTCACTATTTTCAGTCAAAATGTGCTGTTGAGGTAGAGGTTTCTTTGAGAAACCAGAGTCAATTAAGGCTGATAAAAATGAAGTTGATTTGAAAAAATTAAGATGCACAGGATCATCTCCTTTTTATTTAGATTTTGACAATTATATTCCTAATCAAATAACTTTATTGAAATGAGCAACACCATTAGCTAGTATAGTGAAATTTTGTGACTATATCACTGAAAATCATGGAAAGTCTGATTAAAATGAGGAACAACTAGGAAGTGCAATACAGTTTGGGCAAAAATATATCTTCATTTTAAATAGTAGGAAATTAAAACGTAGTTGAATTTTTAAATTTTTACTGAATGTAATGCTGAATTTAAATGAAGTAATAGACTTTATGTCTTTGCTTGGAGACTACGACTTTAAAGTAACCGCTGATACTTTGGAGACAACAGATAAATAAGCAATCTAATACATTTTTGGAAAGACCTGACAGGAGAAAATATGGTTCCTTCACTTTGCTGCTCATTGTCTGGCTTTTTAGAACTAATAAAATTCCAATTGAGTGTTTTGTTATGGACATTTGAGGTTTATATACATCGGTTCCCATTTGTTGAGTGTTTGTTTTCAAGTGACAAGTTTTGTAGTGACATAAAATCAGCAGTGGCATGGCGCTCAGAACTTCTGACACATTTCAGTTCATTCATCTCTCTCTCAGTGGATTCAGGAATTTGTTTTTAGGGAATCTGTTTTAAACTGCTACAAATCAAAGCCTTCACCAAAACTGTTTATAATTTTGTACAGGATAAGCCTGAGGAGGAATGCAAGGGAATTTGCTTTTTGTTCTGTCTGTATTTCATGTGCAAGGAAATAAAATATTTGGCACTTTCTTTGAAGTAAGTCTTCTACCTTTTCTAATGTTATTAATTTTGAAATACTTAAGACAGACAAATCACTTGTATTTATAAATCTGTTCTGAAACCTCCAGTTGTCCTAAGATTTTTTTTTTCTAAAACAATTAGATATAAAATTACAGTAGAAAAGATAAAAAGCAGTTATCATAGGGCATTATTCTCCATCCCTTTACTGCAGTTAAAACTTCCTATTCCCAATTTTTCTTCACCATGTTCCAAAGTAATCAACATTGTTATTCCAGTCAGGAGAGACCTAGGTGTTGATCACGATGTTTTCTCTCACTTTTGGTGAAAATTTCACTGTTAAAAAAGAGTGAAAGTTTTTCTCATTTTACTTTTGCCATTCTGAAGATGTCCTGGGCCCCACCAGGTTCCATATTATTTCTAAACCATCAGTGTTGTACCTCCACAGCACCTGACAACTTTATTATCTGGAGTTGAACAAATGTGAGAAATATTTGTAGAAGCCATAGGTTGCTTCTCCTGCCTCTGCCTTCTTGCTATTGGAAAAATATCTGTTTGGGGAAACTCTTACCCTGTTCTTGATACTTGACTCAAGCTGATTTTGTGTTGTATGAAGAAACGCACTCAGAGTCTCATGAAGATTTTCAAGGCCTGTGTATGCTCTGTTTGTTTTTTTAAAACAGAGAAATATGTTAATTTCCAGATCACGGAAATTTGGAAAAAAAACATTTTTTAGAAAGAGACTGACAAAAAACTATAGAATATTTCCTATACTTTGAATATCTCTGATCAAGCTCTCCTTTACCAGCTATTATATAAGATTGTTTTCTGAGATACCTCTTTGCTCTGGGAAGCTTAATGATTTTCCTCAACTCTTGAGTATTGTCTTTCAGATTGGGATCTCTAAAAGTCATTCAGAGAGTTGGCAACTTAGATCTTTCTGAATCCACTTGGGCCACTTGTCTGAGCCTGTTCTCTGATCCTGTTTCTCACATATCCATTTGTCTAAGCTGCTCTCCTTTATCTTACTGCATTCAGACTGCACTCTTGTTTCCTTGATCATTAACAAAAAGCACCTCTAGTAGCAGAAGGTGAACAAACATCTAGGCTGAAATTGGAAAGCCAAACATATTTCAATACTAGGTTCTCCTTTTCAATACTAGGTTCTCCTGTCAAAATTATCCTGCAATCAAGTCATGTTCTCTACTCAAAAGATGTTACCCAGCTTTATTTTCAATGTTTTCAAGACTGGCATGATGTGACATGATAGAATGTAGTCAGTATACATAGGTTTTTAAATCTGCAAGTAGCAGACTTAAAATTTGCTTGAAATCCTGGCAAAGACTATACGGAGTAAATACCTTCTACTAATGGTTAAATTGGCATACAAATGTTTTCTCTAAATTAGATCTCATGTGTTGTTAACTTTTAGGGCCTCACTGTCATACCAAAATACACTATTGGTTGGCCATCAGAGTCAAAGAACAGGGAGATTACACTACATTGTAGTCCATAATCCATAGTCCAACTTTATATTAACTTCTTTGAGATGTAGGAGGTGTTGGGGGATTTAATTTTTTTTTTTTTGTCCTCACTGCAATGCCCCTTGACCAATTTTCTCATGCACAGATCATTGGCTTACCCTCCACAGTGTTCAAGGAAAGAGGAATGTCTTCCTAGGAACTGACAATCTCCTTTTCCAGCTTCTCCTTGAAATTTAATTGGAAAATGAAAATAAAACAATTTCTTCACATGATGTAGGTGGGAATCAAAATGGTCTTAGCTGTTTCAATCCAATGGGTATATGGGATTTTAGATCCATGTAAGGAGACTTTTGTTTTGTTATCTGTGCTCCATGCTTGAAGAACACACTCAGATATGTGTCTTGCTTAAGAACATACAGAAAACTGACAATTAAAGTGAGTATGAAATTCTTTTTACAGACATATTTGTATTTATGTGTTAGATGAGCAAGGGTTTATATTCCCAAAAGCTTGTATAATTTTTTTCACCCAAACAGTCAGTATAAAATACACTAGTTCTTCCTATAAACCTTATCCTTTACATATACACCATGGTGGTGTAATTTTACAGTACAGAAATTAGAAATACCTGGTTTGGTTTTAGATGGTAGTGAATTTCTGAAAAGCACTAGAGGTGATTTAAAGAGAGTCTGGTGAAATTAGAGTGACCAGTTTTTGTTTTGCTAGCTATTTTTCCCATCCTGATTGCACTAGAAATTCATCTTTTAACTTCAGATTATTTAAAATAGATTAATTTTCCATTGAAATTCTTCTTTGAGCTATCCTAAAACAATCTTGTCTTAACACATGTATGGAAACATTGCTATAGCAATAAAAACTATAGCGCACCAAAATAAATTTTTGCTTTTGTTCAAATTAATAGAGCAAGAGCAATTACAAATAGCAATTCTGGAACCAGAAGATGAAACAGTTCTTGAGCAGTAAGTTTTATTTGCCACCTGTTGCAATATTCAGAAACATTACCGTGTGCTATTAAGTTCCAGGTGTAGACCTTTATCAAAGGTAGCTCAGCAAATTCCTCATTTCAGTCCCAGGTGTGTAACAGCACACCTAGGACTCTTTGGACACAGTTAGACATTATGGCACAGCAGGGGATAGTATAAATGTTTAATTACCTAGATTCAGCTTCAGTGGCTGGAAACCAGTGCCTATATATATAAATAATGAAGTCATTGCTAGTAATAGAGTAAAGAGGCAAACCTCCCAAGGTGTTTTTTCCCACTCAACTGTTTACTTAGAACTTTATTTAGCTAGTGTCTTCAAGGAACAGTTTAGTGTTAGGTTAAGGAATTAAATGAAAAAGGCCTTGCATCAGGTTGATATCTGTTTGCTCTTTGGATCTGCAGTGTGAAAAAAGGAATTTGCATGGCCAGCATCTGTTGATCTATGAAATATTATATGCACAGACAAGACAATTATTCAGCTTAGCATGAGTGCGCTTATGTAGACAGTTTTAGCTGATGTTGAACTTTAGTGAATTCAAGGAAAATTTTAAATAAATATGAAAAATCCTGTGTTTAAACAAGATGTCATCTATGAACTATAAACAGGGTATTTAAAAATTAAAACTTCCTTGGTTTGAATTATTATAAAGATGCCTTCATTCAGCATCAAGAAGATCTACGGAAAAGCCTGGATTTCAGGTAGCTAATTCAATTTTGGTCAATTTATATTTGTTACTGTTTGTGCTTTTTGAGAATTAGTTTCATGTAGTTCACAAGCCCTTTTTAGCATTTTATATCTGCAAGAAATAAAATCCCAATGGTTTGTAAACAAAAAACATATTAAAAGGATTTCTGTTTGATATGGGGGATAATACGCTTTCGCAAAATAAATCCCTACAATATTTTCATACTGATGGAATCCAGATGTGTCTTTAATAATTTAAGTGGGAATCTGAGTAATTTTTTTTACTATGTATACATGTGCCTCCCATTTATCTTTAAATGTTTAAAGTTGGTCAGTGTTAATCACTAGTGTTCATTTAACGTGTTCATCTTTCAGTTTCAGTGTAATTGCTACATAACTTCAGAGTCATGACCTGTTTAATTAACGTGTTCTTGCTCTCAGATACTTACTTGGTCATGTGATTATGAAAGATGATATTCATTGCTGTTAACTATTTGGATTTCTTAATGTTTTAGGTAAGCAAAGTATGGGATCTTTCTAAGAGATCGAGGTAGTTTGACTTCTACATTGAAGATAGGGTTCAAATCCTGTTTCTCCCAATGTGTGCAATTGCCTAGTGTCTTTGCATTCAATATTAGTTAATTTTTAAATTATAACACCATGATGAGTATATATTTTTAACATATTGATTTTGCTCTGTAGGTGTGACGCAAATTACTCCTATTTTGCTTCAAATTATTTTTTAGTATTATCTGATCCTTGTTTGACTTCTCTTTTTTATTGACATCATTGTGAGTGGCCAAAGAAAACTTTCCATTTAGTGGATGTCTGGCCTCAATGGCTTGGAAGGAGCATAATTGTTTACATTGTTCTTAACAGTGTTGTATAGCAGAAGGTTAAAATTAGTTCGACATTTAGCCTATAGATTCAGGCACCAATCTCAAGTACTCATTATAAATATCTAAAATGCTATATTTTATTCAAGAGAAAGTGCTTTACTAATATTGATCATGTTGCAAAAGATTTTTCAGTGATAATGTATGTTTCCAGAATCCTTCCAGATTAATGATTGTTTTTGTTTTATAGCTTATTCATCTCTTTATCTTAGCTGGCTATTTATGAAAGACTTTGAAATAAAATAGCTATGATCCTAGAATGTCAGACTTCTGTAATTTTTTTGTACCATAAGCTTAAAAAAATGCTATAGATATATTTAGTATTATGAATGGGATTCTGATACTGTCATAGGCAAGGGTTTGTTCATGTCCCAAGTCCACTGAGTGGCTGCCTGCTGTGTCAGGCTCTTACTCCAAGGAGAACATGCCACCAGTTACAGCTTACACTTAGCAGTGAAAAGGAGGCCTTTATCAGAGAGAAGTAGACCACCATCTTCACTTTTCATGGACTTAAATGTGGTTAGGTCTGGTCCAGAACTGAGAATTAAAACACATATCTTTCTGAGGATATTAAAAATTCTTTTCTAAAGAAACCATTGTGTCAGGATTTAATCTCAACAAAAGGGCCTGTTTAACCACTTTTCTTTCTAAAGCTTCAAACAAAAAGTCTAACCCATTTATACAGGCTGTATGTGGTGTCTTCAAGAGCTGACTTGCTTCCTTCATCATTGTCTGTAGTGAATATTGAAAAAATGAAGGGAGAAGCAGAAGCTTAGTGGAGATGTATCAATAGTAAGATTCAGTAGTTTAACAGGGTAAATTGATAGGAGTTTCCAGCTGTGAGCTGGAATGTAAAACTACACAGCCTATTTAGAAAGAATTACCAACAAACTACATGCTCTTTTTTAGGCAAGATCTATGTTCTTTCTAAGGCACAGACATAGTTTCCAGCGTATACTTCTAGAAAG
Organism: Phainopepla nitens; assembly: GCA_013400175.1. Taxonomy (NCBI): domain Eukaryota; kingdom Metazoa; phylum Chordata; class Aves; order Passeriformes; family Bombycillidae; genus Phainopepla; species Phainopepla nitens. The sequence goes on along the minus strand of VXBQ01011589.1, from coordinate 427,917 downwards.
CCTTTTATTTTTGTGAGGGCTTCAATTACTGATGTAAAGATTTTCAGGACAAAATTCTTTTTATAGTTCAGTAATATTCTTTGAAAAATCTACTACTTAGTTGCTAGCTGCAAATTGAAATTGTAGTGTAGGTTCTTTTTTGAAGAGAAATTCAGGTATTGATGTTCTTCAAGACACTTTGTCCATGACTTGTTGGCTGTTCGTGTTTCATTTGGATTCTCATATTAAGAGGTTGGAAGAACACAAAGGACTTATTAAAGTATGACTGCTTTGGACTGTCAGTTCACATACACAGAATATTACCTGAGGAGTTCTATCATGATATAGTTAACTTTTCCTGCAAAAGGGAATGATATAAAAGAACTATAAAGCAGGAAGTGGTCATAAACTGTAGATACAATTATCTGAGTGAATTTGAAATAGAACTAAGTTTAAGGAAGGTAATAATTCTCACTTACAATGCTTTCAAAGCCTGCTAATTTGTACTAGCAGAGAAGGGAAGGCATTCACCTAGTTGCCACTGCTGATTAGCAGAAGGACTTGCATATGTGGAATTTATAGCGGTTTTAAAGTAAAAAATAATTATGGAAGTACATAAACCTGTCAATATATATAAAGTAGAAGTATAGGCAGTTAACCATATTTGCTTCCTAACGAAGGGGTCTATTTGACACTGGATTAAAAAAGTAAAAAGAGCTTTATTTCATTGTTCCTGTCTTCCTTTTGTTAAATATAATTGTTCACTCCAGCATATTGATAGGCTTATATACCTGACTGTAAAAGGTTTCACTAAGTCTGTTGCTTTTTTACCCTTAGTATATTCTATTTTGAAATTCATGAAACAAGCATACTGACATTCATATAATTTTTTTTTTAATGTTAGATTTTCTTACTCTTCTGTCAGGACAAGTCAGGGCAAGACTTATGAGTAGTGGCTGAGGTCACTTGACTTGTCCTGCTTGGACAAGAGAAGGCAGAGGGGTGCCCCCATTGCAGTCTACAGCTTCCTCACCTCAGTCTAGGGAGGTGGGCTGGGGAGCTTCAGATTGGACATTAGGAAAAGGTTCTTCACCCACAGGGGGGCTGGTCAGTGGAACAGTCTCTCCAGAGAACTGGATGTGGCACCAAACCTGTTCCAGGAGCATCTGGATAATGCTCATTGTGACATTGTTCAGTTGTAGGCAGATCTTTGAGGAGCAGGGAGTTGGAGTCCATGCTCCTCATGGATCCCTTCCAACTCAACATATTCTGTGATTCTATATGTTTTACATTTTGTCTGAGAGCTGTGCTGCTTGGACTATATTGTTAGAACCCAGGAAGCAAGTTCATGTAAAGTTGAAGAATGTTTATGTGGGATTCAATACAGCACTAACTACATGATAAGCATCTCAATTTTTCTATTACCATTACGTTACATTTCATTAGAGTTGGCTCTTTCATTTTTCTCAGGCAATTTCAGTAATGAACGATGACACAGATGATGAAAGTGGTGTAATTCTGTTGGTTTCAATTTAGTGCCATCTGCATACAGACCCCAGGCTTATTGTGGTCCTGTCACATTTCCTCCCTTTTGGTCCCTTGTTGATGTTGGTATTGTGCCTTATATTTATAAATAACTTGTGAGCACTTAGTGCCATTCATCTTCAGACAGTTTACAAGTGTTAATTAATGAATGTGCTCAGCACCTCTGGGCTATAAATAATTTGTTATTTTTATTAGCTGGTCGCATAATGAAGCTGTGACATTAGTACAGATTTTTTGAACACTAAGAGGCATAAATAACATCTAATTGAGACTTTCAGGAAACATAAGTCTCAAAATGAAATCACTTTATGATTCTTGAATATTATTTAACATTGCCTTTGAGAGCAAAAGTCTTGGTAAAATAAAACAACTCGGAAGGGTCATTTGGTTTCTTTCTACTATGTCCCAAATTTTGTGGAAAACAAACATTTAGAATAATAACAATAACAATAACAATAAAACAACAACAACAACAACAACAACAACAACAACAACAACAACAATAATAATAATAATAATAATAAATGTTATAAATATATAAAAATATTATAATAATGTTTTGTTTTAAAAAATCCTTAATATTTTCAGAAATTACATATTTGTGTAAAAGCTGTTAATGTCATTGACTTGACTAGAAAAATTTTGAAAATTAGTAATTCTAATGCCTATTTGTATTTCCTTATTGCAACCATAGCTGCCTATTTGTATTTTTTATCAAAAATTTGTCTTTTCTCCATAACAAATTTCTAATCCATGAGCAAAGTTGCTCTAAGAACAGTCTTTACAGAGAGAAATATATTTTAGAAATGAAAGGAAAAAATAGACAAAAATAATTGGACTGAGGAGTTCAAGTAACTTGTTTTTGTGCAGGGATGGCTAAGGATTAGTGTGAAAAAAAAACTATCTTCTTTTCGGAATCTTAAATTATACTAGACCAACAGAAATTACTGATTAAACTGAAACAATGAGGATTAATTGAATAAAGGAATAGAGAGAAAAGCTGTAATCAACTTCCTTAGATGAGTTCCTCAAGCCTTAGTACTAGGGAAGACCTTTAATATTTTCACTAGAGGCCATGGCATAGAGAACGAGAAAGCTGTAATTAAATACACTGGTTACACAAAGTTGGATAGTTATCAGCACAGGGGAGCAATGGGATCCTGCACAATAGAGAACCAGGTGACCTTCTGAACTCCTGTAGTGAAATGAGCATGATAAAATACCACTACATGTAAAATCAGGAATTTAAGAACTAATAAGGCTTTCTTCTCTGAACTACAGGGCAGGCACTCCTGTGTGGATCAGTCTTGATCAACAAGCCTGAATTCTGCTTTCCTTAGCAGGGTAACTGAGTCCAGGCTGCTTATTAGGAGCAGTTTTTGCTCCATGCTGTTCTCCTGCACTGTGTGCTGGCATTGTCTGGGAGTTGCTGGTTAGCAAAGGCCTGACTCTGCCAGGCAGCATAAGAACTAGCAGGCAATTCTGGGCCAGCACCTGGCCCTGTGACAGGGTTATGTCTTGCTACTATAAGCATAGTCTCAAAGAACAAAATCTGTTTGGTCTTGAAAAATGAAAGCAGGGAAGGTATGGGATTGGTTACTATAAAAACATCAGGCAGCAAACAGTGAGGAGAGAAAGGAGCTATTTTCACTTAATGACAATACTGGTACAAGAATAAATAGCAAGAAACTAGTTTGGAATATGTGAGCGCTGGAAATTGAAAATCATTCTTTCCGTTGTAGAGGTAGGACTTGGAAAAGCATTTTGACAGATTTTGGGCTCACTACTGGTAGTTAATTTTAAGAAAGTTTGTTATATTATGAAGTTTTAAAAAAATATTTTCTTTGAAACAGCAGGCAATTGGAAGCAATCTATGAGGTTTTTTTCTACCCAGTGTACTTAATGAGCTTAAGTTTCCTAAGAAAAGTGCAGGAACTGTGAGCTCAGTTCTTTTTCTTTTCTGAGACTATTACAAATCTGAAAATTTGGTAAATATGTAGCTTGGTCAACTGTACATTCTCAGTATATTATGTAATTATTCAAATTTCCAAGGTTAAAGACATCTTTGTGAACCATTTTGTAAACTCTCTTTGCTTAGAGCAGGTTTATTTCATGCCAAACCCAGTGCACTTATTTAATAACCCCTCATGGCCCTCTGGAGTACTGTGTAGTTTTATGAATTCCATTTTGGGAGTAGTGCAGCTGTATCTGTTGAGGCATAATACTGACCAGTTCATACCATGTCCAAAGCACATCCAATATCACAATAGCCATTTTCTCATTGGAAGTCTGTACACCATTCTAGTTCTTGACGAAATTATGAAAGCTCATGAAGGAGCTAAGTATGGTCAACATGGCACTGTGTAGGAATTATGCAATGTCTTCACTGGCATGGATTGGACAGTTTTGAGTTGTGCCTGTGCCATAATGAAAAAAATGCAAATTATTGCCTTTACAGATCTCAAAGAATGTAAGATATTATATACATGAACTTCTTCTTTTTATAAAATATATTTTAGGAAGGATGTGCTTTGGTTTATATTAACCCAGCTAGATTAGTGTTCTAACTAACAGTTTGTAGTCCTACTGTGCATGTAGAGGGGTTGAAAAAATGTATGAACAAAATTACTAGTATTAGTCTTCTGGATAGTAAAAGAGTGATGCAAAAGAGATACACTGTCCATTAGGATAAAGTCTCCATTAATACAAAGGAACATACCTTTTTAAAATTGTAGTCACATAATTTTGTCTTCTGCTTGAAAGATAGTGTCATGTAAATATATACTGTATCACATGCATGCACAAGAATTGATATGCTTATTTCACTCTTTGTTTGTGGCCATTATAACTTCTCATACATGATGAATCCATTCACTACAAAGTCAAGAGCATATACAATTACTCTCCCACTACAAAGAATTTTTGTAGTGAAAATACATGTATCCCTTAAAATACATGTAAAGCTATTTGTCTCATACCAGTACTATAAACATTCCCACTTTTCTTAGCTGGTATTGGAATTCTTGTGATATTTAATACAGTTTTGGGGGATAGGTATCTGTTTGTCATTACAGATATAAGACAAATAAACATTATAGCAGTTTTGACATTCAGTAAAACTGATTGTAACATGAAAGTGAAAGTCAGTGCCATAGCACAGACTAGTGGCATAACAAAATATTGTAAAACAGCTAATCTTTATCAACTTTTATAAAAATCACAAATTCAGAGATTAACTTTGCTCATGTAATGTATTTCACTGACTGATTGTGTTACTGTAACAGAAGGAAATGAAAAGGAGACTTGTCTGTACAGTCAGAACAGTAAAATGAAATGGAAGACTTTCTGTTCCATTAAAGTTATAACCAGACTCTGCTGCTTACAATGTATGAGCATAAAGATTTATTCCATTCACTCAAAAATAATGATTCTGTGTCTTTAAAATAGATCTTAGCAGCTGCAAAGATGCATCTGTATTCTGGACCCAAACCTCTAGAATTATGTCTCTATAGAGAAATCATACAGACATTGCAGAAGCCTCTGTGTTTTCCAAAAATATAACTGTTGGCTATGGATAGCACATGCTATATATAAGTCTTCCACAGTCATAGACACTTTCATGAAAAAGGAATGTTAACCAGAATTTTCTAAAGGAAACACTTTTAAAGAAAACAGCACAATATTTCCCTCACCAGTAGTGGAAATTAGTACTCTTGGCTGTAAGAGAGAACATAGACTTCAGATGGGGAGAGCAAAAAGGAATTACTGTTTTTTTAGTGCAAACATATTTCGGTAGCGTATAGAACCAAATAGATTAGATTTTATGTTTTAGTTAACTTCTGGAAGTCTTCTAGTCTGATTTGAGGAAGACAGAATTCTGAGTAATAAGTAGGGTACTGAAAAGTTTTACTTCTGGCAGAGACAGCTAATAACGTTGTTATTTTACTGGAAAATTTTGGAAGATCTTAATGTATTCTGGAAAAACCTCACTAACCAGAAGAGCATTTTCATTTCATTTTCTGGGGAGATGATGTTCAAGGGGATCCTCGCAGTCTCAAACCCACGACACTCGCTTATTAAAATGTAGTTTTTTGGAAACAATGTTGCATTTCAAGTAGGCAAAATGAGGAAAGATTAGCAGAAACAGGGACTAGAGGTAAGAAGATACCATTGACACCTACTGATAGTGGGTGTGTATTCCTTGAAGCTGCACAGATTTGCTACAGTAAATTGTAGTTTCTGGGACTGCACAGAGGAAGGAGACTCTTGTTACTTGGGCCAGGGCTGGTTTGGCAGTGTCTATTCCACACTGGCATGTGGACTCTTTTGGGTCGTGCCCAGTGACAGGATCAGGAGCAATGGCCACAAACTAAAATGTAAGAAGTTCCACCTCAACATGAGGAAGAACTTATTAACAGTGAGAGTGGCAGAGCACTGGAACAGGCTGCCCAGGGATGTCGCTCCCTCTCTGGAGACATTCCAAACCCACCCGGACACGTTCCTGGGTCACCTGCTCCAGATGACCCTGCCTTGGCAGAGGGGCTGGCCTGGATGATCTCCAGAGGTCCCTTCCAACCCTAATGATTCTGGGAACCTGTCATCAACATAGTGACTAATGGAGAGATGTACTATGTTCCTGAAGAAACTTCCTTAGTACAGGATGGCTTCAAACACTGCAGTGCTCCATGATGTAATGAAGTTTTGTACCAGTGACAAGTTGGGGTGAACAAAAAGGACTAGCAATAATGTGTTTGTAATCATGATTAATTTCCTTGATGACCCAAGAAGAGTTTTTGTACTCTTCCTTTTGTCTCCCCCTTCCTTTCTTTACTGTAGTCTTGTTACTTTGTATAATTTTAAAAGAATTTTATCCTACATGAGATATGAGAGACAAAAGACCAACAAAAACATACGGAATTTGCTTAAGATTACTAGCAGCAAGGGCAGCAGTTAATATAATGCTAATATATATTAGATGCTTCTGCCAAGCAGGTGACCTCTAACAGATTTGGTGAAATACTGTCAAAGCCTTCCAGTACAATTTTTCATCTCAGCACACCTGTAATTTGAAGTAATTTTCTAAAGGCTGATGAGGATTTAGTGTAATTATTTTTTAGGTTGTAGCATCAAAGCTATCAAACTCAAGCTTATGCATAATCAAATATACTGAGCCTTTTAATCTAATCTGAAATAAAAGAAGGTTTCCATTTTCTTCTAAGGTTTTAGTGTTAGACCATCTGTAACTGTACTTACAGGAATGGTGAATGGTGTTTTTCAAGGTAGCTGTCTTTTCACACAATCTATGTGAAAATACTAAAATAAATGTCATACTATATCCTTTTATTAAATTTTGTTTTCACTTGAAATATCTGCAGATGTAATTTCTTGATAAATATATTTCCCATTTATTGAAGTTAAAGTGGTATGTCAAATATGTTTTGAAAAATTTTATCTAAGAACATAAAAATTTAATATCGTTTTTAGAACAATACAAAGAAGTGATTTTTTTGTGCATTATTTATTTCTGATACATAGATGTGAAATGGCTGAGTACTGTAGGTTTTGCAGAATTTGTTTTATGGGCTCATGTAATAATAAGTGCTAATAATATGTGATGAAAGCTGCTGGGCAGTGTTAGAAGGGGGAGCATATTATGAATAATCTTGCCAAAAATAGTGAAGAAATCAAAAATGAGTTAGAACTTATTAGTTCACTGTATAGAACTAACCTTTGAGAATGAAAAGCAGATGGAAGGTTTAAAGGTAAATCTGTCTAATCCAAATTTGGAATACTTATTTTCAGTATTGTACATAAAAAAAAGAAGTTATTATTTGAAAAAAATCTATGTAAGGGGTAATGTGAAAATGTCAGGTATGTTTAGTGTGTTCTTTTCAGCAATGAGAAGCTGATTTGAACTGAACTTCAGCAATGCCTGTTGTATGCACTAGGTGGTGTTTCAGCCTTTCCTATGGAAAAGCACAGCCCGATCCAGTGCCGCTGGCGCCTGGGATTCTGGTTTTGAACTAGTACTTGATGTTGGAGAAGAAATTTTGCTCCATATTTTCCTTTCCAAATTGGCAGTGTTCTCTTGTGGAGGATTGACACTCACAAATTGCAACACTGATTTTTGGGTACAAAATGTGCTCATGACTATTTTTAGGAGGGTGGTTAGGAGAGTTGTGAATGTGTATTGTAGATAGTGTGCCTAGCTTGGAGTGCAGATTGCTGTAAGGTGTAAGAGGTTAGTCCTTTTTTATCTCTGTTTTAGAAGGGAAAATGCTATGTTTTCTCCTCATAGGTTTGTCAAAATGCTTGTATTGAGTATGCAGTCCACTGGAGTGGTCTTTGCTTCTCTGCAGTGCTGCTGACACAGTCCCAGTAAAGGCTCTGTCCTGGCAGGGGCTTGGCAGGGACAGCCCTACTCTGCAGGTGTGTGAGCTGCTGAGCTCTCTGTCCCAGGCACCTGGGGGCAGAAGGAGAAATCCTGTCCAGGAACATGCCACCTTCCCATCTGTGCTCTTAGGACACCATCTTACAAGGGTGTCTGTCATTTAATTGAGAGGTCTGCACTATAAATAACCACTATTTTTTAAATTGCAAGAATGCTTCTACATGCTGCGATAAGATGGGGAAGGCAATTTTGCCCCATACTATTTGAGGGCTTGTAATTTTTGTGTTCACTAAAAGCACAAACATTTCTGTCTGTGTGACAGTTCCCATTCTTCTCACTATGTGTGATTATTTGAAGCTAAGATTATGTTAGGGTTAACATATGAAATCCTGCATGTTGAAGTTCTGTTGGAAATAAGGCTTTGTCAGAAATACAACCTGTAATTATCATTAAATTCTCCTAGAAAAGTAAAAAAAATCTGCAAAATTCTAAATCTATGCATTTTAAATGCCGTGTGTTGGATTTTTTTTTCAATCTGAAATTCCCTAAATAAACTTTTCAGGAATCAGGTTAGGTCAGGAGTACCCTTCCTGATTCTACTTTTAGAGGAGGTGATAGGAAATAATATTAATTCAGGGGGAACTCTTATTCTTTTGGGTAAAAGGGAATAATTGTGGTCATCCTGGAGCCCATTGTCTGGGGACAAAATTATGACTGTCAACCAAGGAAAAGGCTGCCCAAGTGTTTTGACTGTAGTATCTAGTTTTTGTGATATTTTAACATCTACTAAAAGAAGTGAAAATAGCAAATGAGAACTTTGGGGGATTTTATCTCATTGTCATTCACAGTTGTTATGTATTTATATACTTACATAATTGTTTCACATTGAGTCCTTTCATTGCTCTGACACATACATGGAAAGTTTAGAACTACTTTCAGCTGTGTACAGATCTAGCAGAAATATTAAAGCCTTTTAATTGCTATTGATTAAGGAGAGCAAAAATACTTCTGTCTTGGGTTCTGAAATTTCACTTTGGTGCATTCTCATGTATTTTCTAACTTAATTAGCAAAGATAAAACAAACTTGTTCTTAAATTTATATTTGAATGATGTCCAGACCTGAAGCATTCACAGTTCTGACCTTTGAATGTCCTCTACGGACATCTAACGTACCTCAGAGAGCAAGGTGCTACTCAGGGACCCTCTCTTTTTTGCCCTCAGTGCTCTGGTGGTTTGTTCTGTCTTGTTGATGTAAGCAGACATGAGTTCTCATAAATGATATCAGCCCTATAAAAAGATAAGAAGGAAGTTTACTAGGATGGGACATAACACCACCATTAAATGGGCCAGCCTGACAGTTTGTGAATGAGGCAGTTGGTGACTTTAGTTTGAGTATGAACTTTGCATCCAAGTAACTTCTACATGAAGCTCTTATTGAAAGATTTTTTGTGAGACTTGACTAGAAAGCATGGCCCAAATTATCTGTTAGATAACAGCCTGGAGAATGACAGCAAGATACAGATTGCAACTTCTGCAACCTTTTCTGGAGGACTAAGCTAGATGTATTGTGGAGGTAGAAACTGCATCTTCCATGTAATTCCACAGAGCTGGCTGCATTTAAAAGAGTGATGAACATTGATGTAAGCCTTTGCATGTCCTATACTCTAAACCATTGAAAAAAAGGCAGCTTGCTGTAGGATTAGAACTGGAGACATAGAACTATATTGAAGGCTGAGCGTAGACATTCAAGAAATATACAATAAAACTGGTACAATTTTGTCTGTTAGCTTAGACAAAAATATATAAAGGGAAGAGAAAGAAAAACAAAAAGGAAAGGAAGCTAAGGCTTAAGAAAAATGAAGATTAAGGAGTGAATTATGAAACTTGCAGTGAATTAATGCTATCTACAGTCAAAATTTTAGGGTACCATGATAATCAGTTTGAATGGTCCAATGTATTCATGACTGGTGTGTTGTGTTTGATTCACTGCATTCTGATTTATTCTCATTTAACATAATAACTGAATGTTATTATGAAATTAACTTACAGATAATTGGTGTTGTTGATTTCCTGAACTGCCATGTGACTAAGGTGATCAAATACAAAAGCTTTGCAAAGAAGCACATTTTAGAATATTAAAATAATCTCATTACTATATGCAGGATCACACAACTGGGAAGCTGTAATAATTTTAATAATTTAGTAAGCATATAGTGAAACCTAAATTGTGGGTGTGGAGAGAAATATCACCTTATACACTGTGTTATTTTAGTTATAAAATAGCTTTAATTTAAAATTGCTCTGAAATTGATGTCACTTCTTGAAGTCAGCATCTTCATGTAAGCATCAGATATAGACCACCATGGAAGTAAATCAGCAGAGCATTTCTGAGAATTATAAAATTACTTATTTGCAACAGCAGATGACCTTTTCTAAAGTTCCTTACCATTAGTGAGAAAATTAAAATGGATTAAAAGTTTAATGATTTTTAAATTCATTTTTCCTAATTTCCAAATTACAGTGTTAATTTTTAAAGCTTACATTTATTACCATTGGAACCTCAGTATTAGCACCTTTTCATTTATACTGCTACTGTCTGTTGTTTATCCTTGTATTACAAATAATGAAAAAAAAAAAGACTTAAAATATTTTTGTTTGTATTTTTTTCCAAAACTAGTTGCTCCAAGGTTATACAGACATATTTTATTGTATTGTAGCTAAGACATTGTAATTTTAATAGAATTAAAACTGTAGTCTTTCTACCTTTGGAAATGATAACAGCCACTTGATGTGTGCTTGCTGAAAACATTGCATACAGTGTTTACAAGCTAATGGATTTCACATTTAAATATGTCTGCACAGGTAATGTGGGTATGTAACTTGTGCCGAAAACAACAAGAAATCCTCACGAAATCAGGAGCCTGGTTCTATAACAGCGGCTCACATGCACCACAGCAGCCGGACCAAGAAGGAATTAGAGCCCTGAGGAACGAGGAAGCGCCTCAAGAGAAAAAGGCAAAACTGCAGGAGCATCCGCAGTACCAAGGACCACCAGGTGACATATCCACACAAGCTTTGGACAAAAACAGGTCTCAAGGGCTCACAAGACAAGACTCCATTAAGAATGGTTCAACAGTAAAACATCAAGTAACAAGTGACACATCAGACAGGTAAGAAAGTATTTAATATCCTGATAAGGTCTGATGAATTTATGCTACAAATCTGATTTTATCTTTTAAAATGTTGGCTTATTTTTATTCTGTAGCCTATAAAATACATACTGGGCATTTTGAAGCAGCGCTGAGAAGTCTTTTGTTGGTTTCAGATGGTCATAGCCAGTGTGTGCCCTTCATTCCTTCTCACAGAAAAATGTGGGCCATGACAGTCGCGGTTGTGACAGAGTTTGTCCATGAGCTTGCAGCTTTGTCAAATTACAGTCATTGTGCTGTGCAGAATGTTACCATATTTCTTTTGTGGTCACTAACTTCATAGCAAAGTTCTAGTAATCCAAAATAGGATTCAAAAAGGCAGTTCAATGGAAGACAGCATCAGTTCAGAGTACTGAATTAAAACATCTGGTTGTACTTGCAGTATATGGTATTGAGAGCAGTGAAATCTTTGTGTAATGACCTGAGACTTCATGGTTTCTCAGTTTCTTGCTGTTAGTTACTGTCATTAGTATAAATATTTTTCCTTCCCTGGTTTTTGTTAGTGTTACTTGAGTTGTTTGAAACTGTAACTCTGTCAGTGCTAATGTAGCAAGAGTCGGTTTAGCCACAGACTGGGAGCAGGAACTTCCATCCCTTTTTTATTGACGTGATTATACCAAAAGGCACCAGAAAACTCTCAGCCTCAGCGGCTAGGTTTTATGGAAACACAAAAATAAAAATGGATTCATTGAATGCATTTAATTTTTTCATAAACAACACCACTATAAAACTTTAAATATGGTGGGAAGGGAAAGATGAGAGTGCGATTGCTCAGGTGTTTCCATGGAAATGATATCCTCACGCGTGTGCAAGAGACCTCCAGCTGCCTTGGAATTTGGCAGCCAGAGCAGTATAATCTGGCAGCTTTTCTCTGCTGCCCAGATATGACCTCACTACAGCATTTATTCTGAGAGCTTGAAACTAGTTAGATGTATATAGTGTGTTTTACATTTAGTATACTAAAATAGTTTTTCTTTTTCCTCACCTCTTGTATTCCACAGGTTTTATTCCCGATTTTTGGTCTTACATGAGAACAAATTGAGTGTAATTCATCTAGCCTTTTTTGTTTAACTTATTCTGCCTGTTGCTGTTTGCTCTGATTTTGGCAGTTGGGTTCAGTAGTTAATTGTCCTGAGTGCTTCTCAGTTACATGTGTAGTCTTTGAAAAACACAGCTGGAACCCTAACCTGACACTAGGGAGCAGGAGAGACAGACTGATTCTCTTGTGGTTCATTTCTTCCCTTAATTTTGCCAGGAAATTGATATAAGAGGTATAGTGATAATAGAAAAAAAAAATCCCAAACCCTTGTTAGCAGCAGCAGTTTAACTCTGAAAGTCTTTTTATATTATATCCACACAGAAATATGGAGGAAGAGACTGATATATTAATAAATATATAATTGAGACATGCAATATGCATTTACCCTAAGTAGAGTTAAATGATAAACATGGACAGTATAGAGTAATATTTTCCAACAGGAAGAATGTTGGCTTTGTGCCTGAAATCAGAACTATTTGGCTGATTATGATCACTTCTACTTGATATATTATTTAAGTTCAGATAGTTTTTTCAGTCATCAGCCTCTTCATGTTTTATTTGGATAATAATTCTGATGTTCCCTAATTAACATCTACAAGTATGCTTGTATACCTGTATATGCTTTGAATATGATGTATATTATATGCTACGGAAGGATAGAGGGTCTTCTGAATAATTCTATTCCCTAATGTTCCTCACATAGACATTTTTCTGGACCTAATGAAAAAGATTCCTCTGTGATGTCAAATCAAAATCTTACTGGTCAAATGGGCTTACAGAGGAGAATGTCAACAGGTCTGAGAAGGACTACCTCAGAATTCAATGGTGGGGAGAGACTTCAAGTTTGAATCTGTATTTGCTGTGGTGCCGCTGCTCTTCTCATCAAGAATACCAGGAAGGCTTGCAATTTGTGTTGCTTTTGGCTGCGGTAGAGTTAATTTTCTTCACAGATGGCTGATAGGCAGTTATGATTTGGATTTGTGCTGAACACAGGGCTGATCATATAGAGATGTTTTTGCTATTGCTGAGCAGGGTTTACACAGAACCAAGGCCTTTTCTGCTTCTCCTACTGCCACACTGGTGAGGAAGTTGGGGGTGTGTGGGGGGTTGGGAGGAGACACAGCACCTTCCTGAGCTGGGACAGGTGACCCAAACTGACCAAAGGGATACTCCAGATTATAGGATATCATGCTCAGTAAAATTTGGGGGAAGAAGGAGGAAGAGGGGGACATTCTCTATTCTTAAACTGCATACCTGCAGAAACTGAGCAGCCAACTAGTAAGTTACACCATTTGTCTACATGAAGGAATTCTTTGTGGAAAACTTGTCCATTCAAAACATCCAAAATAATAAGGAAATAGACAAAAAAGTCTCAAGTATTTAGAAGTGGTTGTTGCTTGCCTTGCACAATCATTATAATGGAAGTAAGTAGAAAGTGAGAGCTATAATTTCTCTCTTATTTTTCATCCCAAGGACATTAGTTTTGACACAAAAAAATAATTTAAAATGTTAAAACAATAACTGCTTGTGAAAAGAAAGGTGTTACAAAGACTTTATACTTTTGAGTTCTGATTTGAGTTGAAAGGCAAAATATATTCTTTTTTGTCAAAGATTTTTAGCTCTTTTTGTAGCTTCCATGGGTGTTGCAGCAATCGTTGCTTAGAAATTCTTTAAATCAAGTATCATATATCTTATCTTGGTCATCTGGAGGCATGCTGATCACAGAGTAAAGGGCAACATTCACTCCTTTAATCTCATCAATGTCCTTTCTGTCTCATGCCTTACTGTGTCTTTTCTGGTTGTGCTTTTTTGTTTTTCCATCCTTGAGAAGTACTCACCATATTTTTCCCGCTTTCTTTACTAGTATTATTCTTCATTAAAATTTTATTGTTTCAACCATTAGACTAGTATTCTGTTTCCTTGATGTAAGCAACAGTCCCATTTGCAATTGATAGATCCCAGCCTGTTTAGACAGATAGATAGGTACCTGATTATAGATATTCTCTGACTGATCTGTAATTTGTTGCCTAAAGAAGCCTGGGATGATTTTGGATTGCACATGCTCCAAGGATATGTTGCTTTTTATATTGGATCCATCACAGAAAAAAAAGTTAAATATAAAAAAAAAAAATTCAGAAGTAATTCATACTTACCAAAAGCAGAGCAGTTTTTAATTACTTTTCTTTTTCCTAGTTCATATAATACAATAATAGCATGACTTAGACTGCAACCTTAAAATCATCTAGATCCACCCCACCTGCCATGGCCAAGGACACTTTCCACTGGACCAGTGCTCAAAGCCCCATCCAGCCTGGCCTTGACCACTCCAGAGATGGGGCCATCCGCAGCTTTTCTGGACATCCTCTTCCTGTGCCCCATTCCCCTCACAGTAAAGATTTTCCTCCTTATATCTAGCCTAAATTTACCCTCTTTCAGTTTAAATTCTTTACTACAGTATTTACAATCTTGCCTATGATGCTTTTACTGCTTTTTGTATAGTAAACCTGCGGGTAAAGCAGGGGCAGGAGGCACGTGTATGGTTCACTAAATGACCATGGTTTATTTGATATTGTTTGAGGTGAGACTAATGTAGTTTTTCCCACATGGAGGTTTCAAACCAAGCACAGTTGAACTGTGATCATATGTAGTGGTTTTCACAGGCTTAACCTCGTGTGCAGGTTGTATGAATGCTGATAGTGTAACACTAGATTCCCTGAAAACTGCAAAATTGTGTGAATCCAGGAAATGTGTGATGTTATTTTAAGTAATCCATAGACTCAGAAGGTCTATTCTGAGGCCTACTGAGCACAGATGGTAGATTTATAGCTGCAGTTCTTTAATTTGCAGATTCACGTTAATTCTGGATTAGGCAAAGGAGTCTGATTTTATTTTATTTTCATCAAGGTCTTTCATGTAGTCTGTTGTTCTCAAGATCTACACTACTACTCATACAATATGTGTTTTATTTCTACCAGGAAAATCCTTTGAACACACATAATCTTTTTTTTCAGTCGTTTAGTTGTTCTGTAGCAGGCAATCAGCTTGTAAAATGGTTGGTTTCTTCATTCCAAAGCCCATGTTTATAATGTCCTATTAAAATGTGTAGAACATCCTAAAATTAAAATCTGGTAAACAGATAATTTGCTAATGCTGATATGAAGTTTTTTTGTTTGTCATTCTCTTTGCCTGAATTGTTAGATCTTTATGCAGTGTTGTCATACTTAGCTTTTAAAATATTATTTTTCTTACTCTCAGCATGATCCATTGTAAAGCCATTTCAGTAATTTTCCACATATAAACTCAGTGTTTTAAACTGTAAATATTTTGTGACATTCCAGAGGTGTTGCTTCACAAACCGTTATTCTGTACATACACATAGCTCTCTAAAAGTAGCAAACGACTCATGCATCTTCCCAAAGCAATGTTATGATGACATAGCTATTAATATATATCTGAAATGGTGTTTTGTAGTTCAAGTAGATCTGAATTTTTCAGAGTTTTAAAAAATCATTATTATTTTCCCTAATCTGTATTTTATGAATCCAAAATGTTCTTCAAAATTTGAAAATGAAGACTTTAATTTTACAAATATATTTTTCATGCATTATATTAGTGGAAGAAAAACTTCCTCAAGAATATTTTTCATGAGATTCAATGAAAAAAAAGAAAGTGAAAATATTGTAAGAATGTTCATTTTCATGTGTCGTGAGTCAATTTATTCCTGCTACATCTCTCAGAGGGTGAGCTTTGTCACAAAAAGAGAGATGGTTCTTGGTACAGGAAAAGATCATGATCTCTAAGCTCATGATCTGAAGGAAGACTAATAAATAAAGCTGCCTGAACCCTTTTCAGATTAACTGCAAGGATATGAGATTAAATCATAAAAACCAGAATGAAAACAACAAATTGAGAGAGTGAGCAGCTGCAGAGTTGCACAACAGTGGTATTTATTTTCCAGGCCAGCAGACACAGTAAAGATATATCCTACTTCCCTCTTCCTTGTTTTCTCCTTTCAGAAATACATATGTATTTAGGGGTTTATTTTCTATCAGCCCTCCTTGGAAATAAAAGAGGATTGTTAGGGGAATTTCCACACACAATGGAGAATGCATTTTATTCTAAGTAAGAAATGCAAACAAGAGGCTACTTGGGTCTGAAGATGCAGTATTTGTGCATGTATTCTTTATGAAATGTATACATGTACTTCCCACATATTAAGACTTTATTCTATTTTGTTACCAAATGGCAGTAGCATTGAAAGTGGTTTCCTGTGAACCTTTCCTTCCATTCTTGGGAGGAATGCCAGTGTGGGCTGGCAGCATAGGATCTGCCTTTTGGGACTGCAGCTGGGGATGTCAGGGTGTGAACAGAGAGGAAAAAAGAGACCAAAACAAGAGAGAAAAGGAGGAGAGAGGAAAAAGCGACATGAATGAGATGAGAAACATGAAAGAGCAGAATGAATTAAAAAATGAAAATGTGTGTCCATCTGTTTCATGTTTGTATCTTTTTAAAATTATTCTTTAATTGCTGTATCATGAACAACTGACACTGAGAGCAACCCTGATGATAGTTCATTGCAATTCAAAATATGACAGTGTAACATTAAAGTCAGTCAATAATAGTTCCTTTGGAAAAGCTGAAAACTGGCCATTTCTTGAGATTATCACTACTTTTCTACTGCAACACTTATGACACATCACTGTAGTGCAACCTCTGGTTTTGATTGTTTCTATTTCTGGCTACCGAGGTGGATCGATTTCTTGGCCAGATGTGTTAAAACCCCTTCACTTGGACCTGTGGAGACTAAGCATATTTGAAAGCAAAGTATTTTACCTGATTCTCCAGTAAAATAGAGGTATTTTAACTTTTATACCTGTCTTTTTACCTGCTGACATATTTAAAGATGCTGAGAAATATTAAAATAATTGTGTAGAGACAGTATTTAAATTGTGTTGGTATTCAAGAGTCAGACTGATGCAGCTGTGTGCTGATTTGTTCATGCTCAAACAACAGCATCTCTAAACCTTTTATAATTCTTTATGTAAGGCACCAAAAATATGATTTTTTTAACATTTTTGACCACCACGGTAGCAAAACCCTGGCAATTGTTGATAAGCATAATTATATTCTTTCACTTAATGAATAAATCTAATACTCCATACAAGAAATTTGCACTTTGGGTTTAAAATTGAATCAGTATTCTTTTCCATGCATAACTGCAAAGGCCTCACAGTGACTTTCCCTGGTGCTAGAACAGGATACAAAGGGCTTTAGAGGTACCCTACAGTATTTTTAGCATATTAACTAAAGAGTTAAATTTTACAGGATTTGAACTGCATCTGAAAAAGGTTTTATATTCATCTTCCTACTCCCATTCCAGCATTTTTTACCACTTTAATAGTCCTTAGAGCTGTAAAGTAAAACCAATGTCAATCTGAAAACTAGTGTCAGTAGCTTTGCTTTTGTTTCTTGTGCTTTCATTTCATTGTACGCTTTCTATGATTTTTGAGATCATAGTTTAGAACAAATAAATCACAGAACTGCTCTTTTAATTCATCTACACATAGGATTAAGGGTGTGCATCAGCCTTTCATGGCTGTTCCAGTTTTCAGGTAGAAACTGAAATTAAGTTTATCTGCAATCTCAATCTCAAATGACATTAAAAAAGAATTTAATAATAACTATGGCCAGAAGAAGCAATAGAAATTTATGGGAAGAGAGCCAGAGAAAGTGCAGTATTTAATTATCGAGAAGAAGTACCTTGGGCCCAAGAAAGTCAGAAATACTTTAGTGCAGAAATTTTAATGAAATAATTAGACACTTATAACAAGGATTAAGCTACACCCGCTTATGAAGATGAGTAAGGATTTTGATATTGTTTGTAATGCAAGTATCTGTAAGGAGCTCCTGAATGATATTTACATTGTCTATTAACAGTCCAGACTACCTATAGGGGGTACATTTTGTTTCTACCTGTCATTATTAGGTTGGAATGGGTTGTAGCATATGCATTCTGTTTGAACTTCTGGAAGAGAGGTGGAGCTTTATCTCTCCATTACCTTTGCAGAACTGTCTGTTTTCTGAGAAATGGAACTCAGTTTCATACAGTTCTTTGTCTCTTCATGTTGGTTTTGTGGATCTCCTGCTCACATGCACAGTGCCACCTCTGAAAACGTTCAGGATGTGCAGCCACACTGTGACTTCAGTGGGGTTTTTCTGAGCTGTGTATTACTTCCCTTCCTCCCCTTTTATTTTCTCTAACTGATTATGATTTATTAGAAGAGAACTTGTATTAGTATTTTAAGGTGAATCTTAATCTAGCTGTAGAACCTGTATGAAGTAGCACTGGGCCTCTGACCAATGGTAGCTACAATACTGGATCCTTTTTTTGAGAAAGATAATATGTAAAGGAGAGAAAAAGAGGAAAATTCTGGAACTGTAGCAGAACTAACCTACCTTAATAAACAGTCTAAAACTGCCATGTTCCTTTTAAAACACTGGAGTGTTTTAATTAAGACCATAACAAAAATATTTAATTCCAGCTTTAAGTGACAATGTTAACTCAGCTGCAATCATTCTCCACAGTGAGCTAATCACGTGTAGATTTTAGGGAATTTCATTTTCACAGTTTGCAGTAGAGAACTTTTTCAAAAATAATTGCATTGCAACATGATCTTTTTACTTTGCTTACTGTTACTGATGATTTTATTTTTTTCTCAATTGACACTTGTTGCATGCTGCTTATTGAAAGCTATCACTTACTGTTTGATTTTTCTCAATCTGGAGCTCAGGGAAGTCTGAATATTCAGTGCTGATATTTGGTATCTTTGAAAGGGAGTTTGAGTTTCCATTGCAGTGTCACATTTCTGTATAGCAGAACTATGTCTTTTCCTGTGCTAAAAGACTGTTAATAACTTAAATCTTTAAGCACAGATGTCATCTGTATTAGAATATTGAACATTTTTATTAAGTACAGACCACAGCTAACACTTATGACACTAAATGTTGTTTTGCTTTTAACTAAACTGATCCTGTAAAAAAACAATATCAGAAAAAATTGAGGGTAGTAGCATTTATAAATTATTTTTTAAAATTAATTAGGCCAATACCTTTCTTGGTTGAATATGTCTTCTTGAAGTGCAGTTTTGTTGGCCCTGCATAAACTTAAATATTAGATCTCACTGTGTGCTCATAATCCATAGTTGTACTGTCCTCTATTCTTTGGAGGCTAAGTTCTCTTAAGAAGTATAAATAACAGATTTTTAAAAATTTTGTATTAAAAAAAATGGTGTGTAAGGGTGAATAAGATACATCTGTGGCGTGTAGCTGAGGGAAATTTCTGACATTCGGTAAAGAACTCTGCTAAGTCAAGTTTTGTTTCTAGCAGCCAAGTAATTCTGGGATCTGCAGTAAGCAATTATATGAATGACTTTTTCTTTTCATATTTTTTACCATAGCTATATAGATTGAAATAAAATTAAAAAGTGAGACTGCATAGTTGTTGCTGGTGCAAATTCTTTAGCTTTTCCTTTGTGTCTCTAGAAGTCACGAATTATAAAGAAATCACTTCTGTAGTGCAATTTACTTGTCACTTATCTTTTACATGGTGAGATTAAAAATTTTAGTAACTGTCAATCTATTTTATTAAGTCAGATTTGAGGAAAAAATGTAACAAAAATGAATGTAATAGGACCAGGATGACCATATTTTCCGAATTCAAGGTTACATTATTAAGCAATACGATTTTCTTTCTACCTTGTCTTTAGCACGATTATTCTGTTTGTTTTTCCCTTCCTTCTTCAAGACAAATCCTTTCATTCCTTTCCCTACTCTGGAATGTCCTTCTAGAATTATTTATTACTTAGTTTTTTATTACCTCATTTCTTTTGTGTATCATGATCTCTTTTTCACTGATGTGAGAAACAGAACCAAACCCTGGCTAGACATTGAAAGTGCTTTCAGAGATATACCCATGATCTTTTTTCACCTAAAGACAGACATTCTTTTCTTCTCTAAGCCACTTCTTTTGATGTAGTTCACTTCTTGATGTAGTTCACTTCTTTTCCTCACTTTACAACCAACAATTCTGCAGTCATTCCTAAGTGTCCTTTCAGTTTTGTGGTGAACTAATTGAATACTTCTCTCCCAAGCTTTGAGAAATCTTAATTTTGTGCTTTTCAGAAAAAAATCAGAGCTCTCAATGTTCTTTACTAACCAGAATGAAGACAGCCACAGACATTTTAAAAGAATAGTTGCAGCAAAGTAGTGCAGTACAATGTCATTTCAAGTTAAGTAGGAAATGTAGGTGACCTGAAGTCAGTGACTCTTAAAGTGGAGATCTAAAATCCAGGGTTGTACCTGTAAATGATATGCAGTGGGTTGTGTACCCATGTGACTTGTTCTGACTTCCTGCACTATGCAGCTCTGTGCCCTGTAATCAGCCCTGGTGCTTTTAGAAAATGACATCAGCAAGTGGCTGGTTCTGCAGCACTGAGCTTCCTGAAAATGCTACTAGGGATCTCAGAAAGTGTATCATCTTCACAGAATATCAAGAGGTTAAGTTGCTCCAAACACAGTTTTCCAAATTTCTGGTCCACTGTTCTGTCAGCTGGTATTATATGCTTGGATTGGCCCCTAGATGTAATTTATCTGCCTAAGCAAGTTTCTATTATGCAGCTTGTAATAGGATGAACCATGAACTTTGCTGCAGAAACCCCATTTTCTTTGTAAAAAGAAAATGGCAAGGACAAGAGTTCTTATGGTAAGGCTGTAATAAAAGAAGTGCATTTTGTCTGCAAGAGGTTACATTTGTAATGACTTTGTGAAAATGCTGGACTTCAGATGAGTTCTTGATGATCACTTAAAAAAATTTTAAAAATACCTAGCAAGGCCAAGGAGATTAATGCAAAAAAACCATTTGATTTGCTTTATAATGCCAAATAAATTGGTAAGCTTCAGAGAGACATTGCATTCTCAAGTTCCAAATCAGTGCACAAACCCATTTTTTTTTTGAAGAGGCAGATTAATTTTAATTGAATCTTTTTGACTCTGGCATGAGGTGCTGGGCTGACAAAAAATGACCTGCTTCAGTTGCATCTTTATGCTCCAATTAGAACTGTGAAAAATATTTAAGCTAGAAGAGGAATCAGAGTTAGTTCAGCAATCTCAATCCTTGAATATAAGAAATTTGACAACTCAAAGGTTAGTTCAGTAATTCCACCTCCCCACTAGGATGAGATAATGGCATTTTATTCCTAAAATGGACATGTAGTGATTAATCTTCCTGTAACATTTATTAACAGGGTCTGGAACAAAAAAGTATTCTTGAAAGAAACCAAATTTAACTTTGATATGCATTTCTTATAAAACAATGTATATTTTGGGTGCTTCTCGTGTCTCAAATGCATACAATGAAGACTGAAGAATTGACTTTCATTTGCAGCATATATGTCAATATTTGAAGCAAGATATTTGATCTTCTGAATAAAGTAAATTTGAACTAAAGTACAATTTAATTTCTAATCCACAAAATTTTTAATGCAGACATTCTTTCCAAAACTAGAACGTCAATTATAAAGACCCTAAGAACCAGAGTAAGAAGGAAAAGAGGAAGATATGTCACTTAAATAATGGAGAAGATAGGAATATTTTGTAGATGGGACTCAAATTCTTGAGCTTTGGATATTAAGTTCATTACTAATAGTGTCTCAACTTCTCAAAAAAATGTTTTGGATGGTGATAAACTGCACTGCAGTAATGACTGATGCACTAACATAGATCTGGATAATTTTCACCTACTTTACTTTGTTCCTCCTTCAAGTAATTAAGAGCATATATAAGAATGTCTGTGTCCTTCTGGTAGATATTCCCAAGAGCTGTCAGCTGTTTTTGGTGTTAAGCTTGGTGAAGCTAACTGAACCAGGAGATTTCGCTCAAGGGTTTGAAATTTCACTCTCTTTGTGGCATATGGATATTTCTTTCAGAAGCCCATTTTTTCTGTCTGAAAATGAGATTTATTTAGAAATTTATTCTGTGGTATGTCACCAAGTATTATGAAGCCTTACAGTTACAACAATCAATTATGAAATTAACCCTAAGTCCCTTCCCAAGTGGCCAATGATGCCTTTATTCCAGTAAAATAGAACTCCTGTATTAAATGGAAATCTTTCCAAAGTAAAATATTTACACAGCCTTAATGCTTCTAAAACCCAGGCTCCATGACACTGTCAAAGGAAATGAATTCCAGAAGTGTGTGATCATCAGGAAAATATTCTTCTGGTATTCCAATCAGCTGAATATAGGAGCAACCCAGGAGACCATAAATCTCATAATGACATGAAAGGAAGATAAATTAGTCCCTTTGAACTCATCCCCAAGATATGGAAGCTCAAATTTTTAACCAGTGGGCTGAACTGCAAAAATTAGTAAACAATCCAGTGCATAAATGTGTTGTCATAGCATCTGTTAAACTAAATGAAAAGACTGATTTTAATCTTACTGTCATTTGGACAATGATCTATCTTTTAGTTTGCCCATGTATTAGTCTTGGTTTCCATCACAGATCACCTGGGCACATTGACACCCAACAGAATTTTGGACCTTTAAGGACCAAATCAGTCATCTGTAAGTAGAGATATGGCAATAAATCTCAAGATATTTTCCAAGTGAAAAAAAAGTAATTTCTAAAATTAATTAAACTCCCAAATGCATTGTGAATGAGAGCCAATTTCTGCAATGTATAACCACCACGGATTTCAAGATCAATGTAATTGCTATTTTCTTTACATAACATTTATGATGTTATGTAAAGAAATTTATGATCAGCCTGCTCACCAAAAAAGTGCTTGTGTAAAGGGTGTCGTAACTGTGGTAACTGTCTTTTTTGAAGAAAGCATTACCTCTTTATCTGAATGTATATTTTGGAATAATTTCTGTCTTGGGGGCATTTACGTAGTTGGTAATCATTGTTGGAGTGTCATAGGATTTATTTTTTTTGACTGCTTGCCTAAATTTCTATATCTTGGAGAATAAGGGATGTAAGTACAACTGCCTGTGAGCACTGAAGAAATCAAGTTGCACCTTGAATACCTCATCCTGAAATGGAGAGGAAAGACAGGTATCTGCAAACTGTTAGTGAGTGTATTTTCAGGTTCTTTTAGGATTTTACATTATTAATCATGTATAATACTTTTTAGTAGCATTTAAAATCACCTTTTGTGTTTCTGAAAGGTGAAAAGTGATCACTTTTTATGAACGTGAAGAACAGAAATCTCTTTTGTAGCAGATGAAGTTTTCAGTGCACTCTTTCAAAAATCAATCAGATCTCTGTTCTAGGCCAGCAGTTCTTGTCTAGTGAGACACATCTCATTGGTGAACCATCCAGAGCTGCAAATGAGGCATAAAGCAGGATTCATGTACTATAATGAGGTGCAAGGAAATATCAATTGATTGTAAGTCAGCTGAAGATAAAATTGGATGAAATATACAATTCTAAACCACGTGTTCTACAAAGTGCAGCATCTACTGAATTTGCCTTTTGTATCCTTGTGTATTACACATACTTCTTTACTTCTTCAACTAGTGTATAGAAAAATTTGAGGTTCCTGTTGGATAAAGGAGCTATTCCTTTAGCCAGGGGAATGAAGTCTCACATAGATATTTTGTAACTCTGATATCTTCTACCTTAATAGTACTCCTTTAATACTTTTAGAAATAATATTTATATATTATATACTACATGTATGGACATGGACAAATGTATATATTCATACTGAAAGGTTGGGGTGCCAAGCCATTTCAGTAAACTATCAGAACTCTAGGAAAGCAGAAAACTGATTATGAGACCATCATTTGACCCAAAGTTTGAAGAAATTTATTTTGTGGAGATGAATTTCTTCTGTAGGAAGCTGACCAGTCCTGCAGAAATGAAAAAGAATTAGTAGCATTTATGAATTATTTTACTACAAAATGGAATCATGCTGTTGCAGGTTGAAGAATTGATTTGTATATTTATTAGACAAATAGGTTGGTTTTCTTGTTTGCCAAATGCAGCTTCTGCCTCAGTAGCTCTTTATATAAATTATGTCTTAGGTCAGGATAGTGGTTTAAAAACCCCATATCTCTGGATTGAAGGCTTCTTTTTTATAGGTGACATCTGCCATCAATAGGAGTTTTGCTAGAAACTGTGAAGATCCAAAAGTATCTGTTTTATATGGGGGGAAAAAGCATGAGTTGGAAAAAAGGAGAGAATGCACACACCTGGATTTTTTTCAGATGTGGTGTCAAAACACAGCTAAAGCAGGAACTGGAAAGTGTTCTCAGATCTAGCAGTAGAAATGAAGCCACAGATTTATATTCCTGCCTCCTAAATAAGGTAATTAGACAAACATAAGAACACTTCATTAAATCTATTTTTGGGTGCTCATGCAATTTTGGATCACATGATTTTTTTCCCCCTACATGTTCCTCTTTCTATTAATTATGCAAGAAGAAAAAGGTGGCTAGCTTCCCAAACTGCACTCCTTAGTCATCTACATTTAGGTGGGATGAATCTGGGTTCTTTGTTGTTAAGGTCAAACAATCTAAATTCAACCTCTGAATTTGCCTAAAATCAGTAACATCTTCATTTTTAAGCATAGACTTCCCTAAGCGAGGAATTCTTATAAAAGCCCAGAACTGGCAAGTAAGGTAGAACAAGGCACAGGAATTTTATTGCAGATCAAGCAAGTTGTAGATGTTGCGCAATATTCAGAAGGAAAAAGATAAGACAAATAATTAAAATTATATGTTTTATGTAATTATTTGCAACTATTCTATGCCTTGTCATATTTAAATAAAATTTCCTGTGCTGCCTTTCAGCTAAAGAGAATTCCACAGCGAGGTTTGAGAAGCCATAATCTATACTGAGCTAAGGAAATTAAACAATAAGTCAAAGTTATTCATGTTAAAGATATCTTAAAAATAATTATACTGGGAGGTATACCCAATTGTGAGGCATACTTATTCATGTCAAAAATTAGTACTGTTGTGGTATAGCCGATCATAATAATTAATGAAAGGTTTTCAAATTATAATTTTCCTATTTTCTTTGTCCAATTTGTTTTTTTCCCCTGTCTTACTCATCCTCAAATGCGCAATTTGTGTGTGGTCAGTGCCAGTTTTCGTATGTGTCCCTACCAGCCCTAACAGTAGGATTTCCCGAGTGAACATATGGCACATTTCCTAGTATCTGTGTAAGGAACAAAGTTAGCCCTACCATTGTGTTACCTGAGTTTTAAAAAATGTAGAACTATCTTATCAGTAAAAATATTTATTGAGTCATCTGATATTTAACTTTCACAAGTCTTTATATTTTCATTTCATAGATTTAGAATTTCATTAAAAAGAAACTCATAAAAAATATAAAATCTCAGCTTCCAAGTATTTTATTTATAGAATATATTCTTTCCTAAGTAGTAAGTATGCAGGCAAAACATCATGTGTAACTTGCCACTTTTTAGGAATTTTAAAGCCATCCTGATCAGCGTATCTTGATTATTTCTTTCATTTATGTAGACTGTGATGAGATGAAGGGAAATGAGTTACTTTGTGTCCTCACAGAACTCAGCCCATCTAATTAAGGCCAGTGGCACTTTTCTACTTAGGGCGTCTAAAGCAGATCTGGAATTTCCCGTCAAGGCTTGGCTTTTTGAGCTGATGTACTTTGTACTCCTTGAATTCCTTGAGAATCTATAGATGTCAAGGTTAGTTTTGTCTTTTATTAAAAAGTAGACAGTTGCTTACCTTTTTTTTCCCTGTGTGTTGAAGACATAAGTATTGAGAATTTTCAGAGATGGGAATATCCAGATACCTGTAAAGGTGCTAAAGGAAAACTGACAGCTTGTTTTATCCTCAATGAAAGTAGGTTAATGAGAGATCCTCTTTACCATTTTGAGTATTGTTGTACTTGCTGGGTGAGTTCGTGACTGAGGAACTGGGCACAGACTGCTTCCACTGGCACTAGAGCAGCTCCAATATTTGGAAACGTGCTAGAGGCACAGTGTTGAACTGCGCTTTTGGGCCTTAATCCAAAGGCTGTTGGCATGCAGTGTTATCCCTGATTTCACTGGAATTCAGCTACTTAAACACTTGACGCTACAAGGAATGTATTTCAACAGACTTTGGAACAGCAAAGTTCTGGTATCCTACGCAGCAAGTAAGAGAGGGATCCACACCTCTTGTGTGCAACCACTGACATTACTCTTATCTGCAATCTTAATCTCATCACTTAAGCTTCATATCCTAAAGTATTTAATAGAGAATATGCCACCAAGGTTTGTGATAATTAACTGGTTTTTGAAGTTTATTCTAAGGATAAATTATTATTATTTCATTGTTTGGTATTACTGCTGATGGAACAGGAGATAAACTTTTGTGAGTCCTTTGTGCATGGGATGCTACTAACAACAAGTCTGATGGAAAATGAAGAAGAGGGAGTTAAACACACCCGAGAGGCAGTTCCATGAGCTCCAGAATCAGTACAGCCTATAATGGTATCTCATGTTTTTCTATCCTAATTCTTCTGTGATGTAATAGAGGACCACAATAACTGTAAGCTTATTATTCCTATCACTGTTGATAATTTTGTCGAAGATCAGATGGCAGTGTTGTGGCTATTTGCTGACCATACTCTGCCTGTGAAAGTCAATGGTTAATGGCTCTCAGTTCTTGCCACTCTTCCTCTATGCACACTGACTTGGGTCTTCTCCTGTGATGATACAAATTTTCACAGAGATTGCAGGAATTTAACTATATAAATACTTATACCCTATGAAATTCTTCTCAAGCATATTAGTCATGATGATAGATGGTAATATGGAGGGAAAAGGCATAAACAGATGGTCCAGATTCCTAAGTCTCATCTATTGGCCTAAACAGGGTAACTTATGCTAAAGAGAGAGTATAGGTTAATTTAAATTCTACATGGGAGAAATATGAAGAAAGACACTGAAAAGAATCAAAAAAATTGTATGGAATGCCTCAAAAAAGAAAAAAAAAGAAATGTGAAGATACTGAGAATAAAACACAAGAAAAAACCCCCAATATTTTATGGTGTAAGATGAGGATGAATTTGCTTTCTTTTCCGTTGCTATACTTTGGTAGTGGATATTTTCTGTAATGAGGTTTGGTCTCTTAGCTGGAATTTCAGTATCTTCCATTGTAGATCTGTGACCTGACTACCAAGGATTAAAATCAGTATCACTTTTCCATTCTTGATTAATGTTTAACTCAGTGAATTAAATAGTTCTTTCAATGTTTAATTATTTTACAGGAGAGAGAGCAGCGTCAACAACAAAGACAAATTCCCTTAGGAATAACCAGGGATATAACCAGTTGATAAGAATTTTGTGGGCATATTTTAGGAAGCCAGTAGAGAAACCTGGGACTCAGTTTTCCATGCTTCCTAACACTGTTCTTACTGCCCAGCTACCTGTAATAAGAAGAATGGTGCATTTTGAATGACTGCTCAGGTGCCAGCAGAATGCCAGAAGATTCATTTTTACAATTTTTGGACAGAGACTGATGGTTCCTGTAGCCTGGATTTAGGTACTTTTATCCTTTTGGGTTTGAGGCTTTACCAGTATCCCTTTCTTTATTATTTCCTATAGTAGATATTCAGAATACCGGCTTCTATGACTCCTGTTGTTATTTGTTTAAATTTACAGTTGTAGATTTTGCATTAGTTGCTGGACTTCTCTTGTGAAAGGGAACCTTTGAATGTTGACGTGATGAAATACAAATGGGTGTGTGCTTTATCCCAAAAGAAAGTCTGCTTGCATTTCACTTGCAGTAGTGAAGTGAAACACCCATCCTTTAATGGAGCTTCCAGTAGTCCTTAAAATCATGTCCCACCTTGGGGCATCAGTTTCCTGACTGAAAAGGAGTAGTCTTATAAACAGTAATAATACAACACTATCTAATGTCCAAGGCCACCATTGTTAAATACTTGTTTGAAAAGATTTTGTTCAGAAGTTTTTTCTTTTCATAATGAATGTCAGTCAAAAATTTTTAATCATGAGTATTTAACTAACTACTTTGATAAGGGCATATTGGACAGCGATGGTGGTGTAATACAGGTATTTATGTGCTATTAATTACAAAATTTTATGTAGCTCTAGATGGAAAAAGCAGTAGGCATTAGATTTTCTGTACATTTAGCAAATTCCCATGTTTATCCCCAAACTCTGAGTTCTTACTCAGCTCTACTATTTTCTTCTGTGTTTCCATCCATCTGTACTTGCATACTATCCAGTAGATTAGAATGGAATTGAATCCAAAATTGTTTTTGATAGTATCTTTTATCACAGAAAAATCTTTTTCTTATTAGCTGTAATGTATAGCTTTAATAAGGTTGTATGTCTCTACCTTGTTTAAACTACAACATCCTGTGAAATCTTTTTTATATGCCTATAATAAGAAGTGATTAATGTAAGTAATATTTGAGATAACATATTTTACGTATTGTCAACTTTTTTGTATAATAGGTTTATGTTTCTGAAATCTAGAATCAATTCAAGGGAGTTCAATCTTATGTTTGAAATAGAAGTACTTTATATAAATTTGAAAATGGTCATATTTGGGAGCTTTCTAGAAAACTTTTCTCCTTAAAAACTTGTATCTGATGGGCTTTTATTAAGATTCAGTTTGGGTACAGAGAAAGGTATCTGTATAGACCTCAATGTAGCTTGGCTTTATGGATCCAATGATGCTTTCTCAAGCTTGTCTTTTCATTTTGAAATAGGCTGTCAGCCATGTCAGGTAGTTGTTCAGACTGTCTAGTACTCATTTTGCTCTTTCTCTGCAGTATCTTGGTCAAGTACTTGGTCCTCATTTCCATGAAATCCTCGATAAATTGGTGTTGAAATGAAATGTATTAAAACCATAGATAGCAAGAGTATGTGCATATGTGTCTTTGCAAGTATAAATACACCAATTAACATAATAAAAATACCACTGTCAAAATTATTTTAATGAGGCCCTCAAAGGATAGGAAATACTAGAAACAGAAGGGCTTGAGCAGTGCTTGGATTACCTGGTACTTTTTAAATACACAATTAGAGGTGTTCCAAAAAAAAAGAAGCCTGTGCATATAGGATGTATTTTTCTTCTAATATGGGCATTGGAGAGTACAGTGTGAGAGCCCTGAAGAACAGAAAAGGAGATCTCAAGTTAAATATCAAATTGGTAGAAAACTAATCCCTGTCTTTTCCTGCATTCTTATGTGAAGCTTTTAATTTGGGAATGCTGAGGGTATAATTTCCTGAACCTTAGAAATTATGCTAAATCACTGCCCTTCCCAACAGGAATTTTTAGTATAAGAAACAGTGACACATTTGAAGATCCAGCATTGAAATAAGGTAAATAGTACCTGTACCATTTTGTTCTCAAACTATATAAATGTACAACAAATAAATTTTATGTGTGGTTCTACTGACTTCTTTTGATTGTCAGTTTCATTCTGATTCTGAAAGGACAGGTACTTCAGTGGGCAGAGCCTACTCAGCTCATGCTCCTTCATTCCATTCCCTTCAGCCTCTTCTTGTTAGTTCTCCTTACTCCCTTGATTCTTCTCAGATGAATGATGAAATTTTGGGAAAGGTGACAGTACCTAAAAAGAGATGTCAGTAGGAAGTCCACATTATAGGCTCAATACACTACTCTAGGCCACATAATAACTGCAGGAAACAATTGTTAATTGGCTAAAGGGTCTCTTGGAGTGCAATAGAAGCGTCAGGAAAGAAAGGCAATTCTGTTTTATTCTGTTCCATTAATATTTTGAAGTAAAAAATAGTATTTAAAATCAACAGTACATTCAATTCTGATTAAAATTCCAGATGTCCAAAAAATACATATTTGCACAAACCCGATTTCATTATAGCTGAATTTTCTGCTAGCAGCAACTATGAAGTATTTGCCTTTAAATGTATTATTTTACTTCCCTATGAAAAATTTTACATGCATGAATATCTGCAGAGTGCTCTTTATTCCTTACTCCAAAATAAAATTAAAAAATTAGAAGTTTTAAATATGTGTCTTTTGTCAGTAGTTTTAGGACAATCTTAAAAAAAAAAAAGAGAAGAAAGAAGAGTGTATGCCCCTACTTCCATTCTAAATATCTGAGAATGAAGACATAGAAAGATGAATGTCAAACTCTCAGAACTTGGTTAAATCTACAGGAGCATTTTGACTGTGATGTTCATTCATAAGGCACACAACAAAAGAGTAATGTGCTTGAAATATATGATAAAATACTGGTCTTGTACCTACTCCATGGCCAACATTGCCTCTGAACTGTTAAGTGGTGCACATTATACTGATTGGAGTGACTTGAGCTTTAGTGACAAGACGACTCAGTTTCTTGGAGCAGGTAAGAAAATTTGGGTTTTTTTTTGATGGAATGAATGCAAAGGCAAATCTTCTTGCAATTCCCAAACACGAATTCTCTGTAATATAGGTAAGGTGGTTACCAAGTATTACTTTTTCATTTTATTGTAGCAAGATAGCCACAAATATGCATCAGTTCTTCAAGATCTCAAGAGTTACCAGCTTTGACAGACATAGAGCCGATTATTTTTATCACAGATTGTAGTACATTGCTCAAACAGATACTTCCATAAAGCACAGTATGCTATGGACAGAAAAACAGGTATTAAAAACTATTTTGGTAGTACTTTGGTAGGGTTTCAAGGGTTTCATGAGTTTTGCAAACACATTTATTAGCAGATATTTTCACAATTTTTTAAAAATACTTAACGTGGGTGGTAGTGAGGAGTCACATATATATCTTTTTACAGGGGCCAGGAGATGAATTTGTTTCCATTTCTTTTTTTCTGTTAAAATCTGTGTTGTAGCTGTCATCCTTCTGGCCAAAGAAATCTGGATGGCTTTTTCCTTCTGAGCACATCAACACACTTGAATTAGCTGGAAAATGTTTATTCCCACATCATGTGAGATTCAAATTGCTTTCAGTGGAAGAGCTTTAATAATGGACCTTGTTTTATGCTGGTTTATTCGGAAATTTTGTTATTAGTGCTAAGATGTTATTAGTGCTAAGATGTGCATAGAAAAGGGGATATTATAAAGAAAATATTTTTAATTGTTATTTTTTCATTTGACAGTGATAAAATATTTTCTGTACTGTTATGTAATGTCATCCTCTAGCACAAGCATTGAAAGAAAAGAAAAAATGCTTCTTAGCAAGGGATACTTATTTTCAGTACATATGGTATTCACAGTGCATACTATGTTGCAAAATCTCTGTTCTGTTAGACGACTGGTTCTGCTTCTGGCTCTTTGATATCTGATACTTAAGCGTACCAGTGCAAGGGCTCCTAAAATAGTGGGTTTTCCTGGAAGTAGATGGGTTTGGAGCACCCTAAGATATGATTGACTTTTCTCGGCTCTATCATGGCTGATTCAGTGCAATAAACTTTTAAAAGATACCGAAGATGTTTCATTTTGAAATGCAGTGCTTGTATATAATGCAGCCATTCCTTTTAGTAATTGTTCAAGTTTGCATGGTGAATCATTGCCTCGATGCTGTACTTACAGTCCCTGACAGAGTGGCTGTGTATAGAATGTATACTGCTTGCTTCAGTCATGAATCGATACTACATTTAAATGTTTGCACTAAAAACCTGTTATCTCAGATACAGTATAGCTTTTCAGATATGAGACAAAAGATCTATTGTTACAGTCTCAGTGCTACATGTTGTTTGTTATGTGCAGATTTTTTTTATAGAGTGGTGTTTCTGTCCTTTAGAATTGCCTTTACATGAAAAAAAATTAAGAATTCTACATACATGGTCACGGATATTAGTCATTTTTACAGGGGAGGGAAGGAGGAGGGGAAGATGCAGAAATCCTCCTCCTCTTAGACAGTAGTAATAGTGTGAGGATGCCTTGTCCTCCTTTTTTTACTTCTGAGATTTTATTGCTGGCAGCCAGATGTGCTGAAACTCCTGACGACAGCATCTATTCACTGCGTGTTTTTAATAGGCTTAGAGAAATATGAGTAGAGTACATGAAAGCAGCTCAGCTTCACACTTCAGCTGGGAATGCCCAAAAAGCTTACTGCTGTTTAGAATTCTTGCTACAGTCAGGAGAAAGCCGCTCGGGTGCTAAATCTTCTACGACTGAATTAGAAGAATAATGACTGTACAATTAACTATCAGCCCCTGCTCATTTAGGCACAGTTTTTACAGAGATCAGGAGAAATATGGAACTTGATTGGCATATTTGTATTTGATGGTGTGTACAAAATAGCTGACTTTTAAGACAGGTGGTGAAGAAAAATAGAAGGGAAAGAAAGAGAGAAAATGCAATTTGAAACACTGCGCCAGGTCTGCAATTCTGTTTTATCTCATTTTCATGGGGTTTTCTCATCCCCTCCAAATATTTTACAAAATGATCTTTTTGGACAAACGTTGAACAACACTAGGTAAGTAGAAATGAAATTTTTTTTGCTTTATCACGTCTATTTTTATGCTGATAGCAATCTATCTGCATGCTTTTCAGTGGGGTACTTTTATAACTGCTCTGCTAGATGTTAATATTTTTATGGTATCAGTGAGTCTGTTATTGTTTTTATGTTTTATGTAAGGATTTACATGAGAACTCAATCTGCAGAGATGAAGCTAGCAAAGATAGAATAAAATATTTAAGATGGTTATGTATCTTTCAAGTACATTAGCTGCCATTAGAAGCTAGCATTATTAGCTGTAATCCTTAAAGCATATTAAATATTCATAAACAAATTTGTCAGAGAAAATTATTTCTATGTGGATATGGCAGTGAAAAGATTAAATGCTCAGAGATGTGTCTGTTTAACCATACATAATTTATTGGAAGATGCAAATTAGTAGTCTTGCATACCTTTTGCAAAATAGAAAGCAGTTCCTTATTTTTAAAAGATTCCTGTGTGTGATGCTTTTCAATAATGTTTTTAACTGGCCAAATTATAGCTGATTAGTGGATGCTTTGGAGCAGGTCAGTCAGCTCTGTAGGGTATCCTTTTGTGAATAGCTGTTGTTTTGTGGGAATTAGAAATGATAGGGTGAAGTTGTTTATTGGTGTGAGACAGTTTTTGAATTGGTTTCTTAGGATTTTTGGAGGGGTAAAATTAATTAATAATGCCACATTTCTGTGTCATTATTCAGTAAACTTATAGTACCGATGTTTAGAACTTTTTCATACTGTTACTAAATAGTAAACATAAAAATATTAATAATTTTATCTAAGAGGGTGGAAGTGCAGGTCAGGAAGAAAAAAAATACTCTAGTTTTTTATAAAGATAGTGCACTGATGGAAACATTCTGGAAAAAGGGTGGAAGTAATAGGCAGAGACTATATCCAGCATTTTAATCTTCTTCTCTGTCTCTGTGGGAGAAATCTCTTTTAAATGGGATATTATTTCTTAAATATAGGAATATTTGCACTTGATACTTCCGAAAATTGTTATAATTTTATTTCCCATAATTTTGTAGTCAGGATTTTTCTCCCTTACTGCTGATATTTCCTTTTAAAATATTTTAATATTTATTTGATGTTATTGTTTTCAAATTTTGTTATCTTGGTTATGAATTTCTAATTAAGTATGTAAAATTATGTAGGTAGTTTTAGCAATCGTAATCACAGTTAGGAGTTAAGGTATTTTTAGGCATATATGAAATCTGTATTCAGTGAAATTTTTCTTATATCCCTTTGGTATACTGTGAAATATTTGAAGCTCTACAAAATGGAGCAATAGTTAACGTGTTCTCAGCTGTGATTGTAAAACTGTGCATATTTCCAAGTGCATAGTTTCAGGCCTGCAGCAATCAGCAAAGCCCTTAGCAACTGTTCTAATCAGCTGCCATCCCTGTCTTGATTCCCTGGATCTGCCTTTGCAGATCAGAGTACATGCTTTTTGTAGATCAAGGTACATGCTTTTTGCTATTTTTTATTTTTTTGCAGGTACATGTGCAGGGTGCTTTTCGGTGCTTATTTTGCTTGTGAGACTTGAGCAAAAAATGCATATGGTGTCAAATCAAAAGACAGTTATTTTATTCTTTTCTGTGCCTTAGATTAGGAGTATATTTATTCTAGAAGGCTGGCAAACAAGAAAGGATTGTTAGGATATTGAGCCTCCTGCCTAGTATGGACTGTTTTATTTAGGATGAGAATGTTTCTGTATTTATAAGTAGCAATGTCGTGTTTTTCTAGGTATCAATGCTTTTGGCCTCAAGAAAACATTGTGCAATTTTTAAACAATATGCAACAGTAATTGTGGGAGATTAATTCATGATTCCTCTGTCTTCTGATGCTAAAGTTAGTGAAAGTATTTTAAGGTTATTGAGTAAAAATATCCCCTCTTCTGAATAGCTATTCATATTTTAAATCTGATCTTGATAAAAGGTCTTTGAAGAAGTCATCTCTTAGTCACTAAAAAATCTCAGTGGCATTTATTTCAGAGAGTCTTTGATTGTCTTAGTGATTAAAAAAATCTGGTTTGGTGGTTTGTTTTTTTTTTTTTTTTAGTTAAATGAATGTAGTATATCATTTAGGTGGATTTTTCACTTAAAGCTTTGCACGATAAATGTAAGGCACTTGCTAAAAACTAATTGTTCATGCATTAAGAGTTACGCTTCAGAACTGTGGTGTACCTCCAGCATGTAAGATTCTGCTTTGATGAGGTATAATGTGGTCTATCTCTTTGGTCTTCAAAGTTATATATTTTGTCCTTTGATGACTCTTTCTCTTTTGAATATGTTTTTTTCTGTTTTCACATCTAAAGGTACAAGTCAGAGTCCAGAAAGATAACGGCTGACATTACACACAGAGTGATTAACTGCTTCTGCCATTAAGTAATAATGTGAGGAAAACGCATACAGGTTAATGCATACAAATTGTACAATAGATAATGAAGTGTACAACAAAGTCATAGGAAAGGAGGTAGTATGCAGATAATTTTAATTGATTATACATTCCTCCTAAGTTTTATATCATTTATTCTTGACGTTCTTGTTCAGTTCTTCAGAAAGTTTAGATATGCTGAGATTTTGTTGAAGGAAAAGTAGGCATCTTGGGCTTTGCTTTCTGATGCTATGCTAAACAATAACAGGAACATACATTAAACTGGTTTTTATCATTTCCCATAAAAACTTTATGAGTTGGGTTTTTATTTGCAGAATTTTGGCTTTGCAGTAGCTGATGTGAGGGGACCCAACTGATATTTAGCTCCTTTTGAATTAGATGGATTTTAGCACTTAAATGGGTTTAGTTATCCCCTCCTAGCAGCTTCTAATGGAGGAATATTGCTGCTGAGTTCTCTTCTGCCAGCTACAGGGCAGCACTTTCCTGTAAGATGCTTTTGTGAGTGTAAAAGAGAGAGCAGTTTTGCTGGGCCTCCCTCCTGTTCCTACACAGCTCTGTCTGACATTACCAACTCCAGCCAGCTGAAGCAGTAACAGCTATCACTTTACCTCAAAATTGTGTTTCACTTGTGTTGGGGATTGTAGTGCTATTTCCTAGGTAATAAATTAATTTTTATTTAAAAATTGTTAGAATTACCTCATGTTAGCAAACCATAAGGATTGGTTTGCATTGTGAGCATTTGGCAAATAGCTAGTTTATGGAACAAACTCTTCATGTGTCCAGAAAAGAAATCAAGAGACCTTTTATGAAAACACAGTATGTGCTCATATTACATCCGAATGTTACTGCAGCATCTAAAGGAGTTTTGCCTTTTTTTGCAGTCTAAAATTTGTCTGATTACTTTCAGTGACATACTATTTGTTCAAATGACAAAAGACTATGAAATAAAGTTTTAAAATATACTTTAAACCTTTAGTAATTAAGTAAGCTGGATTTTCAGATTGCCATTCTTCATTTAGTGTTGAGTGTACAAATGTTGTCCTGTTGGATGCTCTATTTGTAGCAACGTGCTTTGAGAAGTCACAATTGCTTTGGGCAGTATTCTGATGAACACATTACTGCATAATGGCAAGCATCTTTTGTGACTAAAATTGATACAAAGTGTGCAGAGGACTATCAATCCAATTTTGTTACTGCAGTTTATATTAGAAGCTTTTCTCAGGAAATGGAAAGCCATCAATTTACCTGAACTTGGTTTCTCACATGACATATTGTTGGGATTTTTCTACAGTTCTGTGAAAGTGAGTTTACTGTCTAGCTTGGCCACACAGGGGCATAAGATAACTTATATATTGAGCCTAAAACCAGTACAAAGATTGTTCACCAAATTCTGTGTACAATAGATACTTAGGAATTGTCTCATTTTGAAATTAGATATACCTAGTTTAAAAAAAGAAAAAGTATTTTCTTTCATTAAATTAAACTCCAGTGTTTTTGAAGACTCTTAAGAGTTTTCACTTTTGAAATCTCTTGGTAAGCATCTTTTACATAAATACACTGATTTAAAAAAGATTACTAAAATGGCAAAATAAATTAGCTAGTTGGCAAAAGTAGACTTTTACACTGAAAGTATCACTTTAGCTGAAACATATTATTTCATTATTTAATTTTCTGTTTTGTTTCCTCAATATATCTAGTAGCTATTTACCAAAGCTCTATTTTATAACGAAGCCATCAAATGATGTAAAAAGCTACTGTCATGGACAATTTTTATTTTTTATGGTGTTAATAATCATTACTTTGACATTGAAGGAAAAAGATAATTTTCTCTTCCTTGTTGAGAAAAAAAAAATTGTTGGAATATTTCTGTAGAATAGATTTGAGGATTTTTTTCCTGATTATATTAGTTCAACATAGCAAGAGAATTGCTAATGTTCTAAGAGAATGTTGCATTTTCAAATATTACAAGTCTAAGAGCCAAGAAGAAAACCACCATAATGATGCTAGAACTGACAGTATATTGTCTATATTCTGTGATGCAATGCTGCTGAATACTCTAATTGAAACTGCCTCTCCTCCCTTTTCAAAACTAGCTTGTCTATAGCTACCTTTAAAAAATTTAGTTTGTTGGAATTTGCACATCTGCTCCTTTTTACCTCCATACTTGAATCATCGAATCCTGTTTTAAGTATATTCCTCAAATTTGTAGCTGATGTGTGGGTGCTGACAGCCTGGTCAGAGAGAGAAATCAGCAACTTTCTCAGGCCATCCTGGGAGGTTGTGCGGGAGTGCAAAGAAGAGAATTATAAACAATATCTGCACCTAGTGTTTGTACGTGAGATTCATGATGTTTGTCTTAAGGTGTTTTTCAAGAGGTTGTTGTTCTTCTTTCACCAATGGGCTGAGGGGTGTTTTTACTTGCTAACCTTTTAAGCAATATGGATCGACCTAACAAACTCATATATGAAAGTCAAGTTCTTTTCTTAATAAAGGCTTTTAGCTTCTTTTCCTTCTGGTCTATGGAGTCTTTCATTGCTGCTGAGTGAACTCTACAGCGACACTGATGTGCTTTCTCAAGTAAAAAATACACAGTGTTGGTAAATACATTTATTTGTATTCCTACCATGTAATTTTTCCTTAATGTATTCAAGACATAGCAAAGCTATTTCCTCCCCTTGTTCTTAACTGTCTGTGTCTTGCCTCAGACACAATCAGAATTCCAAAACTGAGGTAATTCCCATCCTAGATCTCTGTATTACTGTAGGAAAGTTGTCCATATCAAATCAAGTTTTCTTCCCAAAATTAGAGAAATAAGCTGTGTTCAGTTGAATCCCTATGTGCATGTATATTTATATGTATGTGAACCTCTCTAAACACAAAGTGAAGACTGGCAGATGGGACAGCAAATTGTATATAAGAGGCAGAGGGAAATTCATCCAGCTGTGTATTTGGTCTTTCCTGCACCTTTGCCAAACGTTCCTCACAGAGCTCTCTTATGTCCTCTTAGAGCTGCAAATAACTGCATCTAACTCCATCTATCCTTTGGCCTTTAATTAGCTTCTTTGGGACAAAGTGGGAAAAGTAACATGATTTTTCTCATCTTCTTCTCATGTTTCTATTTCCTTTGGAGGAAACAACTGAATGTACTAACTTGCCCCTAATATATTTCTTTCTCACAGGAAGTACTGTATTCCATCCCGTCTTGGCTGCTGTTGGGTTTTGGGTTTGTTTTTAAGTCCCTATTTCTAGGAAAATCCATTCCTGTAACATTTTGTTTCAGATATTTTCAGAGAGAGAAAAGTAAGAGATTTCCTTATAGAACCATTTCTTTTCCCGTCTCTTCCAGCTCTGGAGAGAGATACCTTCTGTTACTTCCACCTCAGTTGCTACAGATTTAATAATGTGACATATGCTTCCTCCATGAATCTCACAGAGCTGTGGATATTTGCAGCCATAACAGGTTTCTCTCCATTCTCATTGTGCATCAACTGCTGTTATCTGATGATGGCAATAGAATCCTAGCTGGCATATGATCCTAACCTCCCACCGGGAAGAAAAAAGAGGATGGATCAGAGGTGGATAATTTGTCTCAATTCAGTATGTTAAATTCAGAAATTTAAATAATCCTAAATTTAGAAATTATTAAATATGCTTTAAAACTTGATTTTTTTTCCTCACCTGGGTGAGAGCAACAGAAATCTAAGGAATAATTCAGTTACCAAGTACAACTTTTTGAAGAGAACATGTAAAAAAATTCTTTCTATTCTTGAATAACTCAGATGATTCCTGTCATTTCTCAGAACAGCCCAATAAAATGTGAGCATTATCTTCTTTTTCTGGAAAAAGGCAGAGATCATGATATTAAAGATGACTATGATATTGTATAGTTGAAACATTTAAGAGATTTGTTCAAAGACAAGAGCCCAGTATTTTATGGAAACCACATGTTCCAACATGCAGAAATCAAGGTTGCTAGCCTTGACCCTTGAGTAGATAATAGATGTATTTGAGGACAGACTGAGCTGTGGTGACTATAACAGTAACTATCCCCATGTATCCATTTTACTCTTCTTCTGAGTGCTGTTACTCTGATAAAACTGGCACCAGTGCTAAGCAAACCTGCTCCATCCTGCCTCAGCTGGGAGTTAGTTTTTCGTATTGGTGTGCAGCAAAGTCAGTACCTCAGACTGTTTCCTGCAGCTGGTCAGACTCATATGCATAAATATTTCATTTTTCCCAACTGTGTGGTCAAAAGCTTCTAGCGAGAGTCTTCACCAGTCCTCTGTTCATTACCAAGTATGTTAAAAAAATCACAGAGTATTCTGAGTTGTAAGGGACCCACAAGGTTCATAAAATTCCAACTCCTGGCCCTGCTCAGCACCATCCCCAGGAAATCACACCATGTGCCCAAGAGCATTGTCCAAGCCTTGAATGTGTCAGGCTGATGCTGTGACCACTTCCCTGGGGAGCTGTTCCAGTGCCCAGCCACCCTCTGGGTGAAGAACCTTTTTGTGATATCCAGGCTAAACCTCCACTGGCACAACTCCAGGTCATTCCCTCAGATCCTGTCAGTGGGACCACAGAGCAGGGCTCAGTGCCTGCTCCTCCTCTTCCTCTCATGGGGAAGTTGTAGACAGCAGTGAGGGCTCCTCGCAGTCTACTTTTCTTGAACAGACCAAGTGACCTCAGCCACTCCTCACATGGCTTCTCCTCAAGGCTCTTCACCATCTTTATTGCCATCCTTTGGACACTAAGAGCTTAATCCTTCTTATATTGTTGGGTCCAAAACTGCACACAATAATGGTTAACAACACTCATGTAGACTTCACCTTCTTTACACTCCTTTATCCTTTTAGCTTTTTTCATGTTGGTTTAGTAATCACATGCACATTTATGGTACAATCTGCCTACTAATGGCACCATCCTTTTACCAGGTCAGGAGCAGTAATTATACTGCATTGTAGAAACATGGGGTGTTGAAGAGCAAAACTTTCCTTATCAGAAAAAAGCTTTATCTTCACTTTGTTCCCTGATTGAGAAGTTCTGCTGCTGTTCCTGCCACAGTTATTTATTTACTGAAGCAGTGGAATGAAGATCATTTCTGTTAGTGTGGGTTTGGACATTCCTCCATTCTTTCTTTCTGTTTTGTTTTTTTGGGTATAGTGGTTATGGGTAGAAAAAGAACTAAAAGGGAAAACAAACTTTTTTAAACCTCTAATATCACATCTTACAGATGGACAGAATAGCACAAATAACATTGGGATGTTTGGCTGGGGAGAATGGAAGGGAGGAGTACTGCAATTACCCAGCTCCTTTCCTGTCAGATGCGATGCAACTGTCCTACCAGTTAGTCTGGACCCGTCATCACTTTAGGTTTCTCAGGAATATACTCTTGGTTTTGCACTGTAAAGGCAGAATGAATGTTTGCTCATAGAAAACACTGTGTTTCAAAATGGTTCAAGATTGGTATTGAGCCTCAAATGATTTACAGGATTCTGAGAAAGGAATGAATAAATATAATATTGATACCTGAAAAATTGTGAAATCTGAGATGAGTTTTGGAGGTAATGGCATAATTTTAACTTTACTCTGAGATAAAAAGTTTGAAGCAGAAGCTGGAGGTATTTCAAGTCCTTGGCTTCACTTCAGCATATGCTTTGCAAAAGGGAGGCAAAGTCAGCCTTCTTCAGGGTTCTGCTTTCTTGTTCTGAACCTGACAAGGAATAATTATGAGATAGGGAAATTAAATAAAAAGGTTGTCTATTGGAGAAATTTGTCCCAAAGTTGCCCAAGTTTGAAAGAGATTAGAGATTGAAATGCTGAAACATTAATTTTGTTTGTTTTATAATAAGAATTGAGTTGGATATATTGCAAGTCAGAGGAAATTTGCATGGTGTCTTTATTTATAAGAATGAAATATGTCTTGATTAATACACTTTATTCTTGCTGCAATATTTGAGACATCTTTCTGATTAAGATATATTTCCAAATTCCCATCTTCTGGTATTCAAGACAATTTTTTATCATGAAACTTCATCAATATTTTGAATAAATAAGTTTTTAAGCCCTTGTCTCTTAGAAGGTAATACTCACATATATCATAATAGGAATGATAACCTTTAATTGTTAAAGGTATACAAAACTAAGTCGACAAGCAAGTAATGCAGTTATAGTAGCTTTAAGATAGTTTTCATTATTAACCTAAAATAGGTTAAAATATGACATATAATCACAGAGAAATGCTCTAAACCAAAAAGTTTAGTCTGTGGTTTAACTTCTGCGCATCAAATATTTGACCTTTTGGAATGTATTATGTACATACATTTGTCATAAATAAAACATCATTTCAATATTAAATGAATAGTAGAATAACGAAATAAGAATATTTCTTGCAAATTTTAGTATTTTTTTCTCTATATAAGATGTTGAAAATATTTTTAAAGTGACAGATGGTGATGATGAATAAAACATTACTAAAAGACGGAACCTCAGAATTTCAGGAAGTCTTTACACTACAATTATTGATTTATTATTTCTTATCCTTTTCAAGTACAGATATAAAAACTTAATTAAAATAAAATTAGTATCTTTGCCTGAAACAGGATGTTTAAAGTCCCCTATTACCCTCTCCTCACCTTTTACCCTCTCCTCTCCTATACAC
Source organism: Phainopepla nitens (assembly GCA_013400175.1). Lineage (NCBI taxonomy): Eukaryota > Metazoa > Chordata > Aves > Passeriformes > Bombycillidae > Phainopepla > Phainopepla nitens. The sequence goes on along the minus strand of VXBQ01011589.1, from coordinate 386,200 downwards.
CAATGTTTCTCTTTACATTTCTTGATTTTCCTAGTATTATATTTTAGGTTGTTGCTTCTGTGTCTTCAGACTGCACTCAGAACAATCATTGCATTTTGTGTGGATTTGAGGCCCCCAGGGGTAGTCAGTCTTTCATTCACTTCATTTTTTCCCTGCTAATGGTGGCATTGTTCTGCTACAAAATTACAATTACAAGAACGATGAGTGTTTTACAGGAAACTCAATTTTTATAGCTCTTCTGTATCACAGTGATGCTAACACTGTTCAGTCATTATTCAAATAACCTACAGTAAAATTTTCTAAGTGCCCTGTTTGCCAGAACTCTTCCAGTAAGACAAGCTTCATCTACCTGTCATACTTTGAAAAGTGTCAGGGAGGACAGAAGAGATTTTAAAATGCAGGAAGGAATACAATATAAAAAACAGAATAATTCAAATTATTTATATCCACAAAATCTTGTCTGTGCTTAACATGTATCTTTCACATTAAAGTTGCTCATTTGTAAGACACAGCATAATCAGGATATACAAGGACTACCTGCAATCATGATTCAAATCTGTCTTTTTTTTTAATAAAGCATGTGAAGAAAATATAGTGTTGTTCAGTCAAAGAACCTTTACAAGTAGNCAATCATGATTCAAATCTGTCTTTTTTTTTAATAAAGCATGTGAAGAAAATGTAGTGTTGTTCAGTCAAAGAACCTGGCAAGTACAGAGGTCTGAATTCTACACTTGCCAATGTCAACATCTCCATTGTAGTGGCAGGAAAATCATGTGAACTTCACAGCTGGGGTTCCCAGGAGTATATGTCTTATTTAATACCTCATGTGCATCTATGAATTTTAATTTATAAATATTTGCAGAGATCTAATGATCATGGGTTTGTGAGTGTACACGAATGAAAGTACAAATTAAATTTTCTTTTTTTTTTTGAATTTAGGTACATCTCTAGACATTAGAACATGTGGCAGAGTAACTTAAGTACCTTAGACATACACAAGGATTTTGTGCCTTGCCCTTCATTTGCACCCTTAGTCTTAGCAGTCGCAAATTATTTCACATTACTAACTAGATTATTTCCTTAGATACTGCTGGCTACATGGCTGATGTGTCCTCACTAAAGTGAGATTTTTTTCCTAGAGATAGGTCTTTCAGAACTTTTTAATTCAAATATTGAACATTATTCATATACAAATAAAGCAAATGTATTCACAAAGAAATTCTTAACAATTGTGAGGATGTACAATAAGCATCTTAAAATTGTAGTTATAGAACTCCTTAGGGTGGAAAAGACCTTTAAGGTCAAGTGCAACTGTTAACCCAGGACTGCTAAGTCCTCCATTAAATCATGTCCCTAAAAGATAATAATAATATTATATAAAAATTATTATATCACATGTAATATATGAAACACATAATAATATTATAAACATTGTAGTGTAATATACTATATAATGTAAAGTGTAACAGAGACACTAAAATTTGAGTAACTATACAAGATACTCAGGGACTATACTCACAAGATTGCAGCAGTGTTCAAAAAGACCCTGTTCTCCTGTTAAGCACAGACAAAAACTTATTTTTAATTATTAATTAATAATTATTTATTTGTTATTAATTCTGCACAGAATTTTGTGTGGCCCAATGAATGTATACTGGTGAAAAAACTGCAAATCTATGTTTTTGTGTATTTTATCATTAGTTCCATGCAACTAATGCAAAGAGATTTTTTTCTGGATTTTGGTCTTTTGATGTAATGCACTATGAGTAAGTCTGTATCTTGGCGTTCATGGCTGAATATAGAAATAGACCCATTTCCTACTTACCTTTAGCTGGGAAAGTTTTAGAATAATCACTGGTGTATAAATGCTGCCTCAAATATCACTTTCTTTCACAGAAATTATGCAAAATACATTAGTTATATTTCATTCTAATCACATATGAATATGTGTGCTATCTGAACTGCACTTGTGGCATATAGAAAAAAGTCTGTTGCATATAATCACCTTGATTGGAGCAAGAGGATATTGAAACCAGAGCTTAGATCAGATTGAGAACTAATCTCATATCTTCTGCTCCTTCAGCTGAAGTGAGATGAGCTAACTAAAGGGAAGAAAGAAAAATATCTCTTAATACATCTTTGGCAGGACATCAGCTTTACTTGAATTCTGGGAGTTTCATTATAACAATTCCAAATTTGGAGTGATGTGGTATTGTTGCGATATGGTTTTGTCTCCAGAAAATAATGTTAACTCGAATGAAAATGTGTAGAAAAAACAGACTGAGATTTAAGGAGTGCGAGAGGGTGGAGATAAGATGGGAAACAGAGTTAATTGTATAGACCTATTCCCTGAGTTGCAGTTATTTCTATCTCTTGCCTATCTCTATTATTTTCTTCTACTGCTTTGGTGAAAACATGCTGCAAAATAATAGAATATATCACTAAATCCTACGTCATGTATCCCTCATGCAATGCAAAACTTAAACTATGGCAATAGAGCAGAATATTTCATTGTCTCCTTGTACCTAAATAAGACATTACAGGAACTAATTTCTTTCCTTATTACTTTATATGGGGTTGAATCTGAATTTATTACATAAAAGCACTTAATTAAAAGTCCAATGTCTTCTTTGCTCATTTCACAAGCTAAAACCAAATAACTTACCTTTGTTTAAAATTTTAAAATGATTTTGCACTAATGGCCATTGGTGTTTCTTTTTTTAATTTTCCAGAAGAGAATACACTACTTTAAGTTATATAACCAAAACCAAAGAAGTAACATGTTCTCAGTCTAATAAATTAATTTCAGATTTTTTGTCAGCACTGTACTGAGTACTGGATTAGTCTGTCTACTGAGCAGATCTAGAAAGAAAATTTTATATTCTCATATTTGGACAGGTTTTGTACTTAATTGCTTCATACGGTGTTTTTTTAAAGACTAAACTAGATACAGAAATGCTACAGTCATTAGTCTGCACTTTATACTGATTGCAAATTGACTAATGCCAGCATGAAACTGATTTTATGTTTATATGCCTATATAAATCTACAGAAAAAAAAATAAAGAATGTGGTAGAGGACCATTGCATATAGACCTAGACTTTGCCTGTATTCAAAACTTATGGTGAAGTCCAATTTAGAAGCATTACTAACCTGGAAAAAGGGGGTTCTGAGAGCTGCTGTGATGGAGAATAATGTCAGTGTCAGAGGGGAAGTCTGTATGAACTCTGCAGTGAAAGCATAGCCTCCATTTCACATGATTATATTTTCTGTCTGTGATACACTGTGGGCTGATTAGCTGTACTTTCTGCTTCAGGGCTGCTGCATTTTATTTGTGATAGATAATCATGTATAATAAATAAGGCAGTTTGAATATTTAACCAAGAATGATACTACATTTATGCAGGTATCCATATATTATCATGAATTAATTATGGTTCCATAGGTGACGTAATTTTTTTTTTCCTTCAAAGGAGAATATTTAACTTTTTTGCTTGTATGAAGGAAAATAATCCTAGGTATTCCTATCATTCTCTCAGGAAAGTTAGATTCATCTGAGTATCTTGAAATCTCATTTTAAATCCTGTAAAATAATATTTTAGATATGTATAAACTGGGTTTCATTTTTTTTTAACTTTGTACAAACAGTAAAAGGAATAAGGTATAAGGATAACTTTTCCCAGTTTGTAACTATATGATCTGCTAACAGGAAAAAGACTGCAGCTGGGTAACGTGGCTTTCACTGAATCAGTATGGATCTTGATTGGTCAATTAAGATTTTTTTTCATTTAGATGATTAATTCTAAGTTTTATATTCAGAAATTATTTATTTGTTAAAAAAGAATTCAAGATCTATTGCTACAGAAAGATAGAAAGGCTTGGGTTGGAAGGAACCTTAAAGATCATCCAGTTCCAACTCCCCTGCCATAGGCAGGGACACCTTCCACTAGACCAGGTTACTCAATGCCTCATCCAACCTGACCTAAATATTGTTGTCCTCAGGAAATGTGATTCAACAAAGTAGGTGTACACATTGCCACAAAATCAGTATCTCTCCCAGATAACCTTATGTTCTTCTGTAAACTGTCTTTCTATATATTGATGATAATTTTGGCTTCTACAGAACTAGCTGGAAAAAGGAGCTTTGTATCTGACCTATTAAAAATGAACATATGTTTATTGTATATCACTCAGAAACTGAGCTTGAGATAATATGGAAAATATTTCAGAAACAACAGTCAACTTTATATAACCATAATTTGTAGCATGGCAACTTAATGTTTTCCACAAAAAGTCCACAGATGCCTGTTGGGGTTGACCATGACTGATTGGTTATCAACTAAATAAAAGATTTGAGGACTATCTTAGTTTTTCCCTAGTGTTTCTAATTGTTAAATAAAAGGGGGAAAATGCTATCCTACACATCTCTGAGACCCTGATATTTGGATCGCTGTGCATAATTCTGGATATGCTTTTTTAGCAAATCTGAATTTCAGAAAAAGCATAAGGTAAAAAAATTCAGAAGAGAATAGTGAAGAGAGATGGAAATACGTCCAGGTTGGTTTAGCTAGCATTTAAAAGAGACTGACTAGCAGCAGCTATATGTAGTGATTACTTAAACCACAAGAAGAAAGATTTATTTGGGAGATTTTACAAAAAAGACACGAAATGTGGTGTAAAGAGTGGAAGGCTTCAGCTGAATGCCCATGTAAATCTCTTAACTTACCACGATATAGAATTCATCCCATAGGAAATGGTAAAACCCTTAAATTAGATTGGGTAAATTCTAGAAAATGTACTGTGAGGAAAGATCTTTCATTGTCATGGAAACAAACTAGATGATCTAATAAACGTTTTCCATCTCTAGCTATGTTCTATTTCTGCCAGGCACTTTCAGGTGAATTTAGAAAATGGAGGTATTTTTGATTATTTTCACTCTCTGGCCTTACAGTATAGTATACAACAGCTGAGATTGAAGTGCTATCTCAGGAAGTTTATATTTCATTAAGATCAACTAGGAATTATTGTCTACAAAACATAAATGCCTAATTAAAACACATGGACTAAATCTCGTTAATAGTAGAGCAAATACTGCTACTATTATTCCTGTTTTTTTCTGCATCATGTGGGCATCACTTCTATTATATTTGTCTAATTGTGCTGTCTCTCGGTCCAATGCAAGGCAAGTCAAAGAACTGAAATTAAAATTAATTACTTTTATTTATCCTTTATCTAAATTATCCCTTTGACAAGAAAGACCTTGTTTTCAGAAAAATGTGTTTATATATTACCTTTTACACAAGATTTTACAAAGTAAACTATTTGCTTGGAGGATTTTCTAAAGAATATAATATTGCAGATGAAATATGTGTTTCTTCACATGAGGTTAAAAGTTTGTTTGACCTAGCACCAATTTAACACTCTTTCTTCCAAAGAGGCGACTGTCACCTGATCATACCAGTACTTAAGACATCATCAGCAGTTGGGATTGCTTAAATTCTGATTTAAGTTATTATATATTAAGTTACTATGTATTTAGTCTATCTTCACATGACTTAATTCAGAAATAAAATACCTATATAAAGAAGTAGTAAAATAATTCAGGGACAGAATGTAGAAATTCTGAAGGCATTCTTAATGCTTGCTACACTTATCTGCAGTTTCTAAATTTTCAACTGAAAGGTTTTACCCTTTGCATTGCTAAAATAATTTTCAGTTATATAAACTTTATGAGTCAGACAGTGTATTTACCAACACATGAAATGGAGCTTATATTAAAAGTTCAAAATGTAGAAGGAATATGTCAAAAGCTAGCTCTGTGCTTGAGAGGCTGGTATCAGGTACCAGGAAGGAAATGAAGTTTCTCTCTCATGCTGCTTGGAAGCACAATAGGCTTGCAGCGAAATCAGTGGAGAGACATCAATAATTTAGGGCAGGACCACATGACATGTTTTAGGCAGCTACATTAGTTTAAGTATTTGGGTGACCTGAGGAGGTGAGGCAGTAGTAGCTTCGTTGTTTTGGGGAGCTCATTTACAGAAGGATGTGAATGCAAGGGATGCAGTTTCTATTCCCTGAAAATTTCCTTGGTGCCTAGATCTCCACTTCATGCTCTTGGCTCACATTGCCATCTAGAATTTTACATACTGAAGATAATTAACCAGTTAATGGCAATTACAATGAAACTCAGAGTATTCTGAGAAAAGGAGTGTGACACAAATATTTATTATCTCATGAATATGACCATTAGATTTACCCAGATTTTAAATCAGTTGTCTAAATGAGGTCAGTGTATCCTTCTTATAGGATTTGTTACTTTGGCATTGTAATATGTGGAAATATTTAATGATAATATAAAATCTAAAGAAAATGAAATTGCTAAAGAATAAATATTTGTTTATAGCATTAATAATTTTTTCATTTTTCCTTAGGCAAAGCAATTCTTTCTACTTAGATTGTAAGATTCATATAGAGAAAAGAAAACTTGTCTCAAATAGTGTGATAGAGAAATGGTCTCCTTTTCCTTAGTAGCTGATATGTAGTGTCTATTAAAAAACCCCTTATTCTTTCTGCTAGCTACTATGGTTGTTGATAAGAGCAACGGTGCTGCTTAGAGAATAGATGTTGAAATTTTATTATGTAAAAGTTAGTTGAAATACAAAATGTAAGATTAATTAAATTCATATTACCACAGCCTGAGTCTGTGAAAATTGAGGCTGACTGAGGCTACTCAAATATATCTATGGAAATACAAAAAAATCTTTGAATGTTCATTTGATGGGGGGGTCCAAGCCTGCAATAACTTTTGTTTATCCTTGTATGCTTTGAGAGCTGTAGAATGTTTTAGAAGGTAAATTTGTCAAATGATTCACTGCAACGACAATTTAATGTGCTTTGCCAACGATGAGCTCTATACTGTAATACTTGCCATAGAAGCAGATGATTTTCAGCTAAACTACATATCAGAGTAGTAACTCTCAAAGTTATTTTTTCAAATACCTTCACAGTTTAACACCATTCAACTTCCTGTGCTTTTCAGAGATTGTTTTCTAAACTGGAAACTTCAAATATAATCTTGCACAAAAAATTCTCAGAAAATATTTCAGACTCATAAAAAATCATCACATTCCCAATGAGGGTACATTTTAAGATCGTTTATTATTTCAGCTTATTTGAATTTCTCTTATATCTGTTCTACATCCCTGATAGCCTAAGGATACCTACAGTGCTACCTTTGCTTTCCTTATGGCTGTCAACAGCAGCTGGTGCAACTAAAGACTGAAATGAAAAAGAATCAGCATAGAATATAGTCACATTTTCCAGAATATTAATTTAGGCTCTGTGCACCAAAATAAAAAATAATAATACTAATTCATTGAAAGTAATAAGCAATGCTTGTCAGATACTCATTTGTCTAAAAAGATTGCATTGATTCTGATTGTGTTTAAAGAATAGCCACAGGAAAAAAAATGTAATATAAGTGTTTAAAATTAAATTTATCATTGTCTGTTTATTTCTCTTTTGACTTCATTTTATCTCCTGTGCTACAGTTTCCAGAAACGTCTCTTTTTTTTTCTTTTTCTATAAAGTAGAGCCAACATAAAATTTAATTGAATAGCTCTGAAACACTGTACAGAGACAATCACAATTAATTCACTCAAACAAAAAGCATACTTCACCAAATGCTTCAGAACACATATCCAACTGCACTGTCAGACTGTCTGGTTCCAGATTAAGTTTTCTGTTCAGTCATCCAGAGATGCAATCTTGGACTGTAAATTATTGTAAAAATCCATCAAGGATATTTTTCAGAATATGTATACATACACAGGTGCACATATTTTAAAATAGATTTAATAATTAAAAAAAATTGTGACTATCCTAAAGAAGAATTATTTTTTTTTGTATATGGCATACATTTTGAAAAATAAATGTGTGTGTGTCTTGTAAATCAGGCAGGTCATAGAAATCTGTGGATAAGTACGTAGGTAGTTGATCACGGACACCTACATTTATATGACTCAATTTGCATTATTCTTACAGTTCTGAGAAATTCCTGCTGGTTCTGCAGTGGCTCGTCACCCAACAAGCATGTAGTTCTGTGTGAGGCTCCTGAGGGAAGCTCTCAGAGGCAGTGGGAGTGCTCAGAGGCAGAGCACACGCAGAGACCTCAACCCAGCACGAGGCGCTCTGACCACAGACTCTCACAAACGCCCGTAGAACCCTCAGAGCAGCTTGGTTAGAGAGTGCACAGCTGCACCCTGGGATCTTCTGTTCCCCTGTTAGTGAAAGGGTAAGGACATCCTAAAATAAGCCCAAAGTGCATGTCTCTGCTAATAAAGATTTATTTAGTCAATTTTGATTTCTCATGGCCTTTAAAGCTTTGAAACGGAAGCAACCAGCATGATAGGTTTATACAAAAGAGACAGGAACAGCAATGAGAGTACGTACCAAAAATGCCAAAACCTACAAAGAATTTTCTCTGCTGGTGATATGGCCTGATTCACTAGTGCCAGGAATCTGGTCAAATGTTGGAGCAGAGGTCTGAATTTGTTGACTTAGGTATCCCATATACTGCTTAGAAACACAGTGAGTCAAATTCTAGATTTCTGAATCTTCTAATTTGCTATATAAGAATGATTAATCATTAAACTTCGTATTTTATTTCCTACCTCAAGAACTACGTAGGAAGCAATTGTCACTGTGCTCATACCTGAGTTCTTGCAAGGAAGCAAGGTTATTTTGTTTTCTCATCTTTGGCTCTGCAACTTTAGCACAGTCAGATCCTTTTTTCTGATTCTAAGATTTGGTTTATTAGAGGGTGGGACAAACAGTTGCATCTATTTTTCTCTCCTATGTGTAATGGATATTTATGCACATATGTAATAAAATCTGGCATCAGCATATTTAAAACATATCATTATCTCTTAGAGTAAGAACAAGTAAATGTTTCTGTTACAGTTCATTTCCTGTAAAGCTTGAAAAATTTCAAGCAGGCTGTTAATGTAGATAGAGCTCATAAAATTGGAGAAAATAAAGGAATCTTTATAGGTTAATAGAAAGTATCATGAATAATTTATTGTTTTTTTGGGTTTTACTTTGATACACTGTTTTATATACTCCCTCTTATATAAAATATTGAGATTTTGATAACTGTAATTAAGCAACTGTTGATATGGACTGCATAAAATTTACTTGCTAAGCACATTAAACAATATCTCGTAGATATGTTCCTGGGAAAAATACAATAATACATAATATGTCAGGTCTCTACTGACGGACAGTTTGAAAGAAGATATGGGATAAAAAATTATCATACCAAGATGAGTATTATCCAGCTTTTTGAGCAAATGGGTGAAGTGTTGTATCTTAAAAATATCAGCAGGTCACACACATAAATTGTGAGTAATTTAGTCATTATTTCTCCCTCCTTTCTAATCAATCTTTCTCCCTCTCTTCTACTCAAAGGAGCTCAAAGGAATCCTAAATTACCAGTGGAGTCTTAAGCTACCAGTGGAATCTCCTTCTATGAATTCTCTATCTATGAATAGATATTGAGAAGTTACTTTCCTTCTGTTTTCTCCCATTTAGTGGATTAGCATCCAAGGCTGGAAGGGTATGGTGGGATGCATGAAGGAAAATTGGTCAGAATTCTTTGTATTAGATTGGTCTTGATAACCTGACAAACAGGTTTGTTGTCAGAAGCAGTATAAGAGAGACAGGACTGATTAAAATACTTTCATTTAAATGAAATTGTTTATCTAAAAAGTGTTCTCAGACTGTAATAAAACATATTAATAACATAGATGAAGAGCTAGAGTGCACTGTCAGCGAGTTGGCTGATGACATCAAGCTGACACTGGCTGACACACATGAAGAACAGGATCCAGCCAGAGGGACCTGAACAAGCTCAAGAGGTGGGCTTGTGGAAATGTCATGAGGTTTAAAAGATCAAGTGCTGGTGCTGCATCTGGATCAGGGCAACCCTTGGTATCATCCAGGCTGGGGGATGAACAGATCCAGAGCAGCCCTGCCCAGAAGGATTTGGGGTTGCAGGTGGGTGAGAGGCTGGACATGAGCCAGCCATGGGCACTCACAGCCCAGAAAGCCAAAAGTGTCCTGGGCTGCATCCAGAGCAGTGTGGGCAGCAGGGCCAGGGAGGGGATTCTGCCCTTCTGCTCTGCTCTGCTCTGCTGAGATCCCACCTGTAGCACTGCATCTAGCTCTGGGGTCCCCAGCACAGGAAGGACATGGACCTGTTGGAATGAGTCCAGAGGAGGGACACCAAGTTGATTAGAGGGATGGAATGAACACTTCTTCTAGGAAGTTAGTTTAAGAGAATTGAGATTGCTCAGTCTGGAAAAGAGAAGGCTTCAGGATAATCTAATTGAGGCCATCCAGTAACTGAAGGAAATCTGCAAGAAAGATGGACAGAGACTTTTTATGGGGGCATGTAGTGACAGGGCAAGGCGGAATGGCTTCAAACTGAAAGAGAGTAGATTTAGATTAGATATTAGGAAAAAAATTCTTGAATGTGAGGATGGTGAGGCACTGGAATATATTGCCCAGAGAGGTTTTAGATACCCCATCCCTGGAAGTGTTCAAGGCCAGGTTGGTTAGACCTCTGAAAAACCTGATCTAATGAAAGTTGTCCCTGCTTACAGCAGGGGCATTGGAACTAGATGGTGTCTAATGTCACTTCCAATCCAAACAATTCTATGAATCTGTATTTTTGGGTTTTGATGCAGTAGCCTTTGAAATTTTCCTAAGGAGCAGAGAAGGAGTATGTGCTGTTATTATCAGTTATGTATTAACCATTTGTCTATAGATTACAGATGGCAAGGTAAGCATTAGCAACAACAAAGCTATATCATGCAAATGTATCCTTTCATTAAAAAGAAATTCTGTTCTCTATATTCGCTGTTAGAAGGTTAATTTATAGGTTAGAAAGAAACTAGATATTGATGTTTGGTCTAAACTGCTCTGGGAACATTAAATTGTAAACATAAGTTAAGTGAAAAATGTCCATGAAACTCACTATTTTCAATAAAAGCATTTTAATAAAAATAGAGTAGTAATTATGGTCCAGTATAAAAAATATTTTACTATTACTTTCTCATCCATAAATAGATATTTAATTACTTAATAAATTGGTAAATTATTATTGTATAAATTTTCTGAGCACTACTGTTTTCACTGTAGTCTCAGTGAATACTGTATACTATATACTGCAGCTCTAAGATGCCCGAATCCAGACAGAAATAATCACTTACAAGTTGTGGAGGAGAGTAATAATGTAGACTATCTTGCAGCACAGTATATTGTGGAAGTGGTTAAATGATATCCAGCTGGCCCCCAGACATTGCAGTCAAGATAGTCACTATGATGGATTTAATGAAGGGGAGACAAAGAGGCAGGGCTCAGAAAGCTCTTTCCCATGGTTTTGGCATGGGAAGAAGCCTCTCTGTGGATATGATAAGTGAAGTGCAAAAAATCTGTCACCTTCTCAGCAATGTGTGACTTATTATCATCATTATGGATATTGTGCTAAGTTATTATGGTTAATGTAATTAAAACTTACATGTGAGAAAAGAGAAAAAGAACTGAGGATGTTCAAGCAGGACTGGAGGTGAGGTACAGTTTGGAGCAGGAATATGAGTGTCTGAAAAATTGAATGGATTAATAACATTTCAGGAACTGCTCATAGGAATGTTTCAATTCCAAATTTACTCATGATTGGAATAAAATTCAAGGAAAATTAGTTGAGTAGAATACTAATAAAGGAACATTAAGAGTTTCAAATGGGTGAGTTTGACAATGGGCCATGGCTTGATGAGTCAGTACCTTTTTTGATGGTGACTTTTGGCTTGTGTTTCATGACTTAGTTGTTCATTTAGACAGGATTCTTCTTTTTCAGAGAGGTATGAATATAAACTGAGTATGACCAGATTCACCCATGTAGGAGATAAGTGTGAAAAATATTCGTAAGATCACTACCTGTAGCCAGTTCTAGATTCAGTTCTTCTACAGGGTTTTTCCCTCCTGGGAAGAGCTTAAGAAAGCTCTACATCTGAGTTCAAAGTTTGGAAAACCTGCCCTAAAGTTTAAGAGGCTAAAGATACAGTATATTTAAAGAAGGTGAAATATTCACTTGGCAATAGTTGATAAGTGTCTGCTTTCTGAAGAGTTTTCTTAGGTGCAACAAAATCCATTAGCTTCAAGGAAAGTAATATCTCAGACTAGAATAAGGTGGAAATTTTGTTACAGGATTCAGAGACTTGACATCAAAGTACTCTAAATCACAACTGAATATTTTTCAGAAAATTATTTTTCAACTTGAATGCAATTTATGCTCTTGATGTAAGAAATCTAGTTTTTGTAATCTGAGGGAGCACAGAAGCTGATAAGAGTAATTCCTCTACTATGTAATTTATATAGTAACTAAAGACCAAGTGGAGGATATAAACCTACAAAAATCTATATCCTCAGAGATTTGAGACAAAGGAAGATAAGGAAGGCTGTAGTAAATGTAAGGGAGTAAGTGTCTGGGTGGAGATAAAACTATGCTGTATAGGAGCAGAGAGTAAATGTGCATAGCAGAAATGCATTCTGCTTATGGACACGCGGTAGTTCAAAGCTGGAAATATATCAGGCAGCATAGTCATTTTACAGATCTTTTCCCCCCCAGATATTCCTGTGAGAAATGTCAAGTTTATTTCTTGTCAACATAGTATTCTTTCTGTTTTGTTACTTTTTCTATATAGAAGAGCAGTATTAACAATAACATGAAAAACCAGAAATATTAATTGAGCACAAACTGGTGAATATTATTTACCTTTTGAAGCAACATTTTTGAATCTAATAAATTATTTTGAATTTAACAATTCATCTTGATTATAAAATATTATACACAATGATGTTATTTAATTTTTTATCCTTAGGCATTTACTTTGTATGACATACATTTTTTCCCAGTGAAACAGACTACTTCAGAAGTATTTCAGAAAATTTCAGAAAATTTTTTTCTTCTTTTGACATCCTTAGTAATGCATTTTGTTGCTGCCAGCAGTCAAGAATGTATATTTTAATTCAAGCAAATTTTCAATAGCAGACATTTCAAGTAATATTAATTTTATCATTAATTTAGCTTTACAACAAGCCTTAAGGCATCGCTATCTTACCTGAAAATATTATTTTATGTCTTGTTTTATACTTAAATATATGCTACTGTATGTTTTGTGTTGTATTTATTACATGCCTTATGTATAAATTTAGTAGTAGATATGGTTTCCGTGCATTTTAAGAAGCTTGTCCAGATGGTGTATTGCTGTTTCCCTTAGCCCCCATCAAAGATTCTCATCAATTTCTTTGCCCTTGTTCTTCTCATAAATTCTGGAGCATAATGGACTCATGGTTTTATATTGTTCAGAAAATATTAATATTTCAAGCAACAGCTTTTATTACAATCCATTGTAGTCTTTCCAAATAATTTCAGTTCTAACAGGGTTATTGTTAAAGAAGCACACCTCATCATTTGGTTTCCATTTCCATGCATTGGATCACGTTACTATTTTTCTTAGATCAAGGAAGTACCTATTAGGAAGTTTGTTTCTCTTTTTGCATTGATGGAGTCTTTGTTAAGTGATGTATTCCCAGTGGTTGAATTATGCCTACCTGTACTTCCTGGAGTCCAATCATTAGATGTGGACCTGATTTTCAAAGGCAGTTTCAATATAAATTTAATATAATAATACAGCTTCTGTAATCAATTAAATTTCCTCAATTCTTGGTTATAAATTCAAGGATTGTATCGGTTCCTCTGCTCTTTCTGGAAAATTGAAGTTACCACTTCTCAGTTTGGAGTCTTCCATTCTAATGTTATGCCTTGCCTGTTTTATCTTGCTGTTAAGAGTTGCATTTTTAGCTTTTCTGCAACATGATTTTTGAAGTTTTTCCTCTCTTTAGTCATTCAGTTAGTGTCATCTTGACAAGTCCGTGCCTATTTGGGAGATATGTAAATGTCAATGTGTAAATAACTATTGGCACAACACCCCCAGTGCTTCAGGGTCTAGGAAATCACAGTTAACACATCACCTTGCTCATTGTGTTGTGTACAAATCTATAAACTCTGTATCATTAAAAAATGTAAGCCAACCATTACTAACATTATAGTAATGTTGGTATTGATGGAATGGGAAATATTGTGATCATACCACCTAATATTTCCTAATATCCATATATTATGTGACTTCCTTCCAAACCACAGGAGAGCAATACTTGCTGGGTGTTTCTCTCTGCTCACTGAAAAAATTTCTATTTCATAAGACTCACATAATTGTCAGAATTCCTGTGTTCTTCATATAATCTTAATTATTAATATTATCTAATGTGCTCTTAATAATGCAGAAATACTTTGTGCCTTTCTAATCTCATCTGACAAGGAATTTTCCTTATATATTTTTGGTTCCATTATTAGGTATTTGATAGCTTCTAGTTTTATGTTAATTATTCCCATCTTTCCCTCTTTTCTGTGTATTATATTTGTGTAACTGCTTTAACTTACCATTGAAGTAAAGGACAGGTGCTAAAATGTTCTTAAGAGTAATAGATCAGAATTTCCACTTTTCAGTTAAAATCTTTTTCCATCATTAGATTTGGTTCCTGATTTGAAATCATTTTCAGCTTTAGTTACAGATGACTTTAAATGCCATTTTATTACAGACTAGGACTTGACTGTCAATCATAACACACATGCAAAGTAATTGTGATCATTTGTGCCTAGGATGTTACTCAGATTTAGTTCCTGTTCTTCATCCTCCTCTCAGGATGTTATCTGTCTTCTGTTGATAAAGTATTTTTTTTCTCACTATTGACAACTTTCTAAAAACTTCTAGGGACATTTTGGCGTTGATAGCCCGAGATGTCCAGTATGTGGCATATTTGCTTATTCTAATGTTTCTCCATCATGGAAAAGGGTTTTTTTTATGTTGCTCTATAGGTTATAGTCTATAGTCTTAATGAATTTGTCATTTCCTCAGCTAGTGTGACTGGATGCTTTGTAGACAGACTGAAGCTCAACAACCATACATGAAAGTGGTACAACTGATTGATGCCCTGTCACATGACAAAAAGTATGTGCAGGATGATGCTCATGCGTGGCTGGGAAATTATACCAAGCTTGTACTCTGTCTTTTGTTTTTATATGTTAAAACATTTGACATAATTTCACTGAAAGTTATTCAGAGAATGTAAAACAGGTAAAGGAATTAAAGGAAAGTAATTTAGAAAAGTGAATTATCTGACCCCCATTCGTTGACATGAATTGTATGAAGAAATGAGTCTTTTATGAGATGGTGCATTTATTCTTTAAATCCACACCTAGACAAATGCTCAGTTCCAAAACGTGATCAATAATGTCTTCAAAATTAGTCATTAGTTCTTAGTGTTCTTCAATCATCTGTAACCTATGAGGGCTTTGTGTGGCAGTGTCATTAATTCTAATATATATCATTACCAGCGGCAGAAGCCCATCAGGCACTAATTATAACTTGTAGCTTGACTTTAGAAGGCACTATGGCATCCAGTAGTGTATCTATTTCTCACTGATTTTTTAAAAAAGTTTTCATTATATTCTGTCAGCAGAGATCATCAGAGACCATACCTATCTCTTGAATATTTACTGCTCTCTCTGGACATGTTTGTTTGGCGTGCTCTTTGGGCTGGATAGCCCTTAAAACAAGTATGTGAACAAAGTATGGTTTCACTCTGTGGCAATTTACTTCACTGACATCTTGAACAAATTTAGAAGCTTTCCAAATACCTTACCTAAACTTTTCTACTAGTGAGAAAACCAGACCTTTATCTGAAATGAAATTCAGTGGATTGAAATGTAAAGGCAAGCAGCATATTTTTTTTCTCCAAAACACTGTTCCTTTGCACAGTTGTTACTTAAATCGGCCTTCTCATAGCCATAATAGTATCTGGCAGATATTTTGCAAGACTGAAGTTTGTAGTGTTTTACTACTTGCCACAGGACATATAAACAAAATGTCCCTTAGGTCACTTTCCTACTTCCCTAGTATTTGCACACTTTCAAGTCAAACAGCCTTTTTTCTTTCTGTCCTTTTCCTTTAGGCTCTTGTCTACTCAGGAAAAAAACCGACAAAGCAGCAACCCACCAACCTTTGCATGCCCCTAATGTGAAAAAGAATCCCTTTTGAAAGAGAGGGAGAGAGTGAGAGAGAGAGAGAGAGAGGAAAGACCTTTCAAAACTAAAACGAAATGTGGGAAAATTTCCCCTATGGGGGAAAGTGCAAAGGTGATTCCATTTAAAGTTTTCCAAATCAATGAGATCATGTAATGAAACTTACTAGAACACTTACATTCTTAATGTATAAAGAGCTCAGCCAAGCAGAGCTATAGCCACATTTATTTGAGACCCATTGAATATTGCTGCCTATAAAACAATTCTTTTTAGCCAAATTCACCCATTTACTAAATACCCTTACTCTGAGTCAGTGTTTGTTTGGATGAGAACCTTTGGCTCTTCTCAGCTGGGTTGTGCTGCTAATTAGTGTCTCACCTTCAGAAATGTATAAAGGTTCTCAAAGGAGATCATTTATCTACAAATACAACATAGGGTGAATGGTACTTTAGTTGAGTCCAAGTGCTTGCATTGCTGTTGAGGATGCAAACTGATACTTTTGAAAGGTTTACAAAATACTGCTACAAAGCACTGTGGATTGCTTTTTTCTGTTTGTTTGTCTTGTTTTTTCACACTTAAAAAAATTGAGACGTGTGAGATTTCAAGGAAAGGGAAGGAATGACCAAGAGCTTTACCAGTATCATATATTTTTGAAAGCAGTCATAGATAAGAACACTGAATGACTTTAAAAGTAGACAATACTTTATACTCTAGAGAAAGAATAAATAAGTCCCTGGCAATCTGACATACCTAAAATTGATTCTTGACCTCAATTACATCCATTAGGCTATCCATGAAAGGGTAAAGAAGATGCAACAATAAGACAGCTGAGATTTTTTTTTCGTACCATCTGGAGCATGCTTGTCCTCCTCTCAAAAATCTGTTGCTAGATAGAGCCAAATTCTCACACATCAGTGAAAACTAAAGTCTAGCAAAACTAAAATCAAATTATGCTTCTTGGAAACAAGAATGAGATCACTGAAAACCATGAAGTGCTGGACTAGTTAATTAAGATGGTGGAACAAGCAGGATCCAGGCCTTGTTTTTCAGCATTTCCTTATGAATGTAAAACAGACTTTTGTGTGCCTAAAACTCAGGCTCATATTTGTATATCTTGGTCAGATGATACCTTACTTTAAAGTACTGTTTCTGTTGTAAAACAATGCAGATTTCATGCCTCTATTACTCTGTTTGGAACACAATCACAGAAGAAGAATTCTTAAATGATTAGGTTTACATTTCAGTTTTTAGTCTTGGTTTATTCATGACTGACTTTTATGTATTTCATCTTGTTACAAAATTATCCTATTGCTAAAGTTGTTCCTTTCTCTCAATATTTATCCCTAATTAGATACATAGAGTCATAATATTCCCTCTTGACTTTCATTTTGTGTAGCTAGATAAGCCAAACATGTAATACTTTTTAGTGAAATTCTCCATTTTCTTAGTCATTCCAGTAGGTCTTTGTGACTTACTTTTTTTTGAAACTAACTCGAAGTATACCAGGTGGTCTAAACGAAGTCCTGCAGTGCATCATGCAATGTTACCAAACTTTGTTGCCAGAAGTAACTTTCTGATTAGTCCTAGAACCATGATTGACTTTCATATCTGGAAACTCTAAATTTTGGCTGGTAAGCATGAATCATTCTGTGCTGCACATTTCTCTGTTTAGTTTCTGCCAGACACGATATAACTTCATAAAACAACACTTGCAGAACCAAGTTTTATGCCTAAGACAAGAAAAACTAAAGTTTAAAGATTCAGTTCAGATGGGGTGGAAAATCAAAGGTTTGGATTTTTTTCTTCTGTTCTTATATTCTGGATGTCATAAATCTTCATTTTGATATCTTTAGGATTCAGGGTCTTCTATAACCGAAAACTATTTAAACATATTTTAAAAATTATGTGTTTGCTTTTTAAATGAGATGTCTGAGATTCCTTGTTTTTAATTTTTCTTTTTTTTTTTCCCCTGCTAAATACATAGATCATCTAAGTAATATTCAACTTGCATGAATTTTTTAAGAAGCAATGAGTCCATCACTTAATAGAGGGTAAAATATGGTCAACTACACAGAACTCACCATCTGATACTTTAGTGACAAAAAAATTATTCAATATGTTGGAAAGCAAACAGATTTGGAGAAAACAGAAGAACTATTTTTGCTGTAGAGTTCCTCTTATAACTATTCACCTACTCTAATGCTATAGGACTGTGATGTATAATAATAATGTGAAAGTCTTGTTCCTTGTGCCTGTTAAAGCACCACCTTCATATTTTCTTTTCCCATCCTTTGACTTTTTCAGGATGTGAGGCTGTATGGGTCAGAAATTTCTGTACTTCAGTGTCTTGTGTCTGACAGTGATGAACAACAGATGTTTAGGGAGTAATATGAACAGCAGTGCAAGTGCAGAACAGCTTGGCTGCCAAAAAATTCAGGGACTTTTTGAGGCATTGTTGTACATGGATGGTGTCTGGTAGATCTGTTCTCACATTTTTAAACAAATTTCTTATTCCATTCAGCATCCACAGACTACTACATGTGAGTTATGTCCTCTGTGGAATAACACTGTTTCCTTTCTGCTAGTTTTGAAATCTGCAATTTGGCAGTTTCATCTGGTATTTTCAGTTTTGTGAGAGGCTGTGTTTTCTGTTTATCTTTTCCTTTTTGTACGTGATTTTATGAACTGAAATCTGCTTCCATCAGCCTACAGTTTCTTTTAAACATTTCAAAGCTTTATTTCTATGCTTTTGACTGCTATTGACCACTAAGATGATATTTCAGAAAAATGACCACGATGTCTCAGGCTTTTGAGTAGATAATAGCTTATATGTGGTTTTCTATAAGTTAAATCTGCTTAGGTTTATTTTTGCCCTTTTATGCTTTTTAACCTTTAGTATTATAAAACAGCTTATTATCCAAACATTATTGCAGGATCATTGTATAGCCATGTGTAATCTGATCACATGCTGCATTTTTATTAAAGTATGTTGAGATTAATATTATGTGAATTAAATATCCTGATGATGCTACATGAGAGAAGTTGTTAGCACCTGAGTTGAAAAAAAGGGGTGAAATAGGATGACTCCTAGAAAAATACATCCATAATGAAATGAACATGATGAAGTACAGCTTTAAAAATGCAAGTGACTATCTTGTGCAGAAACATAGGAAAGTGTTTTGCTTAAGTTTGAATATGTGAGTCATCAATTAGCCTGCTCAGAATACAGTTTGGATGACACATTGTCTTTGACAGCTGAAGAGTTTTTGATCTATTCTCATCTGTCCCATATCCTGTCTCACACATTCCCAGCTCTAAAGACATAATTTACTATCCCTTTGGACAGCTGTGCTGCAAGCGCTCATTCATAGCTCCTTCAGGTTAGGTGGTGCATCCTTGAGGAGCATGCTGGACCACTGCTTCTGGAATTTTAACAAATAAAAAAGCAGTAGTTGAGTCAAAGTGAAAGCATAGATATGGGGACCCTGTACTTTCTGTGCTCTCATTAGGGATTCTGCTGCAAATAATGGACCAGCTTTCTATTCCATTATTTGTTATTGATACTGGATATGGTAAAGAGAATATCTGTAAATAAGAGTCAGAGATAATGTGTTAGTCTGCTTATACATTACTGGACTTCTATTTATTTTCATGCAATTACACTGTAAACAGAATTTGTTTTACATTGCTCTTCCTCACACATAGTAGTGCTTAGGGATAATTTGTTAGTTATGCAGCTGTACATTACATAGAGCTTTTTTTTTTCCTTTAAAAAAGTGTGGACCAGAGATACTTTATTAATTGTTCAGAGTTCTATTTTTACCCTCAATGCCCTTAAACACCTATACCAACTGTCTTTGAAGGCTGTGTAATTAGCTCCCATAGGCAACTTCAGCTTTTGTTTGAAGCTTCATTTAGGAGAAAAATCCCATGTGAACCATCGTATTTTTTTAAAAATTTTGTTTTCCAGGCTGAGTTAAGAACTGCTATACATATAATGCTTACACAGCTAAAATAGGCATCTCTTACTTTCTCTTGTTACTTGTCTTTTTTTTTATTATTTGACTAATGACAGGCTCCTCGTAGTTACATCTCTTAAGTAAATGAGTCAAAATGGTCCTTGTTTGCTGAAGTATTATTTTTGGGAAGTAAATTTTTAAATGAGACCAAACTTTGAATTAATTAGTTTGTCATGTTTTCTGCTTGGCAAGGTATTCTTGTAGCCTCTGGCTTGAATGGGCTATTCCTACATAGGAAAAAATAGCTTTAGAAGAAAAGGATAATTATATAATTTTTTTTCTTTTACTTTTTGGTTGCAGAGTAATTTTTTTTTACTTGTCAAGTCCCAGTATAAAGGACAAAAGATATTAAGCATATTTTATGAAGACATTTTACTTTCTTCACATTATTTATGAATACTGAATGGTTAAATAGGCTATGCGGGGCACAAGTATGCTAATGTACATGTAACAGAATATAGAATGTAGCAAAGCATAATATTGCATACAGTATAATATTCCATTACCAAAAATGTTTGGGTTATTCTTTAATGGTATAAAAAGAGGAATTTAAATCAAGTTTTTAGGTTTTTTTCTGTAAATTGCTTTAAAGTGAATTAATACAGTAACTTGAATGAACAAAATGTAAATGCTAAAATTTTAGCTGAAGCTGATGTTATTTTGAGATGAATAGCTGAGTAAGGCTGCAGTGAACTGTGAAAGCACAATAGAGAATGCCAAGAATGATCAGAATGCAAAATATTTCAGATTTCATTATACCGTAGCTACAAGCTTTTTTTGATTTGGAGTGTCTGGATTATTTACCCAGCTAATCTGGGTATACTGTGTTTAAATTAGACTGTACATTACTGAAACATCCTTTTGTCGCTGAACAAAATTGAATTGTACTACCAGAATGTTCATGTAACATATTTGAAATTGATGACTGAATCATGTACCTGTTCCCAGTAAATGACTCGAGGACTACTGTACATGCTGCAAGTACTACTAGAAATTGAGCCTTCATTTGTCTTTAAGAAATAATTTGCTCTTAAAATATTCCTATTCCTTTGTTAGTGTTATTATAAAAACCTTTAGTTTCCAGCAGTTTTATTTAGTTTTGACACAAGGTCCATTTTTAAATTTTTTTCTTTTTTTAATGGGCTCTAAATATATATTATTCTATCTTCCACAGGTTTTTACGATGAAAGTTAAAAATTACAGTTCTCTATTTTGATCTTAGCATTAAAAATGAACTATTATGGAGATTTAATTTTCATTTTGGCTTTAGATTCCCATAAAAATGTGAATTACCTTTGAGATAATATTTTTTTTTTTACTGTCAAGCTCTATGAGCAAATAATATTGGGCTATATTTTGATTGAGGATGAGGAAAGGAATGTTTAAGCTGTTTCACATCTTTCTGAATATTTGCACTTCTAATCCTTATACCTGCTGGGTGTAAAATTAGCTGCTTACATAACTTCCCATTTTATCTTTCAAAATCTAAAAAAATACTTAAATTTGGATTCAAAGGTCTTTGTAGATGCAGGCTTCAATGTAGTCCTTTGGAACTAGAGTAGTACCATAATTTCCCAGTGTGAGAGTGTGCTGAAACTGGGAAAGAAGGTGCTGCAGTTTGATTGAAGGGTGAAAAGTAAGTAGAAATTTAAAAATTTAAAAACCATGATCAAAGTGATTTGACTTGATGTACATTAGATGATACAAAATTGATTTTTCCATTGTATCGTACCCAAAAAGTTTGCAAATGGATTTGCATTTTTATCCTTAGTAAATTTTCAAGGTATTTCTTCGTACTAAATAATTTGAGTAAAGAGAAAAAAAAAGGTGATTGAGGATGCTTATTAAGGAGGAGATACAGAAAATTAGATTTTTGGTATACCTGTGAGTGTTATTTGCTATAATGTCAGGAAATGCCAGATACACGTGGCAATACGAATACGGTTCCTTAATGACCATGTGTGACTTTCAAGTGTACATTTAAGCATTGCTTGTTTAGGGGACATGCTTCTCTTGTCTCACCAGCTGAGAATCTCTTAGTCAGGAGATGCAGGAGTTCAGATCTCGTACTAAGACAACACAGACTCTGTTGAAATGGAATTAACTGACAGGAACCTCTTCTCCCCTGCACTGTGTGACTGTGTGTGTATTTTACATAGCCCCACATTTTGACCTTGCGAACACGAGCCAGTGCTCTGTCAGCTCACATTAGTGCTTAAACTCAGTACAATATCTTAATGAAGGCATCCAAGTTCAGACCCTGTTAGGCAATGGGGTTTTCAAGACTGACTGCAGAAGTTCCCTTCTCAAGTCAGTTGGTACTGAACAGTGCCTGAATGTCTCAGAAAAGTAATGAATATATATATATCACTAGCACTTACTTAAGAAAATTTTTATACTCACCAGCATTTAAAAAGAGCTTTTGTGAGTTGGCTGGAACTGTTCTGTCGGATTGGCTATTATATTTGGGATAATAATACAGCACTTCAACAAGCTGAAAAATTGACTGAATAATGCGAAATAATTTTATTAAATATCAACTCAAAAATCAGAACCCTCCAGGAACACTATTGATTAAGTAATCACTACTCCATTGCTTCTCAGTTTACAAAACTGAAGCCTAATCTTTAAGCTTAGGGCCTTTTCTCAGTAAAATTTGATGAAATATATAAAAGGATATTTGCCTGTTCAGTAATCATGAACTCTTGCTAATATGAACTAAAAACATTTACTTTAAATTTAAAAACATTTGCTCAAGGGACATCAATCCTATAACAACTATTTGATTAGTCCTTTGTTGTTTCCTGACACTTAAATTGTCCCATGAAGCCACTTAATAAAATAAATCCAAAGCTCTCTGGGTTGTTTTGCAAAAGTTCTTTGATACTGTTTTGGAAAATAAGCCAAAACCAGCTGAGGCATTATCAATGAAAAAGGCCTTGCTTTCAGATCCTGCTTTAAACCTGGTGAGGTCTCAGTCAGTTCTCTTTTTGTCTCAAAGTTCACATTGGACATTTGGAGGGCAATGTTGTTATCCTGGCTGTCAGTTACTCAGAGAGAGAAAAGAACATTCATGCCAGATGGTCTCATCCTTTTTATCAGATATGTAACGGTGATAGACAGCATGTGAGTTGGGCAGCAGGAAGAGAAACAGCACAGAGGCAAGAAATATAGATGTCAAACATATACTTCAAATCTTTTTTCTTATGGAACATTGGAATAGATACCAATGCAGGGCAGGTATCCTTTGTGTCTCAAAAAGCAACATACATGTTAATTCTGGGCTTCACATTATACAAAGGGGCAACACTATGATAATAGTCATGCAAAAATACACTATATTTTCCTCAACTTTAATTCTTGTTCTACAAGAGATTTTACGGTTTTCAAAGACTCTAATTCAGCTTGAAAGATTTCAAAGAAGTATCAAAGAATTAAAAAGAGAAGGCTCCAGAGACATCTGATCGTGGCCTTCAATATATAAATGGACTTAAGAGGAAGATGGAGAAAGACTGTTTTTCAGGGCCTGCACTGACAAGACAAGAGGCAATGGTTTTGCACCTAAATAGGGTAGATTGGACTAAAGGAAAAGCAAAAATTTTGATATGACAACTGTGGTAGTTCATTCAGGTTTTACACAATGGGGTACCATGCAACATGTATATAAATGTTAACTTGAGCTTGAAGGTTGTCTCCCTTGGCTCTCTTTATAGTCAGTGGAAAGGGTCTGGAGGGGATCATTCAGAGAACCTAAACTAAACTTAGTTTTCTGTTCTCCACTGCCCATCAGAATCTTCTGCCTCCCTCTCCACTGACTGTAGCTGGAAACTGGGAGAGCAGATTGTCTGGTCTGACTTGGAGTGTTTGAATATCCCTGTGTAAATACACAGAGGACTCTAATGCTCTGGAAGCACTTATGGGTCGTTGTACACACATTAAGGTATATGTTGGAAATTAAGGTTCTTGTCCCATATTGGATAGAGGGAGTTAACCACAAGCTATTTTCTTTGCATCTTTAAAAGCAGTATTACACTGTAGCGTGTCAGATGGAGTAAAATCTGTTAATTCCAGGGTGAAATATACTAGATTTCATTTTTATTTTAAGATACAGAATGATAGGGGTTTTCATGCATGTGTTATTGAGTTTTCTAGTTCTGATTTTTTCTATATAAGCTGAGTTTCAGATAGAAATTTTCAAGTTCACATACACACACTCAGCATGTGACAGATCTGATTTTATTGCTATTGAATACAGCAAAAATATATTTATTGAGTTGAATGGATTTTGTCTTGATATTATCTTTATGTAGTTTTGATAATATTAGCCATAGTATTTATTAATTTTAATAGATAGATGTGATTTACTAAAATACCATTATATAGGTACCTTAAAGTAAAAGAAAAACTATAATCCCTGTGTATTTCTGATGTCATTTGGTAGTAAAATAGAAATGAAATTATTTTAAACTGATAGGGATAACAGGGTTAATATGACATAAGGCTCATTGAGCAAAATGGTCCAGAAAATCACATTTTCTTTGTTAGCAATACTGAAATTTAACATACCTTTGATAGCCTCAGTTTTATGTTCAAGTTTAATTTTGTAGGGAATTTGAGAAGAAACATTTTGTTTGGGACTAACCTTTTCATCACATTTATGATAAAGGTTTATGAAAGAGTTATAAGCTTTCAGTAATATTTCCCTGCAGTTAATTTTAAACAAGCTTACAGAAGCATATTCAACATTTCCCCCCTTCTTAATTCTTTTGTTTCGGGAAGGCACTCTGCCTAGAATACAACACTGAATCATTGGATGATTTGGTGTTTTGGGGACAGGGATTTTTTTGTTTGTTTGGCCTTTTTTGGTTTTATTTGTTTTTTACTATTTTAGTGAATCATTTTAAAGGAATACGTACATGCTGGAACTTGAGTCTACTTTCTGGACTGGATTGTAGGTTCCCTCTAAGGTTTAATATGGACATTTGTGGGATAGTGTTCCTTTATAAAGGCTTATAGGTATGCTGCTCATTTTGGCAGAATGGTATGAGTCATTTTTAGATGGACTTGGAGCATCTAGATTCTGCATATCAGGTTACTGTTTATGAGTCAGCAAAAAGGAGTTACTGATGACCTGTCATTTTCCGAAGAGAGCGGATGTCAGTACCTGTGGTTCCCAGAGGCATCCTGTGCCTGTAGGGGCATGGTGCTTCTTCCCTGCTCACCACTGGGGTGTCTCCCAGCTGGGTCCTGCAGTGGCCCGAGCTGCAGGACCACACATTGCCCTCTCCATCCTCGTAGGGAGTAGGGTGTGATCAGTCAGGTGCAGCCCCAACAAATATTGATGGCCTTAAGGTTACATGTTGAGTGCCTGAGGTGTCTGTGCATCAAGGTGATACATCTCACAGAACTCCAGTTACTGTAAGGTAAGCAACTGATCTCCTGTTCTTTTTTTTTTTTCCTTTTCTCTTCCCATGATCATTCCTACAAACAGGCAAACTGATAAAGGCTCTATGTATGCTTTAAAGGGCTTATCTGAGAAAGTGATGACTGCAAAAGCTATCTGTAAAAACAAATTTTGAATTGGTTTCCTGTAGTCTTTAGTTTTAAAAAAAAACTACCAAAAGGTCTGCCTCTTCCTGTGAAATTTTTATATATCTCCCCGATCTGCAGTGACTAAACAATGAGTAGATAAATGAAATATTTATTGCATACACAGGTGGAAGAACTAAGTACGCTTTCAAATATCCAGAGCTGTTGCATAATATCTGATGATTCACAGAAGAGTAAAGGTAATAGTTTTCAAAAGATTTCAGTCTTTTGAGATTTTAAATTCTGTGGTCATCTTACATTTTTTCATAATATAATGCTTCTAAACAAGTGACCCAGTACCTTAATTATTGTAGATATTTCTTCTCTTTTGGTGTCTGCACTTTGGAAAATAAGCAAAAAGCAGACTGCTTATGTATTACTGTATATTTTCCTCTGAGAATTCTGCTGAAAATTTCTATGTTTCTACAGGGCACTGAATTCTCTCAGATAGCCATCTCTGATTAGATTCTTCTGTTGTTTCTTCACCAGTTAATTACATTTCCTAGGCACTGCCACAAATGTAAACAGAGACACATCACTTTTATGGTTTATTCAGTGACCACATTGCATATTTTGAACTGGTAAGGTATGTCCTGTTATTAAAAGAGTCTGTGAAGGAACACGTCTTTGTGATACTAGTGTGCAGTTACATTTTGTATATTCAGTGACCCACTATTTTGTAGCATTTCATACCAGCCATAAGAAAAAATGAACAAAGACTAAATGCATGAGTCATTATTTGCTGAAAGAATCTTGTATTCGCATTTTTATTGTGCCCCTCAGAGTGAACATGTATGTCTTTTGTTTTGCAAGGATTGAAGGTTTTTTCTAGTGAATATCAGAATAAATGTGCAGTTCTCTCCCTTTGCTGTTCTTTCAACTGGAAAGTACAATGCAGCCCCAGCATGTACTCTCCAGTATGAAAAGTATGGAGTTTTAGAGAATATTGACTAAATAGTATGGTGATTTTTAAAACCTGTCTCTGTCTGGAAAAAATCCTAACCCTTTAAAGGTTCAAAAAATACATGCATTAGCAAAATAGAAAACCACCTTGACACTAAGCCAGTTGCTTTATATAATTGTATAATTAATACTGGGGAAAGATAGGTAAAAGTAGTTAAATACTTATTGCCAGAGGGATTGAAATTTTAGTAAAATTTTAATGCATTTATTGTAAAAAATGGTTTTGGTTCTGAATACGGGAAAAATATAATTTACTTTTATTTTGATATATTTTCTATTCTAAGCTAATAATCAAAAGTGGTCCAGCCTCATTGTCTTAGAAGCAAGGGATGCTATGGATTTAAAAAGATGTGATGTGTAGAAACCTCAAATTAATGAATTCACTGAAGTATGATTTGCAAGAGAGAAAATACATGTAAAAATTTCCAAGGCTTTCTTACTCTGAGGAGCACACTTCAGGGGCATATTGAACTTTGATAATTGAGAAATTTCCATATAAATGTCTTTGGAAAAGTGACAAATGTAGGTGCAGTACTCCAAAGTAGTTAAGGAAGCGTCTCTCTCTCTCTCGCATTTTTGATCCAGCAGTCATTTTATATCCTGCATAATGTCTCCATTAGAACCTGAGAAGGAAAAAAGCTGCAGTTTAACTACAACAGCATAACATGTTTAATTTTACCTTCATTTGTTTCAAAAACATTTTACAAGCAGTACTAAGTTGTTTTCTATTTCAGAAGTAATGTAAACTGGGATTTAGGAAAAAAGACTTGAATTCTAAAGACATTTACTTGCCATGTTTGGTTTTGTGTTCACTATGCAATCATAACAGAAATATCTCCTTTAGTGATCAGAGTGTGGTAAAATAGCAGTATTATGTTTTATATAAAAGTATAAATCTTAATCTATGTAAAGTGGTCCAGAGAGTTCATAGACATGCACTTATTGAATGTTTTCATGTTAGCTGTTTAAGCCCTGAAAACTGGTGCACACTGAAACTGTCTGCTGGAATTGTCAACACTCTACTGGTTAAAAGATCTGAAACTTTATTAAACTTATGGCATGATTGCCCATTGTCTCAGCCAGCTTTCTTCACACTGACAGATCTCTGAATGTCTTTGAAAAATTGGCAATATCTGTTGGTTATGCCTGGAATTATAATTAAAGTTATGTCTGCTTGTACATCTTTGTCTTTTAAAAATCAGGCTTCCTACCAATGCTTACTTTTAGCCACTTAAAATAAAGGCAGAGGTTATCCATATAGAAACTTTTTTTTCTGACATTCTGCTTTTCATCAGAAAATCTAGCCTAGTATGAGATTTCTTTTAATGGATTATTTTTCCAGATTTAGAGGGTCTGGATTTCTTTAGAGGATGCCACTATTGTTAATAGTAATATCAGTAGGAGATGATCACACATGACAAATGTCACATTATGCTTTGTCATAAATGCATCATTTTGCATTTCAAACAATACTTTTATTTTTTGTCTTATTTTTATCACAACAACAGGAAGGAGCAAATAAAAAGATTTGGTTAAGTCAACCAAAATAAAAAAAAAATCCAGTGATACATGGAATAATTATTTCCTGTTGTCAGTTCTCCTTTTGTAAAACTCATGTCTTAAATATTGTTGAAATATCTTGAATTCTCTGGATATGACTGAGGAGGTGGACTTGATTTCATAACTTACATTTTAAATAGGCTTTGAAACTTACTGGATGCTGATAGTTATTCTGACTAGATAACTTTTTTGTTATTAACCATCACTACATTATGTTTGACAGGAACATCAGCTTTCAAGGAATAGGTGACTAATTCTTCAAAGATGAGACAATGCATGTTCTGCAGTCACAGAAAATTGCTAGTGATACTAGAGTAGTTTTTACTCTTTATAATAAAGAGTATAATAAAGTCTTAAAAACTTTTTGTTAAAACGGTAGTCTGGATGGAAGAAAGATTTTTGTTTCAACCACTCACTATTTAGATGCATTTTCTACACTGAATATTCACAAAGAATTTTCAGAGTTATTAATTTTTTCTGTTTTAAAATTTACCTTGAGAGAAAAAAATGGTCAATAGTCAGGACTAATTATTTTAAGAAACATTAAACAGTTTTTCACATAGACTTGTGACGTTCTGGGTGTTATGGACAAGCTGTAAAGAGGTTTAAAATCCCCTGCAGCAGCATTTCTACTGAGATAAAAGTAATACGAGGAAAATAGTTTTTCTGGTGAAGATTATCTGTCTTTAAAGTAATGGTTTTGGGAACAGTCATGAAATATGGACTGAGATGTTAGGCATTTCTGAGAATCTCTGACTGCTTGCTCAAGCAAGTTTGTTGATATCAGAACCACTAAATAGGCCTCCAAAAGTAATGAAGAGAATGTTATTTACAGTAGGTGCAGATTATGCTGCACATGCTCTTTACCTTCTCTTCCTATTTCTTTTTCTATAGCCTTCTCTTTGAAGTCGTGCAGATGTATTCTTCCCTCTTTCTTCTGTCTCTCCATTTCTTCTTGTGCTGAAGGCATTGAGGAGTAATCTGTGGTCACATTCTGACTGCACAGTAGCTTTTTTTGTGAAGATTGAGTCATGTGTCCTTCTAACACTTTGCATTTTCCATCTAAATTCCAAATAAAGGTTTTATATTTCCCATGGACTTACATCTTTTTGATCCATTACTAAAGTAAAAAATTCAGAATAATGAAGTGTTACTTCTAATCAGAGTATATGTGTGTTGGTGTTATATGCATCTTGGTTTCCATATAGAAGAATAGGGGCAATGAGCATTGAAACTTCCTCATACAGTCACAGCATCAGCATTTGCTTAAGTGTTGTGATCTCACCTGAATTGTGTTCATGACTAGGCACCACTCTGCGCAATATTGCATAAGAATGGTGAAGATAGCATGTTAAATAATTTTAGCTGTAAAAGTAATTGTTAGAAATTGGAGAGTAATTGTACCATTATTCCTCAGTGTACTACTTACTGTAATGTAATCACACAGGTCACCTCAAACCAAGAATTCTGGGAGTTTTCTAATTTAAATTGCTGTTTTCGATCTTTCTATTTGCTTATTATCCATTTCTTATATCAGTGTGTTTCAGTTTTATTTCCCATGATGATCTTGAATCATTGCTTGAGAAAAGCCTGCATAGTCCTGTTCATATGAAGA
This sequence comes from Phainopepla nitens, assembly GCA_013400175.1. NCBI lineage: Eukaryota > Metazoa > Chordata > Aves > Passeriformes > Bombycillidae > Phainopepla > Phainopepla nitens. The sequence goes on along the minus strand of VXBQ01011589.1, from coordinate 356,250 downwards.
AATACCATTCAGTGCAATGCCTGTTTTTTTGTTGCCTACTTCAGAATGGGGTGTCAGAAAAGATGACCTGGAAAGACAGTATGATTTGTCAGAAGAAGAGTCTGAAGATAAATGCTTTCAAAGTATACTTTATTGGAAGGCCTGATTTGCAAACAGATTCTCTGATGGAAGAGATCTGATTAACAGCACTGTATCTGAAAGCTAAATGCCTCTTCTTAAAAAATGCTGTAAGATTACAGAGGTTCTGGATCCCTTGTGTTGGTAATGTGGTTTAACCAAGGTGACAAGATACTTTTCATGACAAAGAACAGGAATACGTGTGGATTCAGGAAAACTAACTAAAATATGAAAAGTATATCTATACAAGGTGTATTCCTTTTAATTTTCTCTTTTGCCACCTGGTATTATGTTCCTCAGTATGCTAGTCAATCACTGGACATAAAAAGAATTGGAAAGTTCAAAAAATGCATGAGCAGAAAACAAGTTTTTCAATAAAATATGTGTGCAGGTTGTGTTGCTGGATGAAACCTGTATTTGGGTCTTGGAAACCAAAACAAATGAACTTCTGCCCTAGAATATTTGGAGTATTTATGTCTTGGTGTGCTACATGAAACTAGCATAATCACTGTTAGACAGCAAGTAGCTTGACGGCAGAGGGGATCAGGACAGGAAATCAAGTCTCTGAGTTGAAGCTCCCTTTAATAGTCAACGAGCTTAAGAAAGAAGTCTAGAGGATTAATTGTCGCTTGATCTTTGGATGTAATATATATTAAAAACCCCCTCTTAAGCTGGCGCTTGAGCTTGGTCATGGATTCAGGCTAGAACACTGCTTTTTCACATGTCCTCATCAAAATCACTTGCTGTTATTCACTTCTGAAGGCTGTTCATATGAGCATGTTTGTAGTATCCTAGTGCTGATATACTTAGCCTAACTTTTCACATGCAATTGCTCCCGTTTTTTATTAGATAATCACATGGAGACATTTTCAGGCACCTGCAGCTTGCCATAAACAATGAAATATGGAGAGTTGTACTCCTTCTTGTTAAACTCTATCAAGGAGATTTACGGAAAATTATAGAGTTTGTGGAACTCTTGGCCACCCCCTTATTTTTTGAGACAAAGTGCATGGTTGTTTTTCTGTGTGTGTGTAGTTGGTTTGCCTTTTTTTTTTAAGGTGAGTGGTAAATTATTACTGTGTTGTTGTTAGTCTAAGGCTGATTAGGATGTAAGTTTCTCAGTTAACTTCCTCCTTTCCTTTGAGTTCATAGACAAGAAGGTGCCACAGACAAGAAATGCTGTCCCATTTCAGACCAGAAGATTCTTTGGGGCAATATCCATTCCGAGAAGGAAGAATAAGGGACAAATCATTCCTAATCATATAAAACCTGACAAAATTGTACTTAAAAACTTGCAGTGGGCATGATAAAGAACATTTGAAAGCCAGAGTATTTCTAGCATGTGTTTAGGCAACAAAATAAAAAAAGAGTATCATAATGTGTTCCTGCACAAGTACTTAGCCTGTACTTGCATCGACCAAATTATAGCTCCTGTAGAATGTACAACACCCCTTCTTTTCTCTAACAGGCATTGTTATTATAGAGGATGAAATGACAGAAACTTGGATTAGAAATATCCTGATTTGCATTTTATTTGGGTCCATCTTTCCTATCACTGGGTTGTTTTTTTTTTATTTCTGTAAGTAGTATTTGTAAAGCTGTAATCTCAGTTTACAGTTCTTTTTTTTTTTTTTCTTTTTAAATTGCGGTTGCTCACAATTTCATGGACTTTTTGAGTACAACTTCCTTAGATTAAGAATTTACCTTGAGATTTTTTGGCCAGTGTACCAACTAGTGATCAATATTGATTGCAAGACTTACACCTTCCATATAAAATAATTAATGCAAGCATTTTAATCCACTTCACTAAAATGCATGGGCCTATGTTTGTTTGTAGCTCTCCTGTATATTTAAGATAATAGAAGTTTCCAGTCCAGGTTCTTGCATTATTTATATGCTCCTGTGGTAGACCCTCTGTTTATACATAATTTGCATAAAATGCCCATTGTCTCATTGTCTGTATTAAAATCTTTCATAATTTTTTAATGTGATGAATAGATCCATTATCTTTGATAATCTGAAACTAAATCTTCAAGTCCAAGTTCTTGTATGAGTTAAAGGCTCTTTTTTAAATCCAGAATTTTTTAACAAATAATTACATCTTGTAGTCAGTGAGACAACATGGCTCTTCTGATGTTAGGTTGACCTGACCTGAAAATGTTGAGAAGAAGAGAAAACAGAATTTTGTGTTAAGTTGAATTAGGATGAATTACATAATTGCCAACATTTGCCAGCCTTGCAAAGTCCTCAAGTGTTTTGCTGGACCAGGCTTTGCCTATGAGTCTCGATCTTTGATGATTCTTGACGAAGATTGTTCATAATGTCTGGCAAAATGTTGGATCTCTTGGCTATGAACAAGTTTTTCAAGTTAAGTTTCTGTCTTGCAGAAATGTGTGTTATTCCTAATAACTTTAGAAGTTTGATGTTTTTCTAGTATTTGAGTGTAAAAATTTTCCACTTGACATTACCTTAATGTTGAAGCAGAGTGGGTGAACCTACCTTGGCACTCGTCTCTGGAGGTCTCTGAGTATGTTGCACTAGGAGGAACTCTTTACTCCCAACTAATGCTGCTGCAATGTAATTTTATTGTATGTAGTTAATGGTCTAGTGGAATAGGCATCACAAGGCACAAGAACAAGTGCAGAATAAACTATCAGCAAGGCAAGGCACTCTTACATCATAAAGCATAAATAAAATGCTTTCCTCTTAGCTTAAATGAATGAGGAAGAGAAAATAAGTCATAATGCTCCTCTATTTTTGGAATGAAATTTATGTTTTAATATTCTATTTTTATAACATGGAATACCTTTTCAAAGTCATAGGTAAAGTTACTTTCAGTTAAAACAATCAAATACCTCTTATAGTTTTTCTGAAGTGAAATTTTTCTTTATATGCCAAATATTTTGATAATATTGGGCAAATGCTAGCTACAAAATGCTTCTGTATCATCAATGTCAGCTTTTAGCCTTCACTCTATTGATCAGCAACTGCACCTGACTTCTGCATTCACAGATGGTTTCTAATGTTTTATTGAAGATGTTGAAACTAGCTGAAAAAAGCAAAAAGGAACCAAAGAAGTGGTATCTATAGCCTCTACCCCAGTAAAACCCTTCAGTCCACTTTTCACAAAATTTGGCTTTAGAAAACGTTTTCTTTTCTATGAAGTATTGATGATGATATTTTGCTAAAGAGTTTTCCTGTATTTTAATTTTTTTATCTGTTTCAAGCATTTTCAAATATGGTTATAATTATCCACTTCCTTTTCTTTTCTACCTCTCCCTCCACCCTTCATCTCTATAATCTCTATAATATAAAAGTTATGTATTTATTAATCAAACTCAAAATTCCACCAAAGTAGTGTTGTTTTTTTTCTCGCCTTGCTACAGGACTTGCAGCATAGGGAAATAGACAGCTACTGGAAATGTAATAGTTCTTCAGGTTGTGCTTTAAATAGCATATCATCCATATAAACCAAAATAATTTAATCCATTGTTTAGGGAAATAGCTCCCTAATGATGAAAGTAAATGAACTTGGTGCCATTGTAAGGCCAAATATAAGGAATTTAATTTCTTTTTCCTTCTCAGCAAAGTTTCATTCATATCCGGCATTAATCTCGTTTCTGTAAAAGCATCCAGGAGGAAGGAAATCAAACTATTTGATCATGGTTACTCTTCTCTCATTATTATATATGAATCTATTGATATTGTAACTGTTTTGTGTTAGTTGACATCAACATGCATTTCAAAATTACTATATACCATAAAATATTCTTTGCTAATTGTAAAATTCAGAGCTGTCCAACTATCCATTTTGACCATTTAAATTACTGAAACATGATCGTCATTTTCTGCTCTATCAACTCACGCATCTTGAATAATTTTTATAGCTTTGCTCCCCAGCCCCTTATCCAGTTGATCTCATACTTGAAAAGTGCTTCAGTGAGCAAACATTTAACCTTTCGTATTTGGGTCAACAATGAAAGTAAAGTTTAACTTAAAACATTCTACTGGACCCCAAAATCTGACAATAACAGGACTGAGAGAGATGAAGTTATCATTAATCTCAAAAAGATTCAGTAAGTTCACAAAATGCTTTTAAATCATTACTTCACTTTTTTTCTTGTTGCATTCCTTTTTTTCTTGTTCCTTTCTCTGTTGCCGTAACTGATTGATCACACTCTGCTTAAGACTCAGTTACTGAGTGTGTTCTGTAACTTTTGTAATGGACTTGCGTTATTGAAGGTGCTGAGAACATGTAAAATTTATATAACCCTCTCAGCGTTTGTCAGCTATTTGCCATTTGAGTCTACTTGGTATTGACAAGCCCTCTGGTTATTCTCATACCTTTTCTAAAAATTCTGTAACTGATGGAAAAAGTGACCAGCGTTATGTCAAAAATGGGCTAATACATAGCCTGAACTTTAGTTAGAATATCATCATTTGACTTTGTAGAATCCTGCTGAGAACAAGTTTATTGGGTAAAACAGATAATGGTGGTGACAGGAACCGTAAAGCATGAATTAGTTGGGATCTTTATATATGCATGAAGTTAAAAAATGAGCATTCATTTCTCCTGTGGAATATAAAAAGCTGGCATCTTATTTTAGAAGTAAAAGTAGTGTAATTAAGTCTACCTTCATTGCAGTAGAATGTAGAATGCATCTATGGACTTTTTTTGTATTACAAGATGAAGTTTATTTTAGTTGTTTCATTTTAAATTGCCTTAGATTTCCGCACAACGGTCTTGGAAGAAACATAGTTACATGTTTCAGTGAATTTTATTCATTGCTACTGTGTTTCTAGTAGTTCTATGAGGCCTATTCAGTTTTGTTTTGCTTCCTGCTAGAAGCGATTGCTATTTTCCTCTATGTGGTCTGTACTATTGTCACCTTAGCTGCATGCTACCTTTCTGTATAGGAGCTGCTAAGCTGCCAGGGTACCCTTTTCACTTCCAAGTGTTCACTTCCACACGCTTTCTAGAGTGCTTAGTGATCTTCCATGTGGATTTTTGCAAACCATCCATGAATATATTTTCTTCTTTAGAAAGCTTCGTATTGAGCCTCTTTTAAAAAAGGCTTGCTCTAGAGCAGACATCTCTAACAGGTGATAAGAGAATGAAAGGGGAGGAATATCCAGAGCTGGTCTCAGCTCTGAGAGAAACAAAATAATGGTGGTAGAAATACCTATATCAGGGATCTGAACTGAGTATCTAAGGATGGCTCTTTGACCTGTTGATATTTCAGGAACCAGGCTGTTATTATCCATGTGAGATGGTTACTGCATGGTAGTGTGGGGGGAAATTTTCAGGTAGTGTCTCTGAAAATGCAGCAGCACAGACATGGTTTTCATCCTAACCTCCTGCCCGAGGGGCTCTGACCTGAAGGAGCTCTATGTCTAGGCAGACATAATCATTTGATCTTGAACATTTTGTTATGTAACAGCTGTGGATTATGATCCAACTGCTTAAACTAATGTGGACAATGTTCATTTGCTTAAAAAATATTGTAAAATCACATCCTACCAATACATAATATAGATGCTATAGTTTTTACAGAAATGCAACTTATTTTTCTCTAAGTTTGTGATTTGCTTCTATGATAGACTTAGGTGTTACTTTAAAATACAGACATTTAATCTCACCAATATATTGAGAATGACAGTTGAACCAGAAATTTAAAGTTTCATATACTGTGATAATTTCCAAGAGCTACTGAGTGCACCTGTCTCATTCCATAGTGGTCCAGCCCATGTTCCCTAGCAGGAACACATTTACCCTGACAGCTTGGTTTTGGAGAAGCTGGTGCAGACAGCCCATCATTCATTGATGAGCCACCACTGATCTAATTCACTAGATTTAATAAGGGGCCTTTACCTACCATTACTGAGGAAACTGGACATTTTCACAGCGGTTATTTTATGCTTACTCTTTTATAGAGGCATCAAAACAGCTCAGTATGATCTATTTAATCTCTTCCGGACTGAAATATGAATCACAGAGATATTTTAAAACTAAAGTTCATTCTATGATATCACATTTATATTGTAATTGTGGGCACAATGAAGAGAGAGAGAAAAATCAGAAGATATACTGGCTCAGGTTTGTTAGTAAAGTTAGAGTTTTACAAGCTCAACAGTCCAAAACAGCATGCAGATATTATTAGGGAAAACAATTCTCAAATTACATTTCAGGTTGCTGATATTTTCTTAGTTTGATCATTAGTGAAATAACTTTATTTTTTATGTAATGGTGATAACACCCAAATAATAATGGAGTGTTTCTTTGAAAGAAAATTCTTCCTATCATCAAACTTAAAGGTTTCCTTTGAAGAAGCAAGATACTTTAAGCTGTTGGTAAAAGCACCTGTGGAACAATCCCTGTAGTAAGAAACTGAAACTCTTAAAAAAATTAGACTCAAAATTAGATGAATTGATGTATAGATGAAGTCTATTATGATATATACTTTATGGTGTTAAAATGCCTTTTCTGTGAATCTGAACTCACTATTATTGAGGTGGAGAAAATCTAGGTTTCTGCTAAGTCTTTATTTTTCCCAATCATACTACTTTATCATGGCTTAAATATATTGCAGTCAGATTTGGTTGGTGCTTTATATTAAACATAATGTATTTGTAATCTAGTCTGCATAGGTAGAAAATTGTAGAAAAATGTCTTTATAGTTTAATTAAGGCAAATGAAGATATATATTTGCTTTCTATTATTTTCACATTTTCAACATATTTTGAATATGAGTTTTGATGACTTTCTGGAAATAATTAGTTCAATAATTTTCACTGTTTTTTTTAAACTATGTAGGAAAAAATATTTTCAGTTTTACAATATGTGCAGCACATTAGGCTGAAATAGATGCCGCATTAGCCTAATAGTTGAAAATTATGCCAAAATTCAACTTTTACAAACTAAAAGTATAGCTATTACATAACTTCATTGGAGGCTTAGAACCTAGAGAAAATGCTGGAACTGGTATCACAAAACATGAAATACTGGACCTGCACAATTTTAAAAATAGTTTAAATGAAATGCCCTGAGCAGCATGTACATTTGTAGGCAATAGTACTGTAGCAAGGCACTAATCAGCTAAGTACCATAATCCTCCTTATAGGGTAAATTCTTACTTGACCTCCAGCTATATACAGCACATGGTAACAGCATTAAACTATAACACTCCTCTCATGCTCTCAATAGCTTCCCATTGGGTCAGCTCTCTGACTTGAAGTGCTGTTGTTTCAGATACTAAACTTTATTTTTTTTCCTAGATGCCTTATATTTTATAAGTGCATTTTGGGGAAAGGGTTTGTAAAATATATATCTAAAAAATTGTGTCTCGAAACGAGGAGACTGTTTATATGATTTCACTGAACCTAGAGGATTAAATGAAAGCGCTAGCGAGAGCAGAAATTGATGTATTCTCATGAACCTGAGGCTTCCTACTTCCCAGATGTGCAGTGGCTGATCAAAAGGTAAAGCAGGGAAGAAAGATGCAGAATGTGTTGTGGGAAAACAATGTCTAATGTTCGGCATTTACTGTTCTTCTGGGGGATGATTACGGAGATATTTTTGACTTTTAGTAAAAAACTCAATGGAAGTACTGAAAAACTTTTTTGTGTGCTTCAGATATGTGCGAATATTATATTTAACAAAATCGTTTGCTTCTCATTAATTTAGTTTCTTATATTGTATTCTGTTTTCTGTGATAAAAATAATTTTTGAAATGTATTTCTTTTAATAAAAATAGTATACATAGAATTTTGAAATGCTCTTTTATATTATTTGTACTTTTTAGTAACAGTTCAGTGTTATATTTACTCATTCTTATTTTAGTGTTTCTGTGACCTACTATTCTGTTAACACCAAGTGTTTTAAACTAATTTGGATCCTGCTGTTAGACAGCTGTTAATTGATTCCACCCTTCTGCAAATGATTTCAGTAGTGTCAGTACTGATGCAGATAACAAGAATGTCCATTCTTACCAACTATTCTTGAAAACAATCTAATCAAATTGCTATTTATTATTGCTTTTTTTATTTATTATTATCTTTTTTGAGACAAAATTTTTACTGAAAGAAAAGGTGCAATAATGCTTGTTTATCTTTTAAGTGGAAATAATTAGCAAAATATTAATTTTGAAAATATCCAGAAGTAGAAATGAAGGAAAATCGTAGCGTTTAGTCTATTTATAAGAGATAAGCATTCATCCTTATATCTGAATGAACATTCAGAGTAAAATACAGTTATTTTATTTCTCAGTTTGCAGCTCTATAAAATCATATTATATTATTTAAATGCTACTGAATACTCAAGCAAAATAAAGGAGGACAAAATAATTTCTACTGTTAGTCTAGTTTTCCTATCTATGATGTTCTTGATTTTAGAAAAAGAAAGTGAAACATGCATATTACCTAGGTATTTATAGACTAGCAATTGATTTTTGCAATCATCTCTTTTGTTCAGTAGTTTTTTCCATGTTAAAACTCTTTTCCTCATACAAATTGAAATTAACCCTGCTGCAATGGTGAATTCTTGCTGAATTACTTGTATAGAATAAAAATGTATTGTTTCATATGTCTATGCAGTCATGCCAAGTTCAAAGCAAAATTGTTATCAGTGGTGACTTTAATTATATTAACGTTTTGTTACAACAGATTTCCGTTCATTCTGTTGATACAAGCCTGCAGTCAGTGAATTCATATTTTCAGATAAAATCTAACAGAGATTAACATCTGCTGTACCCGTCTCAGTAAATTTACTAATCATCATTGTAAACTTAATTCATATTCTTTGGAGATATTTAGCTGGAATGTATTCTAATGGTTCAAAGTAGGGTTTCTATAAAATAAAATTGCAAGACATGGCTGGAATGAGGAATGAAATATTGTCTCACATGAGCTTTACCTAGTGGATTCCTCAGATATATGTACATAGATAGTTAGATGTATTTCAGAACATTTTTTTGAAAACCATATAGGTCAAATGCAATAAACTGCTTTTCTATTTATCAAAGTAGGCTGCTTAAATTAATTAACTTGTGAATTGTGCACTGGTTGCTTACATTCTTATTCTTCATCTTTTTTTTTTTTTTTAGAGAGTGAGAAACTAAGGAGAGGGGAACTGACAAATCACAAGTTTTATCTAGTATAAAACTAGACAGCATAGAGGAACTGTAAAGAGAGATCTTGGTGAGAACTGGAACTGCTTATAAAATTTTGCACTGTCAAAAAAATCCCTCTTTTTTCAATAAAGGAGCCATAGCTGCTTTGAAGAATGTGCAAAATGAATTTTCCTGCACAGTAAGGCTCAGCAAAAGCAGAAGTTATAAGCAGAGAATGAAGACTTAAGTCATTGCTAGCTACCCTCTTAAAACCTCTGCCCAAAATTTTGCTGATTTTTCAGTTTGGCAAAGGAAGTCTGTGGAAGTGCTTTCCTAAATGATAGAGTAGAACCCTCCCTGTGAAGGGCAGGAAGACTCTCAAGTTGCACAGCAAGTTTTCTGGGCTCACTGCACTCATGGGGCTTTGGGTGCAAGGTGCAGAGTGTGCTCAGCTCCTGGGCAACTTTGGCAAGGTGCTTTGTCTGCTCCCTTGCACCATGGTTTTAAAACAAGTGCCTTGACTGCTTGTTGAAAATAACACATAGAAACGCAGAATTTCAAACAGCAGAGGAACTGTTCTTAAAGGATCACTCAGGGACCAGCAAATGCAGTTTCCCTGACAGAAGTCATGCAGTAAAGGAGAGATGAAGCTGTGTTCAGTGTATTTGATGAGGTCTCTAACAAGAAGCCCTGTATCTTGCATGGCTTTTGTGACAAAGTTCTGGTGGAAAATGTCAATTTTTACCTTCTCTAAATTATTCTTTCATGCATTGAAAGGATCACATTTTGAGTTAAGCAAAATTACAATATGTGCAGGAGAGATATTTTCAGTTTTAATTTTCCATTCAACTTTATTCCTTGATAGTTTATAGGAAAGAGAGAACAAAACTTTAAAGTATTGTCTAGTAAATTATAATTAGATCTTACATGTAGATGGCCAATATTCAGTTTTCAAGTAGCTGATGGCTCAGGCCCACAGAGACAATTATTTAATTGACCCACATTATAACTTTTTATTTGACCCAAACCTTCTGATATACAATACTCTTCAAGTAAATGCAACTTGATTCAGGTAGTCTAACACAACTTTAGAATGATATTTTCATGAAAGTTTTCTCCAATTGAAATGTATATTCTATTAGTCTGAGAAAAAGATTATTAGCAGGAGGGTTTGACATCTGGTTTTGACAGTGATATAAATACTTTACATATTACAATGTTTTTTAATGTCTCTGACTTCTGAAATGTGATGGATACTTAATTTTTTAAATTTCCTTTTCTACAGTACATTTGGGGCAATTTTCTAAAAACCTAAATCAAAGCAGAAGAATGTTTCTCTTTAAGGAAGACTACAAATGAATGTCAAAGGCTTTCAAGATATTTAGTTCCATTATTGAAATCACAGCCCTCAAAGCTGAATCGCTGTCTTATATTCTTCTATGTTGTATTTTAAGCACTTAATTCTACTGTGATGTGGGCGAGTTGAATAATTTAACTTTATGAGCAGGAGTACAGATTACAGTCATGCTATTGCTTTTCCATAATATTAGTGATATCTGTAGTGCACTGCAAATAAGGTTTCCATCAGTGTAGGGTTATGGGTTGTGTATTAAAAGACCAAATCTAATGTATAGATAAATAACAATAAAAGTAAATATACAGTAATAAGTAGGAAAAATATGTTTCATATTCTGTATCTGAAAAAAAGCCCATTTATAGAATGAGCCTAACAAAGAGATTTTTGCAGGTTCTAGAGTTTTTTTAACCATAAGAGAGATTTTATTTCATGGTTGTTTGAAACAAATAGGAATCACAATGGCCTGGAGGATTTTTCAGAAAAGGTGTGATAACCTTTTCAGAAAAGATGGTAATCCTTCTGACAAGAGATATATAGTGCTTAGTTCAGCTGGCAGCTGGAGGGTGCATATCACACCCTTAAAGTTCACTTAGCTTTTAAAGTCCCAGGGAAGTCCTGGAAAGGCAGGAATAGTCATTTTCTGTGGTGTATCCAGCTGGAGGTACTCGATGAAAGGGTTTTATTAAGGTAACTTTAAGGTAGTTAATGGTGAGAAATGGATTAGACAGACACTCATGAAGGTGATTGAGAATTAGCTAGTGATCTAAAAATAGCAGCAGATTTTTTAATAATAGGGACAGGCCGTAAGTTTTCACCAGTACTAGTTCCCTCCTACTGTGATTTCATAACTCTGATTTAAAATGTACAGCATTCATTGTACAGTACTGTATATAGCAGATGTTTTTGAAATTAAAAAATTGTTGAATATTAAAGGGAGGCTAATTGTGCTGTGATGACCAGTAAAGAGAACGACAGACTTTTACACTGAGGATCTGGTGACTGTGGAGCAAGATGAGCCCTCTCCTGACAGAAGGTTTCTGGCTGGCCAGGTGTACAGGTACAGTTAGTTCATTCATGATGCACAGAACTACAACTTCTGGTTACTTCAGTAACTTCAGTAGTGAAGTAAGATGACTTCAACAGGAATGAAATTAATTAGAAAGGGGGTTTGATAATGTCGGTCAACATAGGCCAGGAATTAAATTAGTTGCTTTTTTCTATCAGGCTGCTTTCTCTGAAGAAAAGCACTATATTTTCAGGTAGGTCCTTTTTCTTGCATATGCCCCAGCAGCTGCCACACACAGGGCAGCTGTGCAAGGCTTTTTCCTTCATGAAGGGTTGGAGTAGATTGAGGACCCAGCTGCTCTTCACATTACTTTCAGCCATGGATGATTTCCTATATTTATGTCTTAAAGGAGGAAGGAAAATGACTGTTCGTAGTAAATGTAGCATATGAGGTTAGAAAATGTTTGTGCAAGTGGTATAAAAAATATAATGCTAAATCAACACATCCTTCTCTCATTAACATAGTTCATGCTAAAAAAAACAGGTGTATTTTCTAGTAAGCTATGTGCCAGTTAATCTGATGATGTGTTTCCTTAATAGAAATACATTTTCTCCAGCAACAAGTCTACAATAATGGTTTTACTTATACAGAAATCCATCTTTTTTATCCCCTTCAGCCTTCCCCCCATGACATTATAGCTGTAATGTCATCAGAAGAGGATTGCATCCATATGAGGACACTGTGACATGGAGTGATATATTAATTTTTTTATATGTGTATATATATATACACACACACACATACGTTTTGTGTATGTTTATATAACCTTATATTTGTACCTAAACCAGTTCTTACTGTTGTGTTGTTTGCATTGCTGTAGATACAAGTGTGTAGATATTTAATACTGAAGCATGTGTACACAGACTGCCCCAAGGCTCACGTGAGATTTGTCACACTAGAATCTGTGTGGCTTTGTGTGTTACACCATTCACCACAGAGTTGATCCTATAAACCATATGTACTAGAGGGTTTTAATGCTTTGGAGCATCAAATTGATGCAAAAAATGTGTCTCTGAAGACATATGATCTATAGGTTATGTAGACTGAGTATACACTGCCTGAATATAGTGTATTAACAGTATAGTATGTGTACATTTCATGTGTACATGTATTTGTCTCAATCTTGCAATGAGATTCACCTGTATGAGTGCCTGTATCTGATGACTGCAGATTTTTCTTATATGGGGGACACAACTAGGGAGGGGAAGTAATTCATGCTTTTGCTATGACATGACAAAAATTTTCAGGGATTGGGTAATTTGCTATTGGAACAACTTATTTTGGGATATGGCATAATTTTCATCATCTGAAGCATTTAAGTGAAAAATATTAAAATATTTGTCTTTCTTAAAGAAAGAAATTTCTGCATATAATCTCTGTAGTCTTAATGAAGCTTCTATGTCTTTGCAAACTGTCTGCATTTGGGTAATTCTGTTGTTCTAATTGTCCCTTCCAGTTGGTCTTTCTGGTTTTAGCCTTATGAAGCTCTGTTCATGTCACATTAGAGCAATTCAAGCTGAGTCCCCAGCAGCAGAATCTGTAGAGATTTTGTAAAACTTACAGAGGTTATAATTTGTGCTGGTACTAGCATGCCACTGTAACAAGACAGATAGGACATCTTAGCTTCACCGTAAGCAAATAGGCATCTGCATGATTCTTATGAAACTTGTCATGCTTCACACAAAGAGTTTCATTTTTGCAAGATTGAATTCGTTTTCTCATTTGTAGATGCCATTGCAAAGCTAAAGTACTTTACTATTTACAAGCCAATACTGGGTCCAAGTCTTTCAAGCACAGTTTAATAATTCTGTATGATACCTAAAACAGTACAGGATGCCAGTTTGCCAGTCACTCCACAGGCCATGCACACTCTGCACTGACAGTTGTGGTTTTCCCTGGCTGAGCAGAGACTGCATTTTCTTCCTGGCTGTGAAAAGAATGTTTTCTCTCCTATCAGATAGATAGCGCACTTTATACTCTCCTGGGCACCAAGGAGAACCTCTTTCTCCTTCTCCCCTTCACTAAGTGTTTCCTTTCTTTGGCTAGGACAAATGTGACACGAACAGGACTTTGTATTTGCTCGCCTTTTTTCCTGTCCTTCCAAACAGTAGGCAGAATCTCCTGGTTGCTGCCTGCAAGGCTCCCTTCAAAATCAGTGGTCATTTTGTGAGTGGTCATTTTAAAAGGGATCTTAATTAAAAAGGTAGAACTAAAAATAAGAAGAAAGCACTAACAACACAAAAATAGCTTTTCATTTGTATTTTTATTAGTTAAAGTTTGAATTGATCTACATTATCCCAGAGAAGGCCCTCTTCTCAGTCTCTTTTGTCTGGGATCTTTGCTCCAGTTTCCTGCAGGTAACTCCTTCAGATCCATGTAGGGTGAAAAGCCAAGCATGAATCAGGACATGTCTGGAAAGTAGCACTTACATGCTCATTACCTGTAAGGATTGATAAAGTCAAGATTTGAAGATCCAGTTTGTTTTTTTCCTATTTAAATGATCCCTTCTAACCACATGGCAAACAATGTTATGTCAAACAGAAAACATAACATTCATTATATGTTCCAGAAATACCCTTTATCAAAATATTACATATAAATTAATCATATGCTTCAATCTATCATTTGTCAGTGTCAGGCAAGAATATTTGTTAATTCTTCTTCTGCCTTCCTCTGAAGCCTCAGTAGTTGTCTATAGCTAGATGGTGTCAGTGACATCCAAGAGTCAATGCTTTATGTGGCACAGGAACTCCATTCTGATATTTGTCTTTCTCAAATGTTTGGACTAATACTGCTACCATCCCTATAGAGATGGAAAGGATTCTTTTCTCAACTCAGGCAGCACTTTGAACTCTTTCCCTTCACGACACAAAAAGGTGCTTTTTTTTCTGAGTTCAGGACTTCTGAGTTCATCTGATTTAGACAATTGAATCTTTTGTCTGTTTTCTACCCTTGGCACAAATTATAGTTTTGTGGGAACTAAAATGTGTGTTTTTGAGCAACAACATCTGCTAAATAGTAAACTAGCTGAATGATCCTTCTAGCCCTAATTTCCATGGTGATTATAAAACTCTATGAAATAGAAGTATATGGTCAAGTTATATTGTTGTTAAATGATTGCAAAGGATGATAAAATCCTTGTAAAGCAGTCATGACTACAAAGTAGCCTAAGTATTTGTATTCTATTTTAAAAAGTCATATTAGCATTTTTCTTTCAAAGCTTTTTTTAATTCAAATTGTGCACCATAAGCAGATTTATTGCATGACATGCTTTCTTTAATTTAGTACAGAAAATGTGAGAGCACATTCACAAAGAAACACAATGAATGGAGTTTTCTTCCATCAGCTGGCCAATTTATCTTTTAAATAGCATTAACTGTATATTTATGCTACATAAAATATTGACAGAATTCTCTTTCTGCTTTATTGCCATGATTATTTAGGAAAAGAAGCCCTTCAATATCAAGAGAACAGAGCAGAAGATACGACCAAAGGGACGAGAGAGACGAATATTCACAGTATGCTACATCAGACAGTGCGATGCCCAGGTCACCATCAGATTATTCAGATAGGCGGTCACAGCGTGGGCCTCAGTTATACGAAGAACCTGAACTGGGTGATTACAGAGATTCCAACAGAAGGAGCCGCCGGCGTTCCAAGGAGTATCCGGTAGAAGAAGAAGATGCACAAAGCAGGGAAGAATATGAAAGGCAAAGGAGGGAAGAGGAATACCAAGCACGATACCGAAGTGATCCTAATTTGGCTCGTTATCCAGTCAAGCCACAGCCATATGAGGAACAAATGCGTATCCACGCTGAAGTGTCCCGAGCACGCCATGAGCGGAGACATAGCGATGTCTCACTGGCAAATACAGAGTTGGAAGATTCTCGGATGTCCATGCTCAGGATGGAACGGCCATCAAGACAAAGATCAGTGTCTGAGCGCAGGGCTGCCATGGAAAATCAACGTTCATACTCTATGGAAAGAACTCGAGAGGCTCAGGGACCAAGTCCCAATCGTCAGAGGACCACAAATCATAGCCCTCCTACACCTAGGAGAAGTCCAATTCCTCTGGAAAGACCAGACATGAGGCGCTCTGATTCTGTAAGGAAACAGCACCATTTGGATCCCAGTTCTGCTGTCCGGAAAACAAAGCGTGAAAAGATGGAGACCATGTTACGGAATGATTCACTCAGCTCAGACCAGTCGGAATCCGTCAGACCTCCACCACCAAAGCCCCATAAAACGAAAAAAGGAGGTAAAATGCGCCAGGTTTCATTAAGTAGCTCAGAAGAAGAATTGGCATCCACTCCAGAATATACAAGTTGTGATGATGTAGAGATTGAAAGTGAAAGTGTTAGTGAAAAAGGTAAGGTTTCTAATTTTTTTATTGTTTCAATATATAGATTTGATTTGGTTTCCATTACTTTGGAGATTTATTTTAGCTATTTAAATTGATTGCAACCACACATCTACAGCCCTTCACAGATGAGTCAACTTTGTTGTGATGAGAATTGGGATTTTTTTTTCTGATTTTGTGTTTCATTTACATAAATTTAATGATTTATATGGAAAACAACATCACAGCTCCCATAAGTATTTGGATAAGTTAAAGGAAGAAACATGTCTACTGAAAAACCTGTCAATAAAATCTGCAAAGTATCTAAAGCTGGGCTGTCATGTAAGGCCATGGTTTCATGTCCATTAATACCAGATTTGTGTGCTCCTGGATGACGAGTGCATATTTGATCTGGATCAAGTGTGGGCACATGACCACGTTTTTGTTGAATTAACTGGAGCACACAATATGCCAGTTCCATGCTGTCTGCTGCAGGTTAAAGAATGTCTAATCTGTGTGTATAAAGTTAACCCATTGAAGTTTGAGACAAATTTTAAATGACTGATGCAGTCCAAACCAATGGAGGTTTCTTTTTCTTGTGGTGCTATGATGATTTTTTGTTTTAGTGCATTTTAGAAATAGTTTTGGAGTTACTCCAATGTCAGAAAGAAAACTAAGGTTGATTGAAATGACTTTTCAGCCCATAAAAAGATCATTTATCATCTAAATATGAAAGTATTGGGGACTATGAGTTTAAACTCAATCAAATTAGTATTATTAGTTTGCTTACCTTCATGTATGTTCATGTATGTTGTTTTAAGCTTTTTTTTAGTTATTATTCTTATATCAGTGAACCTTTATTACTTCTCCTGAATGATCATCTGCTGTTGTGGATTGGGAATAGATAATTTACTACTATTGGTTATTAGTATTGCTATCAAATTGATTCTGAAGCAAGTAATTAACTCAAGTAAGTGAAATAACTATGAATTTTCGTATGTCAATATCCACAACCATGGTCTGATAAGTAAGGAGCAAGATAGTGTAGAATGGAAGGAAATTCCACCAGGTCAAAGTAGACAGTTACATGTACTTATGTGAAACATCTCTGCTGAAACCTTGACCACTTTAGTCTGCCTGATGAGTGGAAAAAACTTGTACCAACTTTATGGTGTTCATGATTTTGTTCTTAGAAGCGACCGAGGAAAATAGGACCAATCAATACATGGGAAATAGTAACAAAATATTTATTTAAGGCAATTCAGTGTAGGAAATTTAGTATACAAAATATACAAACAATATTTTTTTTGTACACATAACACACAAAGCATATACATTTAGGATTATAAAATCATAGAATCATTTAGGTTGGAAAAGATCTGCAAGATTATTGATTACCACTACTTTAGCACTTCCATGGCTTCTAACACATGTATAACCCTTGTGTCTGCTGTGGCATGGCTCTCTATCCCTACCTCCATGGAGACAGCAGAATGAAGGACCCCACTGGCACAGCATCTCTCAGACACTGAAAAGCTGCTGCCTGGCTTACCTGTAACAAGTCTGGTTTCATGCTGTTCTCCTCCAGACCTAGTTTAAAGCTCTCTCCGTGAGCCCTGCTAATAATGCCTGAGAAAAATCCTTTTCCCCTTTTGAGACAGGTGACCCCCATTTGTCTTTAGCAGGCCTGGTGTCATGTAAACTGTAAACATAATCAAAAACCTGTAAAATTCTGCAGGTGACGCCAGGCTCAGTCAAGTGTTGGTCTGCTGGACTTCCCTCTCTTCCCTCCTCATTTCCTGCAATTGGGAGAATAGAGGAGAAGCTCACTTGTACTCTTGATTCCTTAACCCGTCATCCTAAAGCCCTTATGTCTCTATCTGATTGCCTTTGGACTTCTTATTGCCACTTTGCTGCCTACCTGAAAAATCCATAATGGCTGAGGGCCTTTCCAGGATAGGAACCTTTCCCTTCACAGCTGAGTCTCAGGGATGCACCAGACTTTGCCAAGAAGTGGGTCTGGTCTACATATTGGGCCTACTGCTCCCTTTAGATGGGAGTTTAAAACGTGCTGTACAATTCTAGACTCTCTGTCATAATAATGATCTTACAAAACTTATAGATTTCACTTAAATAATTCTGCATCTTAAGTGTCAAAGAAAACATTGATAACAATAGTTAGTAATAATGACAATGTAATGTCTGTCCTGGTTTCTGATGTAGTGAATGAAGCTAGATACTTGTTATATAAATTAATTTTCAAAGTGTGCAAAGATTTTACAGGAAAAAAAGTGCTTCGTACTATGGTTTGTTAATCTTGATTGAATTTGTGTAAGCAGTGTCATGACATACAGAGTGTTAACTGTGTCAACGTGGCCTAGTGGTAGCCTGTGGCTGGAACCAATGAGAATAGCCTTGGTTTTTCCTAAAGGAGAAGAGAAACTGCTGGAACTGGGGAAGGATGTGACTGATCCTGACTGTGTCTGATCCCAGCCTGTGCTGGGGGTGCTGGGCTGGGAGGAAGTGACCATGCATAGCGCAGAAGTCATTCCAGCAGTAACACCTGTACCTGGTACCAGAGCCAGCTGGTGCCAGCCTCGGCAGCCCTGGTCACATAATCGAATATCCTCAGACCCTCCTACTTCTCCCCTGCTCTTTAGTGATTAGAGTGGAATTTTTTGCAAAGAGAGTCTGGGACTCCCTGAGCAAGGAATGTGGACCTGGCAGCATTGACATGAAGGGCTGAGATGGTTTTTGGTGGGATGAGATGTGCTAAGACCATGGTCAGGAGCTGACACTGTGACACATGAGTTCACTCTTTAGAAGCTCAGGAAACAATGCATGAGAACAGTTTTAAATGGATGTAGCTGAGATTACAAATGTGTTTACCTGAAACTTAGATTGTGCCAGAATAAGACATATTTTCCAGAGTGAATTTTGTGCAGGTCCTCACAGATATTGAAATTCTCTTCAGTGACGTAACCAAACACAAATTTAACAGATGGCCTCTGCCTTTTTCTGTGACTAGGATGAACAATTCTTTCTTATTGTGTTATTCAGATTTTTCTGAAACTCACAATGTTTTTTCCTCATTATGTGAGAGACCTTCTTCACTCTTGCTGTGAATACCAGGCTTCTGGAAATGCAAAGATGTCTCCATTTACAACACCTACTGCTGCTCCTGAGATCAGTGTAGCAGACAGTTCAAAGCTGTATCTCCATGACAGGATCTCCTGCCTGTCTTAGGAAATAAACTTTTTAGAGGAAGAAAAGAAGTTGCCTATATATTGTGGACCAAAATATTAGGTATATTGCTATTTTCCCTAATAATGAAAAATCAAAATTGCTTACAATGTTAGAGAAAAACAATTCTTGAAATGCCAATGTTTTTATGAAATCGTAAATTTTAAATGGCTGTAAAATAAATGCTCCACCACTAAATCCAGGGATTATAATGACATATTTATAAATATTCTAGACTGTTCAAACCACCAATTCTTTCTCAAAATCATCTCAGTTTACATGGTGCAGTTTGAAGGCTCTGAGAAATGTGGCTTATAAAAAGAGAACAGTTGTGATGGTATTGTAGTAGAGGGAGCACTGAACTATGTCACCCGCAGAGGTCCAAATAAAGCTGTATTTTGTGGTGTGCAACTTAAGCCAACCTTTCTATATTGCTTGTCCAATTTAAGTGTCTTCTATTGTGAGGGACAGTTAGAGTACTTTTTTACCTGCATGTTCAGTTAGATGTTTCTCAGTGCAATTCTAAGGAGTAGGCCTTAGGGGAGGTTTGAAAGGGCCCCCCTAATTTGTTAGCCAGCACGAAAGAGATGTGAAGCAGAGTGCTACTGGCTAATTCCTGTAAATTCCTGGTGTGTCCACAGGCTTTACAGGTAAATTTAGAAAATGAAATAGTACCACTGCCCATGTATTCCTTATGGCAATACTGTCACACCTGCAGTCTGCCAAGGGACCAATCTGAAGAGACTCAGGAAAGCTTGTGATCCCTGGGGTTGTTGTACCCCCCGCCGCAGAACACAGGCACGAGAGAGGTGACCTGCCCTGAAGCTGTGGTTCCATCTGTACCTTCCCCAAACACTTGAGGGTCTTCAAAGCCCTACAAGTCTTCACAAATCTCTCAAACTCTAGGGATTCAGCAAGAGACAGTCTCTACATGGAAGAAGAGAATTCATTCAAGGAAATCTAGGTGCATGATAGTTCTAAATATTGCCCTAATTTGTTCTAAAGATAAAGTAGGACATAGTAGATTCTCCAGTGACGGTAAACAGTTCAGGCATACGCGCATACCATGCTCCCAGCCACTTTTCAGAGCACCCTGTGAGAGGTATCTGTTTGCACAAATGGTGGCTGACATCTCATGTGGGTGGAATCTGCGGTGGGAAAGCCAAATATGTTTGTGTTTTGTCAGATTTTAAATTTAGTGTTTGCTTTCACTCTTATTTTATTAAAACATGATAGCTAGTTAGTTTTTATTATCAAAGAAACTCATGTGCATAGAAAGATAGAATCCTTTAGGTTAGAAGAGATCTTTGGGATAAAGTCCAACTGTTAACTTAAGAATGAGAAGTTCTCCACTAAACCAGTGTCACATCCATGCCTTTTAAATACCTCCAGGAATGGTGAATCAAGTTCCTTGGGCAGCCTGTTCCTGTTCCTCTGTTTGACAACCCTTTCGGTGAAGAATTTTTTCCTTACGTCCAGTTTAAATTTCCCCTGCCACACCATGAGACCATTTCCTCTCATTCTGTTGCTTGTTACTTTGGAGAAGTGTCCCACACCCACGTGGCTACAACTCCTCTTAAATAGTTGTAGATGGTGATAATGTCCCCCCGTGAGCCTTCTTTTCTCCAGTCTAAACACCCCCAGCTCTCTCAGCCCCTCCTCACAGGACTTGTGCTCCAAACCCTTCACCAGCTTTGTTACCCTTCTCTGGACTCGCTCCAGCACCTCAATGTCTTTCTTGTAGTGAGGGACCTGAACCCAGCATTTAAAGTGCAGCCTCACCAGTGCTGAGTACAGGAGGATGATCACTGCCCTGGTCCTGCTGGCCACACTGTTGCTGATGCCAGCCAGGACATGACTGGCCTTCTTAGTCACCAAGGCATGCTGCCAGCTCATATTCAGCCAGCTGTTCACCAGCACCCTCAACAAAACATGTGGATAGACTCGAGCAATCTTAAAGTATTAAGCATTTCTATGTTGTTGATGGAAAGCTGCAGAGCACAGGCTGCGTGAGCAGAAATGTGTGCCTGCAGGACCAGGTAAAAATACACTGCTCTTTGTCATTAAACACACTGAAAACATAAATATATAACTTTGCATTGGCTGTGTTATGGTCATTTACAAACATGTGAAGAACTGCCCCTTTTCGTGATAGAAGTTAAAATATCCTCATCTCTGGAACAGCTTCCAGGACCTACTTGTTTACTGCAGTTTTGAAACCAATCTGGAAGGCATGTAGTTTAGTTTTTGATGGAGAATTAGGTCTATTTGAAAACAATATGCTTGTCAAAAGTTAGAAAATATATTGTAGCTCATGATGTGAGGAGCAGAAAGCGCATTTCCTGAGTGCTACTGCAAGAACAGCTCATGTCTTACATGAGCAGAGACGCCAAGGAAGTGGGATTCCATCACAGAGCTCTCACTTTTAAATTCAGAGAGATAAGGGACCTGATTTCAATCCTGCTTGTGCCAGTTTCGTACATCTTCAACAATTTTGGCTTCAAAGGTACACTGAGCTAAATTAGACCAGAACGAGGTCATGGTTTCTAAAATTTGTTTCATTCAGGTTAGAGAGTTCCTGAAAGTCTAACTTCTCTGGAACAAATTATACTAGAAAGCAAAATTTCAG
Organism: Phainopepla nitens; assembly: GCA_013400175.1. Classification (NCBI taxonomy): domain Eukaryota; kingdom Metazoa; phylum Chordata; class Aves; order Passeriformes; family Bombycillidae; genus Phainopepla; species Phainopepla nitens. The sequence goes on along the minus strand of VXBQ01011589.1, from coordinate 334,392 downwards.
GACTGAGCTGCAGCAGTTGAATGAAAAGACTTTGAATTTTCCCACAGTTTCAGTATGAAAATATCTTACAACTCAAAGTACAAATTTTAAATGATCAAAAGAAAAAGAATTGATTTTTTAAAATGCTGAAATGTTTGACATGTTTTGTTAAAATGAATTTTAGTGAATGACAAATTTTCTTTCTATAATTTCATTTAATACTGCAGTTTAGGAAATTATGTTTTGGTTTTGTAATTAAATAATTTTTCTTTTTATAGATACCTCTACCTCTTATGTAAGGTAAATGTAACTTAAGAGTTTGACTGAAAATTTGGAACTCTATTATTCCATTTTTAAGCTTACTCCTATGAACTGACTCTATTTTAAGTGCAAATATAAGAAATATTGTGAGATAAGAAATATTATACTTTTCTTCATATATTTTTAAGCAATAAAATGTCACTGCTTTGGAAGTACTTCTTACAACATTGACTAAGAAGTACCTAACTACTATAAAATATTAGTATTGCCTATGATTTTTTTATAGAAAAATATTTTTCATAGATGTATAGATGAGAACAGAACTAGAATGTTTGAAGTCACAGAAATTTCTAATTGTAGAGAACTTTTAAAAAAAGTTTCGCCAAACCTTCTCCTACTTACACACTTCCATATTCCTTAGAAGATATGAAAAGGGTGTGATCTTTTGCAGCATTTAGAGGACTCTACTGTAAAATATTTTAATTTTACAGTAATTTAAAATATTGGCGTAGACAATAACATCCCTCCTAAAAAAATCTCCGCCTTTTCCCTATTCTTGGCTGCATATTCACATCCTTATTATCACTCCTGCTGGCAAAATTGTTCAGGCAGGTACACACTGCATCAAGCCAGGAAACTTTTGTGGGGTAGCTCCAACTAGGCAAAAAGATGGTAAATATTAACATTAGAAGCTTCCTTATGAAATGATGATTGTCCTCTAAGATATTAAACTACATGCTGAAAAGATGTTGTGTAACTGATTATGTCTTCTCAGAATCTGAGGATAGACAGGGATTTCCTGAAGTAAGGAAGAAGAAATATTTTCATATAGTAAAGAGCATACAGAATATTTTATCATAGGTAAATGAACAGGAATAATTCCATAGCACTTCAATTTGAACAAAAATGTCTAATATTCAGTTTTTTTATTAAAATCTTGCCTAAATTGCAGTTTGAACCTTCTGTATACAAATGTACAAGAATAATTAAAACTTTAATTCTTTAATCATATTTCCTTTTACTCTGTGACTTTGCTGGAACTATGGCTATAGCAGAAATGTTGTCTGGCCAAAAAATTAATTAACTTCTGAGATAATGCAACAAAAGAACTATGAGTTATTACTAAAGTATCTTACTGCATTTGTTGTTTTAGGTGAGAATGAGTTTTTATTAATAAAAATCAATGTTTTTAATATTTTTAACTTATGGAAAATTTTTATCATTGGAACCTAGCTTTAGTTTACCTTTTTAATACTAACTGCAAAATGTAGTTTCCCCTGGAGTTTGTGAAAATTTTCTATTCTGAAGGTAAAGGTGGTCCTTTTTCAGTTGAAACTGTAGATCACCAAATTATATGAGTGACCAATATTAAAAGTATCATAAAAACATGTGTGCTTTATCTGCACCTTTTTTTTTATCTTTTCCAAATTTGAATAGAAAACAAAAGAAACTTGAGTTATCATTCCAAGATAATTTTTCACTATCCTTTACCATCTTGGCAGGTGGAATATCTGCTGAATAAAATCAACAAATATCCATTAACTTTTTAATAGTTTTGAAAGAAATTTTTGTACAAACATGTCTGGGAAGGGTGTCATCCCAAAAAATGCAAAGCTTCCAATGTAGATATTTCTTATCTTATTTAACCTGCTCCACTTGTTTCAAACTACTATTTCAGTTTAACTAAGTTAGAAATTTTTACTTGGTAACCAAATCTTGCATCAGGGCTAAGTGCTAACAATTAATACAGATTTGGCACAGATAAGGCAAAATGAAGACTTGCTGGATTCTGTGCAAAACATTTCAATTCTTTACAATGCCTTGATAGAACAAAAAGCCATCACGGAGTTTTTCTGTTGAAGTTTTCTGAATATTTATGTAAATATTGTGATTTTTTAGTCTTTTTACAGAGGATTCCCAGCAAACAGAAATAATGACAGCACAAAATGAAAAAAAAGAGACATGTAATATCTCCAGAATGCATGAAGTGTGTGTTTTCCTAATTATAATTTTCTTCATAGTTTGATGAAATCATTATTCTTCTAATAAAAAAATCCCACTTAAATCTATGTGTCACGGATTTGACTCAGTGTCATTTTAGATTATATTAGTGCTTTCCTATGGTATATTTAAATTGATTTTGCAGGTAATTTTGTTACTTCAGTTAACTGTCAGAAACTAAATGGGCCACTCTTAAATAAATTTACTTAACTAATTAAAAAACCTGATTATTTAGTTGGGAGTATTTTATCAATGGTATGGTTTGTTTTTGTTATTTTATTTTACATTTTCTGTAAAAAAAATCTTTCTTGTTCTGTTTTTAATTTTATGAGTATTTCATTAGGAATAGGATAATCAGTATGGGAGAATTAGAGAAACCAAAGTAAAGGGAAAATAAGCAGAATGGGCTGTACATATTTCTTTCATGTGAAAACTGTTGCTAAGATGCTCTGTCCTTTAGCCCTGTTGTCCCAAGCTCCCCTAAATGTGCCATTCAAGACCTGGAGTTATTCACAGGAACTGCTTGAGATTAAACTGAATATTGTCGAGGGTGAGACCTGAGAGCATATGCTTGTCAGAGGAAAGCATGTTCTTTCCATCTTTTCACAGTTCTCACTCCTTTCAAGTCTCATCCACTGCAATTCACAATCTGGGCACCAGGAAGAAATATCTGTTATGAATAATCTGGGCAAAGTGGCACCAGTTCCTGTGTCCTTCTCTGTCTGGCTGTAAGTTCAGCTGCAGCTGTTCAGGAGGTGCTGTTTAACAGTGAAGCTGGTCCTGTGATGAAGGCACTGGCACAAGTGTTGGGGGTGAGAGACACTTTGAGTCACAGTGACAGTCCTACAAAAACCCTTCCCAGTCAGAGCCCTCCGCAGGTGCCTCAAAAATGAGGCCATTTTTGAATGCCTCAAAAATCAGACCATCTGCCTAGGAATCTGATTATTGATTGAGGAATGCAATTTCACCCTATTTGTAGCTAATTTGAAAATTCTAGATAACTTTTTTTCAATTATAATATCCCCTTGAAAGTATATTTAAAACCCTACAAATGTGCTTTAAAGTTTTTGGTGTCTATCATTAATATAAAAAAATCATTAATTCATTTCTCCTGTGATGGTCCACTGATGTTGAAATCCTTATTTTAGGGGCGAGGTAGAAAAAATGTGATGTAATGGTAATGACATTAATGATAATTAAGAAAATATTAAATAAAACTCTTTGAAGAGGATTGGGTCATTGCAGTCTATCAAATTAGTGCTCAGTCGTTTTGTTATAAAATTGTGTTGAGAAATTTATTTTGCCTTGGAATACGAAGTACCTACATCTCTCTTAAGAGTGAAATCTTATGCTAACATATGTAATAATACTTTTACCTTTTCTACTGAAGTAGTCCTATTTTTCATGGAAAGGTTAAAGACTATTGCACAAAGAAAACAAGGATGTTTAGCCCCCATTGCTTTTTCTTGGTTATAAATCATAACGGTTTTTGCCATAAAGTACATGGCTTTGAAATGTGAAAAAATAATAATTAAAAAAATTTTCTAATTTACTTAGGAAAATATTTCACACAAAATTTATCATGCTTTTCTGCTAAAATAGGGCATCTTATAATATTCAGCTGTATTGAGAACAGAGCAGGTCTGCAGACTTTTGGTCCTAACTAGTAGATGAACATGGCTGGGCACTGTCACATGTTTACAGAACCATTACAGAAAAAGAGAAGGGGGAAAATGGAGAAATATCTCTCAGAAATATTGGGAGTGAGTTCTCCCAACAAGATTGCCATGACTTAAACTGCATCCCCCTTTGTATAACCCATCAAATTCTGGTCCCCCTTTGTATAACCCATCAAAGTCTTTACATTACTCAGTGGTTCTTGCCTTTACTGAATTTTCAATTTTTGTCTTATATAGTTTTTTTCACCTTTCCCTCTTTTTTTAAGCCATGTAGTTTAGGCAATGATTTGTTTGGTCATGCTGCAGCATTTAACAGGCTTTCAGACTTGAAAATACTTTTAAAAGAGTTTATTTCAGTTAATATTTAACTTACTAAATTGTCAGAAATGCTGTGGAAGTCAGGTACATCTGATTTTTCCATTTCACCTCACTGATTAAGTGAGTTGTTTCCAAGGAAGGTTTGAGTAGCATTTATGAGCATGGAGAAGTAGATTGTGAAAGAAGTGTCTGGCATTGCAGCTTCTGGTTTATGTCTCATCTATTTCAATAGAAAAGTGAACCTAATAGCCTGTATTCATGGAGCATTATATTCTGTATTAAGATATTTTTTTAATATGTGTAAAGGCAGATGAACTGAATGAATATGTACATAAAAAAATACCTGTGTCCCACACTGAGGTTTAGACCAGATTGAAGGCACCAATTCTTATGAAAATGTACTCAGATCAATGGTTTTCTAGAGAAATATTCTATAAGAAATAGTTCCAGTGTATGCTTTCTGCCTTTTGGAACATTTTGATTATGAATATCTTTTAGGTTCCTAGTTATATAATCTGTTTACTTGGAAAATGTAAATATATGGGCATTAGTTACATAATCTAAACAGAATCAAATAAAAGTTTTCATCACAAACCTCCATGACTATTTACTGTTTGGCCTATTTATGGGCCGTTTTCTGTATATATCTATAACAAGGCAAGGCTGAGCTTGTGGTGCACTATGAGAGATGTTTAGATACTGCACTTCTTACTACTCCTAGGAAGTGAATGTGTACACTATGTTTCATTGGATTTTATAATTTCTAGTAATTTTACCATTTCTGCATATTATATATTGGTTTTAATTTTTTTCTTAGTTTAGCTCTGAAAATCTGTTCATATGGAAAGTTTCTGAAAGATGATTTCCTTTGAAAAGTCTTCATGTTCTGTTTTTATGGTGCAATTTAAACACACTTTAAAAAAGAATTTTACAAAACCACTATTTTTTAAAGATAAGCTATTGATGTGTTAAAGAAATTGAATTTGTTCTTGAAAGCTTCTGACTGAAGAAGGTAATCAGAATTAGGTTTGAACTTCAGACTTATATCCCAGCACAATTTAAAGGGCTGCTTTTTCTTTTTTCCTTCAGCTTACAAAGTATACTTATGAGGCTGAAAGTTCCTGGTTTTCTGGCATATGTAATCCATTGCCTCAAGTTCATCACTATGATCCTTTACAAAAGCCAAGGCTGGTCAGGAGTTGAATTCTTCATAGATGTAATTCAGTATAACCAGAGGTACTGGGAAAAGGTTTTCTACTATTTACTTTGCGTGTGTAGTATTGCAAGAAAAAAATTAATCTCTTCAAACCCATGAATTTCGTTGTAAATGTATAAAATTGGAAACTCAGACCAGTAAAGTGGGTGAACCAGTTTAAAGACCCTATAAAAAGCTGAGAAGTCACCAAGTGCTAGTGTCCCACCTCAAGAGACTGACAACACAACGTTTTATCTTGAAGTGTGGCTCAATAAGGTGAACTGTGATGAGCTGGAAGCTCATTGTCATCTGGAATGAAATCATCCTATCATCCTCATCCTGTCTCATAATTGTTGATCTGGACCAAATCCATCATTTACCTGACTTTTAGTGAGTCATTTTAGATAACTACACTGATATGAAACTAAACTGCTACAACAAATGAGCACATTCCTTTCACCTTAATAAGAATTACTGTGGCAGATCACACCTTTGCCAGAACTGGCACAAAAGAGCACAGTCACACTGCTGGGAGCAGCAGGGAGAGGAGTGAGAGCCATGCCCAGTGACAAAGGGCTGTTAGATAACTCAGCTGCCTAATGGACCACATTTCCACTAAGCTGTAAATAATAGTATGACTTTCAAGCAACGCTGGCAACATCATAGGCAAAATTGCAAATTATAAAGGGTGATGTAAGTGACAGCTTGAGAGATGACAGAGTAGATGAGAGCCCCTTGGTATTCCCGTTTTCCTAAAATTGAAACCACATATCTTATCTAAAGATAGGTCTGCACTGCAGCCCAAAGCATGGCTGCGGCTCATCTTGACAGATGCAAACTAGTTTTCAGGGCAGTTGTTAAAGTGTTGATAGCTGGAGCTGCAGGGTGCTGCCTGCTGAGACCCTGGGTAAATGTTCACGTGATGAGCGTGTGCTGAGCTGCTATGCCCATGTCCTTGTTACTACAGAGGCTCTGCTGGTGTACAGATACCCTGTGAGATAAGCAGCTTTTCAGCCCTGGCCTCTGGAAGAAGATGACTTCTCTAAGCAGTAAGCTTGTGCAAATAAGAATCCTTTATGGCACCTGTGTAAGATGAGAACAAGTATGTAGGAAAATGCCAATACTTCGTGTTACTGCTGTAGGTTAAGTTCACAAAATATATGGTTATTGCAAACTTTGTACCAGAAAAAATGTATTATCTACTTAATATTTTTGCCTTTTTTACTAAGAGTTTTCTGTAAGAAAGGAAAAATGCAGCAAAAATAGATACACATTAAGGCAAATTCTCATTCAGTTTTTCTGAGTCTGAATTTCTTTTGTTCCCTTCTCTCTTTATCTGTACAAAGTAACTAAAAAGTGGGTGTAAAACATTAATATTCTGATTTGCTAGCATTAATACTAACACCTTCCTTGTGTTCACTCCACAGTAGATCAGATGATTAGACAACATGCATTGCAGGGGAAGATAAAAGCTTTATTTTTCAAAAGTGCTAAAGTCTCAGTGTGTTTATGAAATTCAATGAGAGTACAGAAAGCTTAGTCAACACCTTTGTTCTTTTTAAATATCTGGAAAGAGACTTGTACACAGTGCCCTATCTCTTTGAGTCATTTACATTTGTGTCATGTGAGTGTGAAATCCCATCACCCTGTGAAAGCTCTGACCTTCAGTGGCTCTGCACAGATACAGATCGCTGAGCATTTTACAGAGCTGTGTGAAGCTGAAGTTCCCTTTTTATAGACCACATTAAATTGTGCTGTAGCAAGTACTATGAAAGTACACTGTAATTACATAATTTTATTCCTAATTATAGATAACAGTGGCAGGTCACCTGTTTGAAAAACAAACAGGTTGTAGCACTGCCTCAGACTTCCTGCTTTACCTATAGGTTCTATATCTGTGAGTCTTGGCTGTTTGTGCTGTAGTTTTCCTTGCTGGATTTGTGCTGCAGGCTGATTTTTTTTTTTTTTTTTAAATCCCCATAACAATTCAGAAAATGTAATTCAGCCATTTTGAAGACTGGGTCTCCAGGAAAATGTCGTGTTTTGTCCATGTTAAAACACTTAAGACACTATTTTGAAGTGGTGCATCACCTTCCTTCTGAACCTGTGCATTTTATGTTGCTAAGAAAACTGGAAGAGAGTATATTATAAGCCTCTGAACAAAAATCACAATTCACAGAGGCTTATGAGAGAATTGTTAGTATTTGGTTGCTGATATCTATGACTCTGCTGAACTTCTTGAGGCTGCTGTGTATAACTGCAATATATAGGGACCTTTCCTAAGGAATTAACTTGTTTTGTCTTGCATACTCATGGCCACAAGAGGATTTTTAAGTGCTCTGAACCAAGGCAGTACAGGATTACAAAAGACTATGTATTTTGTGGTTTTGATATGTCTTCTACATCCTGCTGACCCCAGGACTCCTTATGTTGTTGGTGAGAATTATGTTAAATATTGTTCAGATAGTAGTCTCTGCAGTTTAATCAAGATCATTATCATAAGTTATTTTGACTTGTAAAAATATTTTTCTTTAAGTAAATTCCTACAGTCAGGACCTCTGGCAGAGATGCACTAAAATGGATTGTTAAGTGATTTCTTTGGCAATAACAAGCCAAAGAAACTGTATCTCCTGCTCTCTATTACATGGTTCTGGCCAGTTTATTGCAATGGGATAAGCAAACTCAAAAAGCAAAACTTCAGAAATTTCATTTTGTGAAACAAATTTCATTAACTTTTTAGTTTTTGATATATTTGTTTACTCTTTTAGCTGCTCTGTATTTTTCCAAGTATTTGTTGTTCTTTAGATCTTTCTAGCTGAATGTTTTTTCTCCAATTTTGTTTTGAAAACTCTGATGCTGTAAGAGTAGAAGTTATTAAAGATTTATCTTTGTATGATTGCAGCTAGTACAGTTGCCAAATCTTTTCTAATCATATTTGTCAAGAGGGGTTGTAAATAATTTTCAAATGGATTGTCTAATAGCAAGGGACAAAAGGGAATTCAATTCACTTGTAGAAGATTGGTGATTTTGAGTTTTCCCCTGCATTTTAGGCTTTGGATCTGTATTCATTTGTAGATCATACTTCATGAGGTTTGTTTATTTTATGTGTAACTGAGGTTACATACACAGCTCCCAAAAGCTTTACTGTTCCTGGAGGACAGAGTGGGTAGGGTGTCAGTGTGACTCCTTGTGGATACAGCTGCAGTTCAAGCATTGCACAGCTGTGACTGGACTGTATCACTTCAGCTGGTGATGTCCTAGTGTCCACTAGAAATGTAGATATATACTTTTGCCACTCCAATTTATTCTTTATTAAGGTGAGCCTTGCTGGGGTGCAGAAATATTTTGGTTCCACAAGTATATACCAAGTACCTGGTATGTTCATTTCCATGCTACCCCAAAACTTGCTCACCTCTGCTTGCTTAGCCTCGCTAAGCCCTCTTGCATGGCTTAGGAGTGCACAGTAGGTCTTTTTCAAGGCCAGGGATCTGGCCTGCCTATCAGAGGTTTAAATTTGGTATTACATAGCATAATCCACCAAATGCTTTGGCTGTTATATTCCCTGTAAAAATAAAGCAGATTTTGCAGAACTAGACAGCCCCATCGGATCATGTACTTGCAAACTATTTATGATAAAAATATAAGCATAAAATGGTAGCTGCATTTCCAAATTACAGGCTGAGGAATAGTCAAGAGAGTCCTAATCCTTGACTGCTGCTTTTAGGTACTATTGCAATGGAACCAATATAGTGCTGTCTAGAGTCTAACTTGGTCAATTAACAATGCATTATTGAGTAGGAGAACTCTGCTTTAGGACTTGTGGAGGGTTTCTGCTGATTTTTTTCTGAATGGTTTTTATAGCTTCACAGAATTTAGAATGAATAATTACCATTACAACATCTAATACAGCCTGCTATTTATCACAGTCCATTCAGTGACATGCTGTTAATTTGTTATTGAGCTCAATAACTTATATTACTGAAGAACATCTCGTGCTTGATCAAAGGGCATTTCTTGAAAGGCATCCAGCATTTGTGTGAAGGAGAGATGAGAATCTATTATGTCTCTTAATAGTTTATTTAAATAGATGATTTCTGTTGTCATTTAAGGTGAAGACTTACATTCAAAACATTAATCTAGCCTTGCATGTGTTTTAAGCCATCTTGAAAGTTACAGTCTTAATTTTATGCATTCTAAATCATCCTGGTAAAGTCAGTGGTATTAATCTTAAAGTATAAGTTTCTGCATTTGCCTAAGACTGTGTGTAAACAGAAATAGAGAGCAACACTCATAACTATATGAAATCTGGGCTCATAGGATTGCTGAAAATGGTAAAACTTCATCTCATCAAACTTGAATGCTTCATTAATAATTATGAGGACTGAGCCTAGCTAAAAAAGAAAAAATATCTTAGTTCAATGCCTAAACAGATCTCCTAACTGCTCTGCTCTGGAGTTCAGCTTGATGTCTTTTCCATCTTTTAATATGAGAAGTTTTGGATTTAAAAGATGTGAAGAAATAAGCAGAACATATTATACTGTGTTTTAATTATAGAATGATACTTATGCATTTGAGAATATGCATTGCTGTGTGCCTCATATGAACTGGCTGATTTGTTTTAGGTTTTCAACACAATCTTCTACATGTTGTGAGCTAACAAACCTGTAAATCAAATAATATTATTTTTAAAAAATATTAAAATTAGATAAAAGTTTATACAGGAAAAGATCTACAGAGAAGAGAACAATAGGTTTTATTGAAAGAAAATTTCAAAAATAGTAGCATTCACAGTAAGTTCCTTCCTGCTCTTTAAAATGAGGATCCAAGAAATGAGAAAGTAATGTTTATTTCTCTCATTACCATTCCAGTAATAAGAGAGAATAAGTTATATGATGTAATAATTTAACTATTTACTTTATTAGAAAAAGGTGCTTGGTGAATTTAAAATCAGTGAGGGGAGGCAGTTCTAAAATTATGTGAGGAGAAAATAGAGATTCATAAATTAGGCTCAAATTATTCATTAAATTTTTTTATATACTTAAAAATTGGAAATTTGCTTGGAACTACTTAATTCATGCCTGATGAAGTTCAATACAATATTTTACTACATCAATCTAAAAGCTGTATTAATTCGATGAAACAGCCAGATAATATTTAAAAAGGAAAAAATGAGGTTTACGATAACTGAAAGTAATATATTGAAGAAAGAAAGTAAAAGAGCTCAATTTCATCATCCATTTCTTGATTAATGCATTTGTCAAAGAGTGAGAACAGACATGACTTCATCTTTTTCCTCTGGACTGCAGAAGAACTTTTGTTCTTTCTGATTTTATTTTCTTCTCCTGCAGTTTTTATTGCTGACCAACACATTGTACGGTACGGGGCACCCCTTTGGTCAAACTGTGGGCAGCTGTCCCAGCTGTGTCCCCTCCCAGCTTCTCATGCACCCTCAGCCTTCTCGCTGGTGGGATGGGCTGAGAAGTGGGAAAACAGTCCCTTGCCAGCTCTTATGTGGTGAGCACGGGGCTCTTGGTGGCACAGGGGATCCTGCTGCAGGCTGATGCCAGGGAGGGTTTGTGCTGAATCCACGTTCCTTTCTGTCAACGTGAGCAGCCGACAGCCGCCTGAAGGAGCACAGGTTGAAATGCTTTGTGAAAGTACTTCTACCTTGAAGTACTTGCAATGAACTTAAACAAAAAATAGAGTTTATATAGACTGTGGATACTCAATAAACTTGACATCACGTGCTCTTCGAGGCCTTGTAGAAGTAACATATTGAGACTATTAAAATAAGTGAAGTATTTAATGTTTGCTGAAAAGAACTGAATTTTCTGTGTCGCTAAGACTGATATAGTCTGTTACTTGGATTGGCTTGAATTTCTAGCAAGGTGCAAATGAGTAAAATTAGCAATTGAATGTATCCTCAGAGGTAAGTGCCAGCCCCTTGTGAGCTCTGAACTACAGCAGCATTTGCCACCAGCCATTTCTACACTGTGACTGGTAATAAAATCAATAGAGTGGCTGGGGTTACCAGCATGATCACAGCTTGCATAAATACAATTATGCCCTTTCTAGCTGAGGTCTTGTTTGTGCATCTTTGGCAGAGGTGGTAGAAGAAGAAAGCATGTCGGACTTTGCAGCTGATTGTGCAGATAATGTCTTGGATGAGCTTCAGGACTAATCTAAGTAGGCAGCAGCCCAGAATAATTAGGGTTGGTGAAATTGCCCAGTTGATTATTTTGCATGCTGAGCTTGCTGTTGCTGCTGTAAGAGAGGTTAGTTTTTGGTGCAGTGGTTGCTGCTGAAGACAGGGAGAGGATGAGCTGAGTGATCACCTCAGGCTGCAATGACAGGCATGGCCTGAAGGAAGCAAGATCAGCAAACCTGGCCCTGAATCTTTAACCCTCATCTCCATCTGCTCTGCCTCCTTCACCCAAAATACAGGACAGGAAATTTCAGTTCTCTCTACAAAACTGAGAAACTTTGGCTCTGTACATGTCTGCTAACATTTCTGGTCTCCTGCAGAATAGAGCAGATCAAAGGATGAGTAGATGTCTTTCTAATGAATTTTATCAGATCATAATCTAAACCAGCGCATTGACCATCCTCTCTTTGTCTCTATAGATGATACCTATTATAAGGATGGGAATAGTATGTGTAAAGGTGCCACTTTACTTTCACTGTTGCAGCAGTAAAACAGCTCTTTATGGTTGGTGGGCCCTTAAAAAAAGGGCTTCCACAGAAAATTTCTGCTTCCACAGAAAATTTTTTTAGAAATTATTGCTACACTCATCTACAATATCTACAGTCAAAACCAGAAAATGAATTGATAAGTGGAATATTAAAGTGAAATAATGAATGACTCTTTTTCTTTCATTTTCTATAACATCTTCAGAAGGAAAAAAATCCCACGTATTAAAGACACTCTTACATGTGCCAATTGTTACTACTGGGGAAAAGGAGAGATAATTAAATGTGGTTTTTTTGGCTCATTTGTATTTGCTAACTTTATTTCTTTATTTCTTCAATTTAGGATCATAATACTCCTAAAAACAAAACAAAACAAAACAAAACAAAACAAAACAAAACAAACAGGGAAACTCCTTTCCCATTGGTGATTTTTTTTGCTTGGTGCAATATGTACGGGAATATGAAAACATAATATTTGAGAATAGGTAGGCTTTAATCTTGAGACTTTAATTTGGGGCTATACTAATTGCTTTGCTTCTCTCCTCCTTTCTTTTTCCTATCAGTCTGGACAATATTGCTAATTATGTCTGATTTTCTCATATTAGTTATGATGGTGATGATAGCATGAAGTCAATTCAAAAGCTGATCATGTTTTGCAACTGGTTATGTAGAAGTCAAGAAAATGACAGAAAAGGAAATTGAAGGTGGTGAAGGAGAAAATGTAATGGTGATTTTGAGTGTGTTCCTGCAGGCTGTTTCACCCAGGCCAACCACCTCCCAGGTTTCTGGTCTGACCCATGCAGATAATCAGCAAGAAGACAGGTGCCATCAGTAATGGTGGGTAAAGCAGTCTGAAAGCAGAGGTTTTGGCTCGGGGGTGACAAAGTGAAAGTTGCAGATCCCAGATGGACTGTAGTATTTCCACGTTACTCTGCAGTAGAGAAATCTAGGCTCTGCAGTTAGTGGGAGTTTTGTTCCTTTTTCAGGTGTAGTTTCGGTTTATATGTTGAGAGGGGCATTATTGTTGATTATAAAACCATCAAAGTGTGTTTCCTAATTTAACTTTAAAATAAATTTATATTTTAAATGTGTATTTGAAGAGTTTGCACAAAAACCTAGACAATGAGATTATTTTTTGTAGAATTAATCTGGTCAGAATATTTTTTGGCTTCCCTGAATTTACTGGGAAATATCTCATATGCATCAATTGGAGTAAGGATTTTGTGTTTTAATCACAAAAAAATGAATCCAGTTAAGCACTTTCAGGGTAACCTATTTTAACAAATGCAAATTCTTAGCCACTGTCTTGGTGAGACTAATGTTTGCAGACTAGATTTTTCTGCTAGAAGCAATAGAAGCTGAACATGACAATTTGTGTAAGTTTTAAGTGGACAATTGACTTAAATTTCTTAAAAAATCTTTTCAAGTAAAACAACATAAAAATTGAAAGTGGTAGAAAATTTTAATATCAGGCACAGGCATGAATGAAAAAAGATTGTTAAGTAATAAGTATTTAAATATCTGACTTTGAAGCAAGTCCACATTTATGTAGAGGACCTGTAAAATACCTGGAACAACTTCTGCTTGGTATATACTACAAAAATTTTAAAAAAGAAATAAAGAAGAAAGTATTTTGCTTGCATGTGCACTTCTGATGACAGTATTTATATTCTCCTAATTTTTATTTGGAAAAAATCTTGAAAGTCAAGTCTGTTTTTCCTGGGAGCCATAATTTTGAATTAAATATTTGTTGCCTTTAAGAAAAGTCTGAATTATTTTCTTTAAGAGGAAACCAAAACTATGATTAATTATTAGTATGATAAATCTTTGCTATGATAATGTATTGGCCTACCAGATAAAGTCTGTTCTGAAGTGTCTGTGCAGATGTGACTAAGTAAAGCACTTATACATCTGCTGTGAAAATCATCTGCAAATAATTATTATTTGCGTCTGTGCCAAGACTGCAATGTTTTTGCAAGCTCTGCCTCATCATTGATTGAAATTTCTAGTCTTCTTTCCAAACACATTGATATTATTTGAGGAGGTTTTTCATTACATCTGTACAAATACTTCAATATGAAGGCTGGTGAGTTATCTTTATGATTTTCTGAATGTTTCTTTCTATGAGCATATTTAGAAAAAAGTATCACCATGAATGTAGTTTCATCACTGCAAAAGAGAAGTGTATTGGTGGAAGAGTAATATTCAAGTCTGGGAAATTCCGACTGGTGGTGGATAGCAGACGGACTTTTGAAGTCCAGGGTTAAAATATAAGATAAGAAGGTTGTAAGGATTACATCTTTTTATAGCATCACACATATGACTAAGCAGTAAAAAAGCGTGTCATCTACATTCTTTTTCCTAACCTAGGTTGTGCTCTAAAACTTATGTCATGGTACAATACAGGACTGTAACGCAGTTGAAAATTGTGCATATGACATGTTTTGCTCCCATGGTGTGCATTCCTCATGGAATAAAATGCTCAGTCTGCATAAATTATAGAAGAGAAAAAAATGTAAGTAATGTGTTGCTTTTAGCCAGATGCTTCAGCTAGAAAATAACAAAAAAGTGTTCTGGCACTACAGATTCTTATGTATTATAAAGCTAAGATAATATGATTTCAGAATTTAAATTTTTAGTACTATGCTCGAGTAAAGTGACAATAAAATATTGTGTTGAATCCAAATTAACATCAAGGTTTTCTATCCCAGATTTTATTTTTGCAGTTGTAGATATTTATATCTACAGGAAGATTAATTTTTCATAATTAGCTTCTTGATTCGACTTATTGGTAAACAACCTTATCTTTTGTTGGACGTTACTCGCATTTGCAGAAAGAGTTTATTTGAGGTGGCGTGGTCTCCTAAGCCACTGAAGAGAACAATACAACAAATTATTTGTTAAGAATGGAAAGGATGAGAGAATACAATCATTATAATGTAGTGCTCATTCACTGAGGTGAACTTCAAAGGGCAGACTTGTTAGTTTGAGACCTTATTTCTATGCTATAGTTTCTCTGGGTATTAATGGTTTTCTCTATGAATGCAGCTTGTTAAAGTTTGCCACACAGGACACTTCCAATGTAACACTTATAAACCGCTGAAAAGAGATGGGAGATATAACTGAAAACTGAGAAACAAAACTTCTTATTGCCTTTGCAAAATCTGTGGGCAAACCAGAGTTTGTTGAATGGTTTTGAAGAATACCTATACTAATAGGTGTATCTCGGATGTGGAAATCTTTAGTCAGTGAAAAATTATTCATTTTTTCACCTCTGTTTAGTTTTTATGTCCTGTGACTTCGGTAAACAACCATCTGCCCTACAGAAGCCCCATAATCCTCTAATTCAAGTCTTTGGGATTAACCACCTTTTATCCAAACATATTCCTGTGTCTATTCTTTACTCTTTTTCATGTTCCGGCCTTTGGTCTTTTTTTCCCTTGCTAGTCTTGGTTAAAACATTGCCCTAAGAAGAGAGACTTCTAATGTAATAACTGTCTTGGAAGACATAAGCACCACCATTAAAATTTTTTTAGTTTTTCTTCTATTAATATTTTTACTTCTTAGCAAACAGAGAAACTAGGGCTTTTATTTGTTTGAGGGGAAGAAAAAGGCTGTTTGTGGCTTAATTAAATTTCAGAAAAATCATTTTGACACGGGATAAGATTGGATCAAACAAAGTAATCATATTCACAAAAGAGATTAGAAAACAAACAACTTAGAACCTTTCTATTAAGGATTAAAATTTACGTTGGTTTGCTTGTGATTTGTTCACAGTGGATTCATTCCCGTGGTATTCTGGTGGTAAATCACTTGGTAAGTCATTTCCTAACAGTAATGGTTCAATGATATGAAAAAATATGGATAATCAGGTAGTCAGAAAATAACTGCCCACCTGAGGAGTCAGAGAGTAGGATCTGTCTTTGGTTTTTCTGGCACCCTAGTAAAGAAAGGGAGATAAAACATTTGGAATGGAGAGCAAAGAGAAGAAAAAAATAATGGTAGCAAGGAAAAGGGAGATAAATTGAATGGTGTGGACCTGGCAAGAGGCATTTGCAACACAGAGAACTGGGACAGAGGGCTGATGTAGGTCTGTGCAGTAGGATAGGAGGGCAGTAAATCCAGGCTAACACCCTAGATTCCCATGTAAGACTAGAGAATTGCAGTGCAGCAAACAGATCAATCAGGAAGATAATGCCTGTCATTGACATGAGTCAGGCTGATAAAATGGCTAAAAGCATTTCTAATGCAAATCCTCGAAGTTCTCTCACGGCTGCTCACTGCATGGCCCTTGTAAAAGGTAATTCAAATGATATGTTTCTGGAACTTTGTGTCCCTTATTGCAATTTCAGCTTCTTGAAACAGCTGTTCTGTTTTCCTGAAGTTCAGTCAACAAACAGGATGGGATGACATATGTTTTTGAAGAGAAAGTGAATTGTAGTGGGGATGAGGCATATTTACTACTCTGAACATTTATCCTTTTGCTTGTGTGTATCAGATCAAAATAATCCCAGTGCCAGCTCAGCAATTGAAACAGAGATACAAATAAGCAGTTCTGCATACAAAGAAAGTATATGCATACTTCACTTCCTTTCTTCTTTCTTTTTAACTTTTGAATGATAAATTTTGAGAGAATTCATGAAGAAAAATTTGGAATTTATTTCCCTTCAAGACTGTTAGATTGTATACTTTTAAGTAAATCTCTACAAATTCCTACTGTTTTGTTCTTACTTACCTAATCTTGCTAATTTGAAATATTTTGTGAATGAGATATGGGATCCAGTGCACTCTCACAAGTCTGCAGACAGCAGCAAGCTGAGTGGTGCTGTTGAAGCACTTGAAGGATGGGATGCTATCCAGAGGAACCTGGACAAGGTCAACAAGAGGTCCATGGGAACATCATAAGGTTCAACAAATCCAAGTGCTAGTGCTGCATCCAGGTCAGGGCAACCCTGGTAAGAATCCAGGCTGGGGGATGAACAGATCCAGAGCAGCCCTGCCCAGAAGGATTTGGGGTTGCAGGTGGGTGAGAGGCTGGACATGAGCCAGCCATGGGCACTCACAGCCCAGAAAGCCAAAAGTGTCCTGGGCTGCATCCAGAGCAGTGTGGGCAGCAGGGCCAGGGAGGGGATTCTGCCCCTGTGCCCTGCTCTGCTGAGATCCCACCTGTAGAACTGCTCTGGGGGTCCCGAAATAAGGATGTGGACCTGTTGGAAAAAGTCCAGCGGAGGCCAAAAAGATGATTAGAGAGCTGAAGCACTTCTCCTGTGGAGAGAGGCTGAGAGAATTGAGGCTGTTCAACCTGGAGAAGAGAAGGCTCTGGAGAGACCTTAGAGCACCTTCCAGTACCTAAAAGGGGCCTACAGGAAAGATGGAGACAGATTTTTACAAGGGCATGTAGTGATAGAACAAGAGGGAATAGTTTTAAAGTAGAAGAGGATAGTTTTAGACTAGATATGAAGAAGAGAGTTTTAAAAAAGAAGGTGGTAAAACACTAGCACAGGATGCCCAGAGATGTGGTAGATGAGAATGGGGATCCCTGGAAACTTTCCAGGTCATGCTGGGGCTCTGAGCAGCCTGGCGTGGTAGAAAGTATCCCTGCCCATTGCAGTGGGCTGAGACTAGGGGTTTTAAAGATCTCTTACAGTCCAAACTATTCTATGAATTTATGGGATTGTATTTTTAAAGTATTCTGAGATTAAAGGGTGAAATTTGCTATACTAGTGTTTGATGAAAATAGGCAAGTATGTAACAGTGATCCTGGTGATGCTGTAAATCCATGTTGCATGCTATCAGCATCTTAAAACAATTTTTTAATATATGAAATGAGCCTGGTATACCAGAGAGATTTATCTGTTAAGGGCCTCATTACAATATGAATTTCAATATGAATATTTTTTATTATTTCGAAAGAAAAAATTTATTAGCATCAGTATATTCATGACCATCCAGAAAAATCCAAGATTTTAGAAATATTTCCTAAACAGTCAAGTCACTAGAGAAAAATGCAGATTGTATACTGTGCAATAATCCAAACTTGCTATGCACTTCACCTGTTTTGCTTACATCTCTGCATTGTAACATAGAATTCACAACTAAAGAAAGTAGAGACAAAACAGGAAACTTGACACTACCAAAGAGTTTGCAATTTCTTATTAATTTGTTTTGTGATTGTCATGATTTATAAGAAAAATTGTTTTCATATATAACTCATTATATAATTACTAATACATAATATATACTCTTAGTTGTGAGTCCTATTATTATTTGATTTATATGCAAATTTATAAGTAAATTAAAACATGGGGAACAAATAAACTCTGAAGTTACTTTCTCATTCCATGTAGAAATTCAGAAAAGCAAAGTGTTCATGAATCTTATGAGATTGTATACTTAGATTGTATACTTGCAATATATTTGTTTAATATCAATTGTGTTATTCCTTCTTTAGCCACAGCTGAAAGTGTTTTATTTCCTCTGAAAAATGACTTTAAAATTGGTGTCTTAGTGAAAAGAGCTGCCATCCCTGTCAAACCTCTTCACTCCACTAATCTTTTGCTGTGCTCCTTGTAAACATACCAGAGATCAGAGAGAAAGAAGATGGTTTGTTTCTCAATCCCAAGCTTCAGAAAAGTTCTGCTTGCAAAGCAAGTTTCAGTTGGAGTTGTACAAGCATGAAGAGGTTCTTGAGATACAGGCTGATTTTCCTATGGAAACAGTGCCATGAACTGCTTTTTAAACTTGCAGTATGGGCAGATTTCATCCAGAAATCACTGAGACTTCAGTATAGAGCTCCACATTTTTTATAGTTCCTTTCAGCTGAGCAATGACTGGAAATCGTAGTTCTATTTGTGTTGTTCATTGGCAAGTTTTGCTTTTTATCTGGGCAAAGGTGACTTTCTGAAGTTCTTTTGAAAGTTAAACTTATATGAGTTTCCAGTTATGCAAGCTTCTAAGAAATTAGATGCTAGACATCTTTTACCCTATTCAGGCCTTTACAACACTGCAAAGAAAATGGCTGAAAAGTACCAGCAATTGACAGTGGAACTCCAGCCTGGCAAGTACATGTGATACTTAATGCTGGTGTGTTGAAAGCTCTTCATTAAAGTATGGAACTTGCTTTAGGGAAAGATTTTAATATGCACACCATGATACTTTTTGCCTGTAGCTGAGAAGTATTTCGAATGGTAGGAAAGGGTACAAAAATTGAATTTTCTTTTCAATTTGAAATGTTAATGTGTCCTGGTATCTGTTATCCTGAGTCATGAATAATGAACAAGGCAGAGCAAAGGGCAAAATATGCAAGTCATGAATTCAGAAGTCAGCTGAGAAATTTTCTATTTCCTTTGGAGGCATTTATATGGATTATGGTTATCTTTTCTACTAAGAATAATGTTAATGCATAGTCAAAGCTAGAAATCTAGTAAGCTTGTTCATACCTGTAACTTCACTGTCCCAGCAGCAAACATTTTGAAACAATACTTTAATATGAAATAATACAGAGTAAATTTTGAGGAATAAGTATCAAAACAGTGTGATAATATTTTAAAATGTTGACTGTGTGTAGTAATGCTGCAGCAGGCATAATATAATTTTTCTTTATCAAGTGCATTGTATTCTCCATAGTGTGCACAATATAGTACAGATTTTGGAGAAAGTTCTATTGAGAAAGAGGCTGGGGATTTACGTGCATTTTGTGCAGAAGGGCTAAATAATGAAAACAATTGATGTAGAACTGATCAACAAAGCAGTATTCAACATTTAAAAAATGTGTATTGTTTTACTGCAAGCAAATCTTTTTCATGGTGAAGTTTGGGAACAATTCCATTAAATACAGCATTAGCTGCTTACAGAAAGACCGAAAATTTGTGAATTTTCACACAAGGCTTTTGTAACAATGCACATACTGACATAGTATAACTCATGTGACCCTAGTTACTAAAGGCAAATTGTTTCAAGCTACAAAAATAATTACTCTGGACGGATGAAAGTGATGTATTATAATTTTTACTGTATTTTATAAATTCAAAAATGAGAATTTTGTATAGGAAGAAACACATTTTTCCTCTCAATTCTAAAAGAAGTGTGTCCATGAATACCTTCAGTGTATTTAATGTAGTTTAAATAATGGGCATACATCTGTTTCAGTGATCTTCATTTCTCTAGTGTGAGCAGAAAGCAAAAAAAAAAAAAATCCTCATCAGCACTTATTTAAAAGGGCTATATCTATATAAAACAAAGCCAAGTATTTTCCTAAGCCAGAAGAAATAAAAGACTCCAACTCCAATGTGAGAAATGCCAACCAATTCCTTCTCACATCTGTATTTGGAATGCAATCTGACAACATTCTGGGTGATGTCAAATATGGACTGAGAACAGTATTTTGATCTTGATAAATACAACATAATACTTGCTAAGGTATAATTAATGTTTTTTTTAATATTGAATTTAACAATATCTGAATTGAGAAAAAAAGTATGTATACTCCCACATGTATATGTGTGATCACATTTATCTATTTATTATTTTATTTATACATAGACTAATTGAATTTACATTAGCTTTATGTAAAATAGGTGAACTGGGTGAATTTTTAATGTAATTTCTTCCTCTTTTCTAAATTATCATACTAGAATTTGGTTTAACTCAAAAGCAAACAAGAACTGTAAAGAAGAGCTTTTAAAAAAATTACTGGTGTAAAAAATTAAGGTTACTCTTGAAAACTAAATTCATAGTGTGCCAAAATAAGATTTTTTATATCAGCCAGATGAATCTAAACTCTGGGCATTCACCTTTGAGAAGGTATTTGCTCCTTTGTGCACAGAATCAGAGCCCATCTTTCATTACTTCTTCCCTTAAACAACATTGCTGTGTTTCAAAATCACATATGAATTAAGAAATTTAAGTAACTAGATTGCATGGTCAGCTATACTTTGCTTCCTGAAATATTTGATTTGTACCAATCTCTCTTTGCTTATTACCCCGTTGTCCTTTTTCAGCATCTGCCTTTTTCACTGCAGGAAATGGATGATATCTGGAGAAATGAGACATATTTATTCTTTTAATTCTTATTAAAAGAGCCTGGATTATTTTAAGTCTCCAATTTTTTAATGGTTCTTTGCAGAACACTCATCACAGTAGTGTTTGAATGGCTAGCATTCATTCCTTTATCTCTATAAGTGGAAGAAAGCTTTATTATCTTGGTTTTATGGACTGGAAATCAATGGCTCACTGTCAGAACAGAGCTTAGCATTCAGATCCCTTGTATTTTGAGTCCTTTGCTCATTACTCTTTTGTGAAGACCTGAAGATCCGCATTTCAGCTAACTATTTTTATAATTATTAGATTTCAGCTGGGGTCACTTGCTAAAATCTGGGTTCTGCACAAAGCATTTAAACAAAGCAAAAGATTGAATTTTTTTCTGCATTCAGTTCACTTTCTTCTAATTGCCAGGCTGGCTTCTTCAACTTTCTGCGTCACAGTCTTCTTCCTTCTGCTGGGTCTTTTAAAATCTGCAAAAATCAAAATCTGTAAATTCTTAAACTGTGATATGCATTTCACGCTCTTCTATTAGCATTTGTTCATTCCTGTGCATTGACTTCATAACCCTTTTTTCTGTATTCAAAGCTTTCCCAAATTTGCTCTTTTTATGATTAATCTCTCCTAGCAGATTAGGTGACTAAGGCATTGTACAAGGCCAGGGCTGGGAACAGAGCCTGAAGTCTCCAGTGTGGAATGTCTGCCTTTGTTAAACAGTGTTTGAGGAGGAGCAACCCACACTGGTACCTCTTTGTGCTGTGTGCCCACTAGCTCTTCTGATGGATGCCTTTAAACCAGGGGAAGAATCGCAGTCTTGACATCCACCATGCCCAGTTTGCTGCTTACACAACAGTTCTGAAATGTTTATTACTGGAGTAGACAGCTTCCACAGAAGCTGAAAAGTTCATGAAGCTTGCAGAGTCAACTATTTTATTATGTCTGTCTTAGATGACATAGCTCCCATTCCTTAGTGTACCCAAGCTGTCAAGATGAGGTCAGTGGTCCATGTTGGTCTTCTGTCACAGTGTGGATTGGTAGCTCATAAGCTATGGCTTGCTCTAAGGTGTCACCTGGAGTGTTTCCTTGTCACAGTCAGGGACACAGAGTGCAGTATGAAAGCATAGCTGCCAGCAAGAAGACTATGGCATTGTACTGGCTCAGGAACTTTCCTCATGGGGTAATATGGTTGAGACAAGTAGCGGAGTAAAATTGTATCCTAAAAAATGTCTTGCTCTAGGATTGCACTCACCTGTTTATTTAGCTCCCATATCTGATTACACTATGTTGATTGCATGTGAGAGAGCTTTTGGAAATAAATATAAAAGATTTTATGGCTGCAAGGGACACTTAAGTTAAAGGCTTTGAAGGATCCTATTGAACTTCTATGCTCCCTAGGAACAGGCAATATCCTACGAAGTTCTTGAGGTGTGTAGTACCTGAAATTAAAGACAAAGTGCAGTGAAGTTTTAGTTTTTTCTCCCACTGGAACACTTTTATACTTGGAAATATATGAAGACCAGGAAATAGGATAATTTTTCATTATGAAATTTTGTTGCTTCTGACTTTACTTAAAGAAATAACCAATCCCTTATTATACTTTGCTTATAAAAGAAAGGATGTTGCAAAAACAACCAAAGAAAGTTACAAGAAACTTCTTAATAACACAGTCATTTATGAAATTGAATGTTGGAACTAGAGGATATTCCCATCCAAATCATTCTATGATTCTATGAAATGTAGAAACCATTTTTTTCTGCATAAGATCTCATTTGAAATCAACAAGGAAAAAGAAAAGATGCTGAATTGTGGCAGAGAAGCAGTTAAAATCTGTAACTGTTTTCATTGAGATGTCTAGTTTGCCAAAGTTGTTATTCCCAAAGCATATCATACTTTCCAGTTCTTTATGGGATTTGACAGAGGATGATCTAAAAAAAAATAAAAAATAGAAAAGCAGGAACAGCGAAACAGCAATGTCACCCTAAAAAGTTGTTAACTGCTTGTGTTGTGTGCAGCGTATAGCTGTGAGCATAGCCAATTCTACATTTGCAAAATCTTTTGGTATCTGTTTATTTCAACAAATTCATCTCAACGTTTGCAAAAACCTGTGGTATCTACTTATTTCAACAAATTCATCTCAACGTTTGCAAAAACCTGTGGTATCTCCTTATTTCAACAAACTCTAGAAAGGGAATTACAAATCAAAGTCCATTATAAAGGTAAAATAATAAATGTTAATAGTGTCACTATTTGTAAATTTTCAGTATTATCAATCAAAATTTCATTTGAATCTAATTTTATTTTCTTTTGATAGATATGAATAGGTCAAGTTTTCTTGCATGATAATAAGCAGAAACAGAAAAATACTCATGGTTAAAATTATTTCTAATCACTTTAAAATAAGTAAAATATTATCACAGACTTGTAAAAAATGACAGATTCAGGTAATACAATAGTCTAATCACAATAAATTTATTATAGCTTTTTCATGCTCTGCATTTTTATAAAACCTTTGCTCTGACAAGGACTGCAGTTCTTACAGTACAACAAAGATACTATATGCTATTTTGTCTATGCTGAGCAGACAGAGGCAGAAGAGTGTTTTGGGGACTCTTAAGACAAATTGGCTGAGCAGTCTTCCGAGGGACTAGTGGAGGCATTTTCAAGGGTTCACTGCCAGATTTAAATCAGGGGAATGATCCTTTTGTTGTTTACAAATCAGATGGCCATATCTGTTAAGGTCATTGTGTTGACACCTCTGCCAGCTGGATCCCACACCTATTTTTTTCACATCTGAGTCCTGTTATCCCACCTGGCATCATACCTGAGTCCAGAGCTATCGAGAATGCATAATGAAAAGAGGCAACCTCTTTAATGTAAATTTTTTTAAAAAAAACAACAACAAAAATTTCCAATTAACCAAAAATATTTACATGTAGTTTTCATATTTCTTGCTATGTTTCTTCATCAAGGACTTTCAGCTTCATGCTGCATAGAGTTGAAAAAGTAGTTCATGAGTGAAGTGCATTAAGTCTTTAGATAAATTATGGAGACAACATGATGCATTTTCTGTTAGTCTTCTTTAGGCAGTAGCAGGTTAGTTTGCTAGCAGTTTATCTGAAAATAAAACTGAAGTGGACAGTCACAAGACAGATGTAAAACTTTGGTCTGAAGAGTTGTGTTAATCTGGATAAATTATGTTGTCAAGTAAGGTGCACCAAAGGAAATGAGCAAATGAAGCAAGGGAGAGGATGGTTTGAAACTGGATGTACTACAAATGTCTTACTCAACTCTATCTGAAGTTAGTTGGTGCCTTTTGAAGTATATTTTGTTGTCCTTAATACATTTATAACAAGAATAAGTGGCTGACCTCGCTTGGAGCAGGTCAAGCACGTCACAATTATGCACCTTCTATTCTGTGGATATAGCTCTTCTACCTGGAGAAGAGAAGCTGGTCCAGCCTCTGCTACACTGTTTGCTTCTGAAAAACTCTGTGTGAACCAGACAAGTTACATTGTCTGAAGGACAGCTTTGTGCAATGAGAACCTCCAAAGTGTAGGGCCTGGTCCAATTTATGAGGCAGAATTCCCTGATGGTTTTGCAAGCATTAAGTATTATCACTTTTTTTTCTTCTCTTATCACCAAATTCCAGAAGTTTAAACGTGGACAAGTAGAAGACGTGAGGGAATTTTCCTTGAAAAGTAGTAGAAAATACTGACCTTTTACTTAAACTCATTCTGGAAATATTTAGCCTCAGGAGATATATTTTTGGGTAATTGTGATCGCACAAAAACAGGAGACTGAGATTAAATCCCTTATGTAACTTCTATTACAGCTTCAGCTACCATGAAGGCTATAATTATGAGTGTAGTTCTTGTTGACTGTGGAAAGGTCCCTGAGCAATGTGCTTCTTTATGTATTCAGCGAAATGAAATAATTGCAGAGCTAACATCCACTACCCTTCTGTGGAGACTTCTTCCATTGTTCTGTATTCTTCTGAAATAGTGAGGACAGTGCAAATTGCAATTAAAAAATCTACTTTTTTTCATTACGATTCTAAATTAATTTAAAAGGCAAATTGCATCTTTATCTCTCTATTTATTACTTTAACAATCTTAGCCTTATATCTCCACAACATTTTTAAAACCATATTGGTTTTCTTTGAAGAACATTCTTAGGAAATTTCTATTCAAAGGAGGTTTCCATCCACTTGTATACATAGTCGTGAGAAATCTTGGATAAATATTGGGAAGATGATTTTTTTTTTCATTTGTTTTAATCATATAATAAAATTTACTGATTATTTGGTGAGTAGATTTGTGTAAATTCTTGCCTTTTTCTAAGAATAGGTATAATGGAGCAAGGAAAAGGCAGAACTAAAATCCTAGAAAATATTAAAGAAAAATCAAGACCTGTATTTCTCAAGTTTGGCACTGAAAATTGTTTGGAATGTTTCAAAGTGTTTGATGGTACATCTGTAGGTTAGCAGCTCATTTTAAGGGGCTAGTTGTAGCATCTAGTTCATTTCACTATGCAGAGAGTCCAAAAAGAATAATGCCTTGAATTTAATCCTGACTCCTGGAGAATATTCTCACAGCACTCATTTGTCGGGAGACAAATAGTTTTGCATTTAGATCTGCCTTTAGATTATGTTTAGTAACTGATGAAAGGGGTCATTAACTGAAGAAACAATGATATTGAGTAGTTACTTATTTGAGTTACACCTTTCTTTCTGTGCACAGAAGATCCATTGTGGGGATGAGGGAATTTACCATAGTATTATGAAATATTATATGTAAATACATTTGTATAGGGACTAAATTAATGCTTCATGGCAAACTAAGTCTTTTACCACCCTTACCTTCTGAATATTTAATTTTGCAACCTAACGTTCCTCTTAATGTAATGTGTATGGGAATTGTCCTGCATGCATGTATAAGTGTGTATACATGAGCAAAATAACCTTGATTGTGCTAAAATGTCTTAAAAAACAACTACTGTCATTGGTATTTTATTTTTGCACATCTGCTCCTTAAGCTGTAACCCAGATGTAACAGATCATTGCTCTGAACTAATTTGATTATACAGTATCATATTGTCAAGCCTCTGCACAGAAGATATGAAACTGAAAAAGACAGCTGATTAGGATTTTTCCTTCTAGGATCCATCGGAGTTTCATTTTCAGGTTTTCTGTTCATCATTAAAGAGGTAATTAATTTCCTTCAAAGAAGGTGGTTTGACAAAAATAACATGCAACCAAACTCAAAACAATAGGTGTTTTTACATATACCAAATTACTTTCCTCATCATGACTGCTGGAGGGAAGGTCAATAATTAATGATCCAATTACTAGTTTACAAAGGCTTTTATTGCAGTGTCAAGGTGATGAAAGAGCCACTTTCACCGTTTTTATTTTGCTTCCACTACAGCTAACTGAATCAGCAGATGAACTGCATATTTCTAGATCATTTATTGCATGTGTGCTACCAGGGATGGATGACACTTTGGACTTACAGCTGCTATTAAGCTATTGTTTCTTAAAGCAAATTGTTTTAAAAGTAGAGTGAAGATATGTTGTGTCTCCTGAAGTTGAGTTTTGAAAAGGTAGCAGGTTAAGAATTATACTTGTTTAGATAACCAGAAGTTATTTGTACTCCACGTGTGAAATGTTAGGTCCAGTTTAAAGAAAAAAAACCTGCTATGACTTTTAAAGAAATGCTGTATTTCTTTGTTACACGTAGTTTTAAAGGTGACATTTGCCACAGTAGTTGTACTTCCCTCTTGATTGTTAGGTAGAATTTTAAAATTTGCCCATGTCTTTCTGCAAAATGTAAACTGAGAATTACAGACAAGAAAATAAATCAGCTTAACTTCTGAGTGATGATTTACTATTCAAATACTAGATGTTCAAGTATGTAATACAGAGGATTTTTTTAAAGGTTATTTTTATTTCTATTCTGAAATGTGCATTTCCTCAGCAGTGATTAAGACATTTAGAGTGAATTTAGAGTCTTCTGTACCCACTGAGAGTTTGTAAGAAACTGCACCTTTTTTGCATTACTCTTTCCCTTCAACTGTTCTTATAGGATAACAGCCATATCCAAAGGTAAAAGTGGAGGATATCTTTTCATCCCAAACAAAATCTAATAACTGAACAGAAAAGGCAGCAAGTATCTGGAACTTTGCTATTGGTTTTATTATAAGACAGTTTCACTTCAAAAATTTAAATGTTTTTATATTTTAAATTTATAATTTTTGCTGTTGATGATGAATTTTTCTATTTGATAAACAGATACGTTATTTGTATATTGGTTATCTCATACTGAAACTCAAAAATTGAGTTAATTCTTAATATCACTTTTTGGTAGCAAGATGTCAGTGGTCTTGACTGGAAGTAGTGGAAAGAGAGGAAAAAGATGTGAGCAATGAAACAACTGGGTGATCCTCAGTCATGATATATGGGTGGCTGCTGGTCTGATGATGGAAATTGATTCTAGATAATGATGTGCCTATGAAAGTAGCCATCTCTATGTTAGTAAGTCTCCTTTCATTAGGATTAGCTCTACATGACATTGAAGATAAAATCCTGTTATGAATAAATATATTTATGTTTCTTTAAACCTAAGCTAAGAAGACTTTCCTTCCTGACATGTTCTCTATTTCAGCTTTACTTACAGTTGATAGTTCTCTTGATGAAATTAGTATAGCTCTGTCATGAATACAACTGGCATGTTAAGTCCGGGTCCTTAATTTTGAATTTGATATCCTCTCTATTGAAGAATCCATTCCTTTACTGTCTTCCTTGTTCTCCTGTTGTCTTAATTTTGCAAATTTGGAGCTTACTTATTAATTAAGATATACAGATTCAAAGTAGCTTAGGGTTATTTTCTGTAATAATTAGTGTTGACATCAAAGCAGTAAAGCTTGAAAGTAAGTACACAATTTAAGGGGGGTTTTTTGTTTTTCTTTGTTGGTTTCTTTTTTCTGTTGTTAATAAATATTAAAAGGAACTATGTATATAGAAAACATTATTGTAGGCTCCGTGTCAACAGATGTCCAGTACTAAGAGGAGTGAAAGTGCACCTGGTTATACACTGCCTCTCAAAGGAAGAGAACTTATTTCTGTCCAGATAGAAATAGGGTCACATTTAGGATTCAGTTCATGTGCATTAAATCTTATGGCTCTGAGAATTGGAGATGCCAGACAGCGTTGTTGGAGATACTCTGACAGTCATTTTGGCACAGTCATAACTTCAGGTTGTAGAAAGAGTGTATATCTGAGGAAAGCTGAGTATAGGGTAAGCCAGAATGAAATGAATTGCATAAGCAAATATGCCTACTAATGCTAAATAGAGTTTTCCTGAAGCTACTTATTTCTTCAGTTTAACCAAACCTTCTTCAGTGAGTGTATATAAAATGGTAATGAAAAGTCTAATGGAAATAGATACTGAGAGCACACAAAACCCCAAACCTGTTTCCTAAACTTTGCAGCTGTTTCTCACAAATTTTCATAATGCTCCAATTATGAACTGTCTTCACTTCCAGGGGGCTATAAGGCTTGTTTCCAACTGGCTTGTCATGTTTTACTCTTTCCTTCCTGTTGGCAGCAAAACAGTTGAATTTGCCTGGACTGGTTTCAAAGTCTGAGGACAGAATTTCTTGTGTATGTGTGGTTTGGTTGTGTAGCATCTCCAACACATCACAGAACCGTTGGATTCTGTGCTTCCTTAGCAGTTGTTTTCCAAGATGGCTCATTTTTATGATTCAGGGTTTTGTGATTCAGGAAAATCAGGGTTTTTCCTCAGCTTCTAGACACCAGTTAATTCCTCTGTGCATTATATCCAAGAACTTGTTAACTTTCAGTACACTAGTATGTGAAAAAGGTTATGCTCATTGAGGACACCTAAATGGGCTATCTGGTTTTAGTTGATGAAAACATTGTCACAGTACTACATAATACTAAGCTGCTGGAACAAGGGCAGATACGAGATGCTTTAATAGGATTATTCTCTCCTGCATTGTTTTCTCTTTGTATGAGTCCCTCAATCAGGCAAGCTGGTATTGCTGATGCTGGTTCCAGGCCTGCGATGGTGAAGAACTTGTGATCAAGCTGTCAGTTGCAACCCTAAGGTGAAGGGATGCATGGTGATAACAGACAATCAGGGAAGATGTGTGAGGTCAGCCCAGGAAAACATATGTGGTCTTTGTGGATGTGACTAGGGAAGAAAAAGGAAAAATGGATTACTTTAAAAATAATAATTAAAGAGTAATAATTTGCTTTTGATTACTTGCTGCTGGGCGTGATCCAAAAATATGGTCTTATTGAAACTTTTCAATGCGTGTTTCCCTTTGTATTCTGTCAAAAGCACTTCCTTTTTCAGGTAAAGGCTCTAAATTTCTTAACGACTGAAGAAAGAAGGGAAAAAGTGAAAATGCTACAAGTAGAGTCAAAAGCGTAATTTGAAGTAAACATCTTTGTTAGATAAAGTCTTAAAGATAATCAAGCAAGAAAGAAACCCACAGAATATTATACTTATAGTTTTCCCTGATCTTAATAAAGTAGCAGGGAATATATAACAAAGTTGTGCAAATCTGAAAAGTTTATACCCTAATAAGGGAATAAATTGGCATTTGGGTCCAAAGTATAAAATGTCTGGCTGTTTCCCATAACTAAACCATTTTCTTGTTGATTAAGTTTGTGTACTGGATCATATTATGGAGGTCATGGTGTGGCATATAGGGTCACGCTTCAGGTGTCATATGAGAGATATAATGGTAAGTGTATAAGGTCATCCAGCTTGGGCACTGAGCTATGACCAAGTATTTGCCACATTGGTATTCCAAGGAAACACATTTATCAAAATATATTTGACTAATAGACTGAGCATAATTTTGTTTTAGAAAATGTAACTGTGAAGAAAGACTTTCCTGCAATTTAAATCCTTCCAGCAAAACATAATTTAAAAACCACTTCCAGTAAATATTCTTCTATTAATAGTGATCCTAAGTCTCAGTTTCAGAAAGAGAGCCAGAATGAAATAGACAAGCTGAAACCTTTTCGCCTTTATATTAGGCAAGCCTTTACATCAAGAGTAATATATTTTCTGTTAAGCAGTTGTTGTAGTAGTTGAAAGCAAGGCTACATAGTTTTTGAGGGTAAACAAGGGTCTTCAAGTAAAATCTTTTAGTAAGATAATCCAAGATATTTCTGAGTTCTCAGTCACTAGCCCATGGGGTCCAGAGACATTTCTTTAGTAGCAGCATCTCTATTCAATGCTTGTATGCTGTCAAGGTCATTATTCTTGCTACATGGGTGTGCACTCTTGCACTCTCACTTGCTCCCACCTCCCCCAGTCTTTTCTCTCACCTGCCTTATGGAATGCAGCACTCTGCTAATGAAAATTTATGCTTTGTTTTCTCCTAATTGCTGCATTTATCTGTATTTCAAGTATTAAAAGTCAAAATATATTTCATATCCTTTACATAAAGAGCAGCTTCTTTTTTGCTTTGGTAGGACCAGATCCTTCAGACATTTTCCTAGGCTATTCCATGTTGAAAGTTGACAAACCCAGAGGAATAGTTATTTCCCAATAAGAAATGTTGAATTGCATGGTAAGAATTTTCAAAGCTTGATGTAAGCCCTGCAGGAAGGCGCTTCTTTTTGTACTCAGTATTCAAACTACATCAGTGACTGTGTTGGAAAATATTTCTGTGCTTTTCAGTCAGCTGTGTGACAGGCAGCTTTACATTTGTTCCTGTACCAAAAGCTAGAATGTCCCTGAAATGTCCAGAGCTGACAAAGCAATTTTTTAAGCACTCAGACAGTCACCTCCAGGCAATTCTAGCTGTGTAACTCCTCTTTGGAGTCACCCACTTCGTGGCAGTCTAAATGGATAGTGTTGCAAACAGAAAGTAACCAGCTTAAATGGAATTTCCTCAATAAATGTAGTTCACTTTTTACTTCACTCCAGAGCCCTTCTGTTACAGGGCTGCCCTGGGAGCTGTGCATTTAGAAGGATATAGACACATATATGTTCAGCTCTCTGTACCCTTATGCTGAAATTTAACTTGGAGAGGGAATATACTCACTTGATTGCAATGTTGAATCGTTTACAGTTTTGAGTAATGACATATATGTACCATTATTGGCTCAAGTAGTCAGAATTATGTGTTTAGTATACACTATGTAGTCAGGTAGTCTCCTCAGCCTGAAGTATTTAAAGTTATATGACCTGTCCTTTTCAGCAGTGAGATTTGAATTTGAGGATAAGTTTTTGGTTTATTTGGTTCAAAGCATGATTATGTTTTTAGATTACTTAGGGAAACAGTTGACTGTTTAGAGAGGTTTTACTTTAGGTAAAAAGGGCCTGGGGTTATGCTTATATCCTATGTGAAGATTTTGGGCACTTTAGGGCATCCAAAGAACTCTGTATGAGTAGAACAGCCAATTACACTGAGTGCTTTGTGTCTAGCCTGTTTGGAAGATAAATGGTTTTGGAGTTGACCATGAACTTAAACAATATTCAAAAAAGAGTAGACAGGCACCTTGTATGTTAGATACAAATTCCGTAATGCTTTATGAAAGATACTCAATTATCATATTTCTGTGTGGGAAAGCCATTACAGGAAACAAAAAACTACATAATCAAACATTCAAATTAAGGGAGACAGAAACTGACCAAAATACTTATAAAATAAACTCTGACATTCAAAATTCCCATTGCTACAGGAAGGTCCCATTGCTGGGGGTTCCCAAATGCAGAAGAAGAACATAATTTCCTCTGCCTGTTTGGTTTTGTCTAGAGAAAATAAGACAAACATGCTGAATACCAGTAGGGTTACAAAGGCTTCAGCTTAACTCCATTTCTGCAGAAAGGCTAGGTACTGATGTGGTTGTTCTCCCAACCTGATTTGTCCAGGGAATCTTTCCATATACTCATAGAACTCATTGACATTATTAAGAGCAGACCTCACATATGTCCTTTCCCATATCCAGCTGCACTCCCAAACTCACAAAGCATCGGAATATTGTTATAATGGTGTAAATTAGGATTATATCTTCCTTAGTAATACTGGGTCCTATTTTCATGAATGATGGTTTTGATACTATGGTTTGTATAATTTATCAATGAGGAGACATGTTTTTCCTGAGTAATTTCTGCTGTATACACTAAATGTATATATTCTTAATAATAAAATATTTTCTATAGTGAAGAGAAATTTCTAAGAGAGCCTCAAGTGCATTCTTTGGTACTCAGAGTTATAACTACAGTGCCTTTGTTACAAAAGATTGTGGTTAAACTTTTATTTTATTTCTTTGTCTTTTTTTTTCACTTCTAATTTTTTTGTAGGCAAATACCTATGTGCTTTACAGATATTGATTTTAATTTTATAAGATTTCAAAAATCATTTACCTTGTCAAGATTTTAATATTTATGGAACTTGCACTGAAAAATTTGTCCAGTGACTTTATCAAGCTATTCATTGTATTTCAAAAAGTTGTAGGTATACTAAGCCATACATGTCTGTCATATAAATATAAAACACTACAGGGCTTCCAGACAACCATACTTTTGTTAACTTGCATAGTATTTATGCCTGTCATTTAAATCACTTAACGCAGTTTTAAGGACAAAATCTATGAGATCTACAATGGCTTTACAATTTCTAAATTAATATGACAATTTTTGGAAACATATAACTTCATATTTTACACAGATAAAACTGAAACAGTGTTTGGACAGAGTTGATGCTTATTTTAATTTAATTTTCATTTTATAAATGCCAGTTACTTAGTATTTACTGTGAGACACAAATAAAATAAAAAGAAAGTCAACCTTCTACATCTTGTTTGAAAAGGAGAAGGGAAAATGTTCAAGCAAGAAGAGGGAGTGCTTTTATCAGGCAACAGGCTCAGTTTTGCAAGTGTTCCTCTGTTCAGCTTTAGTTCCAGGGCTTATGATTTGATGAAGAGTAACTATTTTTGCAAAATAACTGAATCTAGTCTTGGACACATACAATTTGTGAATGCACCATACAGTAATATATGGGTAAGAGGACTTGAGGTAAGCAGAAACCAGCTACACCAGCAGATGAGCCTGGAACCAATGGTTAAAGGCCCCAGGGAATTTGTAACACAGGCAGTATGTAGGCTGGAACTCTTGCTTTCTTCTGGACATCTCTAAATGTATGTTTATGAGTAAGGGCTAGATCTTCATGAGCTCACTGATGACTTCACTCAGTTCCCCTTGAAGCAATGTCTGAAGGCAAAATAGTTCTGAAAATCCCATTGCAGAAGTACCTTTAGCAAAATTTTACTAGCTTTCAAAAGAGTATTTCTTTCTCCTTTAGCAGGATAGCCACCCTCTCATCTGGGCAAGATGTTAATACCCATGGCAAAGCAGTTTTGTTAATAATTTCCCATTATTAAATTTTATCTTTCTTTCAAGAGTCAAGAAACATAGTTAATAGATATAAAGCCTATTTATTATTTAGAAAATATGAATGGAGACCTCAAAATAATTATATGAAGCTACTTTATCACTGTTTTTATGAAAGAAAAGGTTATTTAATATGCTACAAGATTTCTGCAATGTGTAAGGAACTAAGTTCAAAGTACCTTTTTGAAAACAAAGCATTTGTATTTTGAATATTTCCTCCTTTAAAATTAAAATGAGAGTTGATTTTTTTTCCATACAGCATATGCTACTCTCTATTTTAGGAGGAAATAAGTGGAAAATAGTGTACTTCTTATTGTACTTATACAATATACTTGGATGGACTTGATGATCTCAAAGGGCTTTTCCAACTTAGTTGATTCTGTGATGACTCTTCAAGGAGAATATTTTACTTTACTAAAGCCTCTATTAGTTTTTTGTAGTTTTATGGGGCTGTATCTTCACATATTCTCTGTACAGTTTTCTAGACAAGTGTTAAGACAGTGCTAAGTCTTGTTAGTTACATTTCACCACCCTACTGATGTAGTTCCAGAGGAATAGGCTGAGCAGTGTTAAAGCAGGAGCTGAAGTAACAGAAATAGAAAAATGTTTTTTGAGGTCTGTATTAAAAAACCTGAACTTCTTTGCTTTGCTTTGGTCAGATTGGATAGAAAACTAAACATTTGTTTCCTGCATACAGTAATATAAAAATATTATGTAGCATGCAGTAACAAAATATTTTTCATGTAACATGTAGTAACAATGATGAGGGGAAAAAAAGAGAGAAACATAATAGTGCAGAATGTGTGGGCATATTTTACAGTACCTTTACAGTATTTTAAAGTACCTACATAAAAGAGAATGTTTTATTAAAATATGTGAGTCATTCCCTAATTCTTTGGACAGCGGCATTAATTTAGATCTCTTAAACTATTTTTCAAAGCTTTCTTTCTACTGTGTGTCTGGCATGGACGTTAAGTTCTGACTCTATGAAATATTTATATGTTTTGTCAAAACCTTAAACACTCCCATTTGTGTGGTACCTGTACTTACTAGAATTCATCATTATATTTAACCAGTAGACAAAACAAAGTTAATATGCTTTTTATTCTCAATATAGTTTCTAGTTTTTTTCATTTAACCTTCCTTAAAACATCATCTACTGCAAAGTGAATACAGGGTGCCGTTGTTCTAGGTATTTTATTGTTGGGATTAGAATAAATACTAATTTGTTTTTAAAAAGCAAAGAAATAAGTTCCTTAAGACATTCTGTATTCAAATGCTTTCCCTTCTGGATATTCTATTAGAAATACAATTTTCCTTTTCATTTAATTTACTGTAAAAATTTATAGGGACAGTTAATAAATCTGACGCAATGATTCTTTGCACTGTACATAATTTTATGCCCACCTAGACACACACGAATGTATCTCCTTCCTCACTGTTTTTCATATTCCATGTATTCTGTTGTTGGAGCCTTAACTTTTTCTTGGAAGCCCTTTGCAAGTCCTGCTGGCAGAGGTTGTGAATCAGATAGGATAATCAGAAGTCTTTACAATTTTACTGTATCTTTGTCCTTTCTTTCACCTTTCCTTTACTGCACTATCTTGTCTGTCTGATTCTCGCAGGGGACATGGATTACAACTGGTTGGACCATACGTCTTGGCATAGCAGTGAGGCATCCCCAATGTCTTTGGTGAGACATGTGGAGCCTTACCACTTAGTTTCCTTTATCATTTTACATTTCCTTGGTTTTATTTACACCTTTGCATGTTTTCTTTTTTGTATCCTTTTTTTATCCCACACCTATAGGGGACAGTCAAAGGGGAAAAAGAAAAACTAGTGAGCAGGCAGTTTTGTCGGATTCTAACACCTTATCCGAGAGGCAAAAGAAAATGGTGTGCTTTGGTGGCCACTCTTTGGAAGAGGACTTGGAATGGTCTGAGCCTCAGATAAAAGACTCTGGGGTAGATACGTGTAGTAGCACAACTCTAAACGAGGAACATAGCCATAGTGAGAAGGTACTGAGATTATGGAGCCTGCATTTTAATCTGCTCATTTGGTCTTTGTTTGCTCTCTGTCACTCATTAAAATAGTGCATAAAATAAGATAGGGAGTTTCTAGAAACAATATAGCGTTTCTTAAGGTGCAGAAAAGAAAAACAAATGAAAAGTGTTTGCATGCTTACCGCTTTTACTGTTTGGCAGCCTAAGAAAAAAAATTGAGAGGCATAAAGGAATGTTGTTCTTATGGTTGCAAATTAGCATATCATGATATTACCTTGAAGAATAAAGTAATTAACAATAAGGATTCTACCAATTGGCTTATTTGATTTACTATTTCCAAACTCCTGGGGCTGAAATTAAATTAATAGTTTAAACCCCAGGTGAAAAAGGAGAAAATTTGGTCTCTGCACAGAAAAGTTGTTTTTCTTTTTTCCCTTTCACTGTCATGGTTGTTCATTTGTTTTGTTGCCATGCAATTTTTGTGCAGTACTGTGCAGAATTAAAGGCTTTGCCATCTGCTTTGGTATTTTTTATTTTTGCTTTCTGTTTGGTGGAGATTATGATAAGTTTTTTAGAGTTATTAGTTGTAAAGGGAGCAGATTTATCTGTGCCTGCTAATTTTGCATGAAATAGAGCATGAAATAATATATTGTCCGTTAAAAAGTACTATGATTACACAAAAGAAAATCTTAAGAATTCATTAATTAGACCAATAGACAAGTATAACTGTGCCTGGGTATAGTAATGGAATAATAATGCTCACTGTAACTATGCTTCATATGTGAATTAATTATTCCACAAAAGAAACAGAATATTAAAATGAAATACTGAATATATCTTTTAATAGTATTTTTTAATTTTAATCTACTACTACTGAGAGAAATTAAAACACTAAAAATATTTGTTGGTCTTGGATAAAAATTGAAACGTTTGAAGTAGTGGAAAAATAAGACATTTCTTATATCAAACTTTCAGTTTGAAAACTTCT
This sequence comes from Phainopepla nitens, assembly GCA_013400175.1. Lineage (NCBI taxonomy): Eukaryota > Metazoa > Chordata > Aves > Passeriformes > Bombycillidae > Phainopepla > Phainopepla nitens. The sequence continues at coordinate 297,802 of VXBQ01011589.1, read as the reverse complement.
TTTCCAGTATTACTCATACTAGATTTTTAGCTATGTTTTTCTCAGTACTCAGGTATGATTCTCCTTGTGTGTAGATAGATAACTATGTGTAGTTGTTTATATCTGTCCAATCAAGATTGAAAGATCATTCTAGACATTTACAAATTGGATTTAGTAAAACAGATAGTGTTATTAAATATTAGACATCCATTTTGATGAACGATATGTTCAAATAAATATTTTCCAGCACAGTTTTCTGTCATTTTTTTACATTAAATGTTAGTGTAATCATAATGCTTTCATAGCATTTTTAAAATATATCAGCAAATGAAAAGTATTACTGAAATATTTTTCATTAAAATACTATTCACTGTGTTTTCCATTAACACCATATGATAGCATCCAGTAACTTGGCAACCATCCAAAGATGGAGATCGTCTCATTGGTCGGATTTTGTTAAATAAACGACTAAAAGATGGAAGTGTGCCTAGAGATTCAGGAGCAATGCTTGGACTGAAGGTTGGTGGTGAACAATTTTGAAACTAACAACGCTCTCAGTTAAACCAGCTACTTTTATAATTAGTCTCATATTATATAGTGTATGCATACAAATATTGATAATGCCTTGCCATTCTCAAAATTACAATATAGACATTTTATATTCATTTACCTAGAATGATTTTGCAGGGTCCTTGGCAGAATTAAAAAATTGTGTTTTTCTGAAAGACTAGACACGTTTTCACAAGTTTTCCATGAATGTTGTCTTAGCAAAGTACTAATTGCACCCCTGCAAGGTGCAAGCCAAGCCCTGTCTGTGTTCTTCAGTATGGAGTACTGCACCACGGTATAACTTCTGTTTCCCAAGAAAGAGAAGTGAAAAATAAATTATCTCTCTTGAAGGCCTGGGGGACATCTGTGGGTTAATGACATTTCAATCCAGATCAGAGTACGCCAATGGAACTTCCTGTTTTTGAATTTTTCTCTCCTCTGATTGTTTGATTTGCCACATTTCAAAAACACAAAATATAAAATTGTTTAATATTATTGGTTTTCATCAAAAAATAATGTACTCTTTTTAATGGGTTAACCTCTTTTTCATGATGCAGTGCTCTTTAAATACATTATGAATTATTTCTAGCTCATAAATTGATCTCAATTTTGTGTGATATTATTATTTGCAGTTCCAGAAATTATAGAATGAGAACAAACTATAAGCAGTGAAACAAACAAACATGTATTTATTTTGATTCCATATCCTTGCTGTTAGAAATTAGTAAGAAATTTAAATTTTCCATTCTCTATTTAGCATGACTCTTACTTCACCTCAGGAGTACAGATTAGGTTATAGTCACACCTTATGAGTAAGGATTAAATCAGTGTAACTATGTATTACATATACTAACATGTTTTGGAAACCTTTTAGATTTTTATTTAATTAATAAATATTTTTATCTGAAGTCAGTGGAGAAGACAGTTGACCATCAAGTTTTATATGTTTATTTTTGTGTTATTGTCAGAAAATGCAAGAGAAGAGATTAACAGTGCCATTAGGAAGCACTTCTTGTTTAAACATCTATGTTAAAATTTCTAAAATCTTGTATTATTAAGATGAACTCTTCAGTGAGTTTCATTAATAGTTCAGATTCAAGAATAACTACTTTTTAATCTCAATAGACATCTGGAAAGAGGGATTTCCAACAGTTATCCCTGAATTTTCAAGTATTTACATATTGAAAGGAAACTAAACTGGATTTAGTCCTACAAATTTTAAATACCAGTATGAAGACTGTTAAGAAACCTTACGAATTTGATTCTGACATATAAGTCTGATTCTAAGATAAAGATTAAGGTCAAACCTGTTGAAGTTCCCTGTTGAGAATTTTTCAGTGGGACAAATATTTTCATCTGACTTGCCAAGCCAAAGGGAATTTCATTGCTTAATGTGAACATCCTGAGTTCTGTTATATTAATACGTATTTTTCCAGTTTAAAAGTAGTGAACTGAGCAATCTAATGACCAGTACCTTACATTGTTTTGGGTGGTAATTTATAATACAATGAGATACTGTACATATATTTGCTAAAATTTAAAAGCTTTAAGATTCTCTATTTCCAATGTTTTTCAATTGTACAAATTGCCAGAATAGCTGCAAAATACCCTGTCATAGCCAAACTTCTGAGGTGTTTTTTTGACTGTATATATGTTACCTGGACTACATAAAACCCAAGGAAAAAGCTGAATTCTTCTTTCTATTGCCAGACCATTTAAATAATTTAATGTAATTTTCATACTGTGAAAATACTTCCTATTTGAAACAGGTAGTAGGAGGAAAGATGACTGAATCAGGTCGACTCTGCGCATTTATCACCAAAGTTAAAAAGGGAAGCTTAGCTGATACAGTGGGGCATCTTAGACCAGGTATGTATCTACTATAGATCTGTACTTCTGAGTTGCTTTTCTGAAGGTGATAGCAAGTGAGCAAGTTTAATTACATGTGAAATTGTATTAAATAGATGTGGTGAAATACTGCAGAATTCAACCTGACACTGTTACTAGATGGTTGCTTCTGTGAAATATATATTCTCATGCTGTTAAAAAATATTTTAACATTTTTGCTCATTTTTATACTCAAAATAATATTCCGTTGATGTCCTCCCCAGTCATTTTGTGGTGTATATTTTGTTTCAAGTGAACCAAGCTATTATAAATGTGTGAGCAGAACCACTTTGGCTAGGAAGCTGTTTCTGTTCCAACATGCAAACCATAGATTGCTAGACTGGAGAATGTTCAAGAAATATTAACTATTAATATAAGAACTATCTGAACCCTAAATACTAAATTTGTAAAAGTATATGGATCTTCAAAACAGTAAGTTGATGAGATAAGATGGTTTAGATAGGAATTTTCTGAAGAGCTTGTTGGGATTTCTGTAAGCCACAGCTGCCAAAACGAGTAAGAGCACCATCTAACTCAATGGGAATGATTATATTATTGTTTCACAGAACTTTACATTTGAAGCTGAGCTGCACAAAACCTTTAACACTCAGGATTTTCCTGCACAAAGGCCTCCAAACTTTTTCTATAATGCAGGTTTCACAATCCAAAAATCTGACAGTAGGATGTCTTAAATTGTTATTTTAAGTGCTGTCCACAGCAAACTTCCTAAGCAGGGTGTTATTACTTGGCTTACAGGGGATGAAGTATTAGAATGGAATGGAAGGATACTGCAAGGAGCCACGTTTGAGGAGGTGTATAATATAATTTTAGAATCAAAACCTGAGCCACAAGTAGAGCTTGTAGTTTCAAGACCAATAGGGTAAGTAATCTCATGAATTTTTTATATTAAATATGATAAAATTGTTCACTTTTTGGATGGAGTATATCTAACATTCATTAACATTGTAAACAGAAAAATTTTATGCAAAATTCTGTAAACCAAAAGTGTAGCTAGAATGCTATATCGTGCCAGTGAGTAAAAAGAGCTGGTGTGAAATCCTGTATTCTCAGAATCTCAGGCATCATCTGCTATTATCGTTAAAAATAGGTTCCCTTCTCTGGCTTTTCAGTTGGTGAGCCAGTCTGAAACTGTGGCTCTGAAATTGTGGTTATACTCGTTGTTGGAATTCTTGACTGTTGATTTTTATTTCTCCATTCCCATTTTTCATAATGCATGCATAAAATTATAAGATTGTATTTGGTTTATGAACTGATGATGAGCTCTATTTATTGAGAGTCTGCAATGTAGATTTTTGTGTGAAATATAGTACACTAATGAAAAAAGTCAATATGGTTTGGAAAGTCTCAAATCCAGATTCACATAATCTTCATCTATGGAACTATTAAATTATTGCTTGTTATCTAGTACAGAACACATCTGAATGAATAGCTAGAACTGTGTGGGACTTTTTCTTTGATGCTGTACATTGCCCATTTTTATTAACCTTCAAACCTACCTCTCAATATCTAAACTTAATTTTTTCTTGCATGGCAGTTGTTGCTTTGTTGTATTGGACTGTGAGTACTTCCTCTTCTTCAACTGTGCTTCTTCTTCCAAGTTCCTACACCCTAAAGCCATATGTATCACATTTTTAATTCTCCATTGGAAGTTCCATATCTGGTCACGTCAGGGTTGTGAAGAGGGGAATGATTATCACTGGTTTTGAAGATGTTTGCAGTTCTTAAGAATTGTCTTTTCCCCCCCCAGAATTTATTGTGATATAGAGGACACAACTGGACAGGGTGATAGGTAATATCATCTAGATTTCTTTTTCCATATTAATTTGAACCAGATGATCACTTCCAACCTGGATTGTTTTAGGATTCTATAATTACATTTTAATAAATATATTTAGCCCTTTATTTTCATAAGATGCACCTTAATATAAGAAAACATGACTAAAAATTAAGAAGTGCTAAAAATAATCTGGAACTATATAATCTGAGAACAGCATTTCAGTGAGGATGACTATTATGGTTTCAGCTATAATAGGATCTTTGTTGGACACATCAGGAACTTGAGGTGTAGGAACTTAATTTGGTAAGACAATTTTAAAAAAAACCTTGGTAATAACAAAAAACCAGCTTTATCTTGTCAGGGAGATGAGAGGTTATCTCCTGCCTGCATATGGAATTGAAACCCCTTTAGGGTAATGACTGTATCATCTGTCCTATCATTAAAAGCCTTTGCATAACTTGGGAGGTGTGGGTATAATAGTAATGCTAAGAGACAGACTACATTACTTGTCTCAGAAAAGGAGCTCTCAAATTAATTTCATACATAAATCTTTCATAGTACCTCTCAAATAGAAGTTTATAGCAAAAGTTTGAAGGAACAACTCGCATCTTGAAAATATCTGTTTTTTAAATATTTCTGCATTCTCTTAATTGTGTGAAATCTCCTGTATTATTTCTTGTGTTTTTATATTTGATGTCTCTTGTTCAGCTTCTTTATCATCATGTCTTCCATTACGTTGCTGTCACTCAAGCAGTTCATCTGTAGTTCCCTAAACAAAGTGATGTGGGCTCCCCAGATGCCTTTTTCTGCATTAACTGCTTACCTCATAGTCTGAAGAATTGAGCTAGATCAGTGATAAAGGAGTTGCTCATTTGATACCCAGTGTCATTTTGCAGTAGATGTAAAAGAGTCTCAGTGATGAATACTTCCTACAGATTGGTTGGTTTTAGATTCTGGTTAGGTGTGTCTAACTCTTTGGAGTTTGATATTAACAGCATAATGTCAGAAATGTTGTTTGTGACGTTAGAGCTGGTGAACTGGAAAAACTATTACTTTTTTCAGTTTAGAAGATTTCAATTCATAATCAATTGGACAATAAAAATTAATAGCCAATGCTTGTACAAGGAACCTTAACTTCATAGGATTGTGTTCTGCTCTGGGAAATAAAGGTTCGGTGCATGTACAATATTTAAAAGTTCTTATTTCCTAGATATCAGAAATTATATTTATTTTTATTAGAATTAATGATGCTCAGTTGAAGGATTTTGCTTTTGCATTGAGATAAATCTTATTATTTATAAGAGGAATTTCTTGATGGTTTCATGGCAACACTTTAAATAGTACAAGAAATCTTCAGTTTCTAGCAATTTGCTTAGCTGAGAACCTGTTGTCACATCCCAATATTCTGAGAACAAAACCAAATTCCAGTAAACACATTAGTTTTTCTCTGTATTATTGGCTGAGTGCTATGAAAATTGAAGATGACAAGCTAAGCTGACAAGGCTGATAAAATTGAAAGCCATTCTAAAAAAATCCCAGCGAAACAAATCATGCCAGTTTGTCATTCAATTTACCACTTTTTCCATCTTAAAATAAAAATTGATGGCCAAGCTGCTAACCAGTGTGAGCTGTCTGTCCCTTATATACAGGAACTCACCTATTTTCTGCCTTCTAATTCTCAGAAATAGGTAACTTAATATGCATGTTATTTTCATAGTTTCTTCAATTTTGAATTTGGAAGAAATAAAGCACTGTGTTTTAATAATTACTCCGTAAAACCTGTTTGCAGTGGAACATAATTTATCCAGACTCATTATGAAACTAATTTTACCTCTCCTCCATCTGTTTATCTCTATGAGAGTTCCTTGCAAGAAATACCATTCACTCTGTCATGAAATATGGGGATCTGTATGCTTTAGGAGCATAAATGATAATGTTCAAAGTTCTCAAGTTTATATTTTCAGCTATCTATAGAAAACCCTTTTTCACTGTGTTCAGAATGATTTATGTATTATATACATATGTGTCCATATATATTTTTCAGGGTTTTCTTTTTAGACTCTTATGGTAGAAGAGTTTTTTTTGTATTTATGAGTTAAGCTCAAGAGTGTATTTCTGAGTCAGTTACTAGGCGAGTATTGGATCCTGTTATAAACTCTGCTTACATCAAATAGACAAACTAAAATATTTTCTTCTTCAATAGTCCTTGTGAGTTTCTCACAAGTTTTGGGTACTAACAACAGAGATTTTTTGCTTGTCTGTAGTGGGCCCTTAGAGCAGTTTCATGCCTTCTGATTTATTTCAATTGCTGGATACTGTGCATCAACTCACTTGGAAAGATTCCTCAGTCTACTTAGTAAAGCTGTCTTTCTAGTGAATCTTGAAAAATGTTTGGAAAAGATATACTAAAGGTATTCTGGAAAATCTTTTCTAAAGGAAGTAGATAAGTTATTTACATATCATACTGACTCTTTCATTGTATGAGACAGTAGATATCACTGGAACATTTTTCATTTCCCCTTCCTTTCAATTCACTTTTGCGGCGCGTTCACCTTGACTGAGCACCAAAGACTTACTCTCTCCATTTCTCTCCTCAGCAGGACTGGGGGAGGAAATAAGATGAAAAAGTTTATGGGCCAGTCAGCAGTTACCATCGTGGGCAAAACAAACTTGAGGAAGATTAATTTTTTTAGGAACTGATAAAAGAAAAGAGTGAGAAATAAAACCAAAATGGAAGCCTCCCTACTGTTACCTCTCTTATTCCCAGGCTCAAATTCACTCATTTTTTCCTGGTTTTTCTGCCTCCCTCTCTGCCAAGCAGTCCATGGCATGGGGAAAGGGAGTTGCAGCCAGTCCTCCTCCTCCACCTACTTCCCTGACTTTGTTGTCTGCAACAACATTTCTCTCATGGCTTTCTTTCTCATTGTTTTCTCTCACAGCTGCTGCACAGCTGTTTTATTGTTTATTAAATATATTATCACAGGGGCACCCAAGGAGCCCCTTGGGCCCAGCACAGTGCAGCCCCAGCCTCTCCTCCCCATGGCCACTCCTCAGGACTGGCTGTGACCTTGGAGAAACCAGCTGCACTGGAACACGACATGATTGGAAATATTGGTTTTGCTGTGGCTGAGAACTGAATCTCTTCATCTTGCTTGGTTTTGCTCAAATAGCTTTGAAATTGTTTATTAGCATATTGATCGTTTTTATTAGCCTACAGTAATGTTTGCCCCTGAGAGGAAGAATATATTCCTTTGCTTGAGGGGGGATGTGATTGAGTGCTTTAAAATTACATGGCTGTGCACACAATTTAATACAGGTGTTGCAACATGTCATATATATGAAAGAATGCAATTTTGCCAAATAAACTTATAAATTTTATTTGGTTATGGAAAAGATAAGATTGATTAAATTTGTGGTTCAAGGACAGTAAATAATGTACTGGGATAATCATGATTGTCAGCTGAGTATGTTTGTGTAAGGGTCCAGTAAATTTAATTAATGTGTAATGTCATTGTAAAATCTACTACTCAGTTTTAGTCTACCATTAACTCTGAGGTTGTTCTTTTATTTACTGAATTATTTTATTTGTGACTGTGCAGCTTGTCTCCTGCACCCACCAAATCTGTTCTGTAGGATTTAATTTGGCACTGAAATTATTCATACTGGATAACAGATAATCACCCCAGGGGTTGAAGACAGCCAGCAGATCTCGCACCATTTCTGAGGCATTCCATGGTGGATTGAGAAGTGTTATGGTGTAACTGAAACTTAAATATGCTTGTTAGATAAAGGATCAGCCTGTCTTAATTTTCCTGATTTCAGGGACATTCCCAGAATACCTGACAGCACACATGCACAGCTGGAGTCCAGTAAGTTTCAATTGTGGGGTAGGAAAATCTTCTCTCTCTTTTATGTAAGCACATATATAATGAAAAATGTCCTCTGCAGTCAGTATAGGTCTTGTCTTCTTGTCTATGTTTGTCTCAATATGTCAGCTTACTGTATTATCTATCTACTTTTGTTTAATAATAAGCTATCAAAACTCAGGATATTGTGATTTAGGTTCAACATTGGTTATAAGCTTAGATGAGTTTTGATTGAAGAAAGTATTATTCTAACTAATATATAGGAAAATTAATGCCGATTTTTAATTTCCTGTTCCCTTGCTTTACATTTCAAATGCATCTCATAAACTAGAAATGGGAAAGAAAGGTTCTTTGTTTACAGCCTGAGTGATAGCTACTTTGAACTCAAAATACCCTTACTTTATTAGAGCCACTCAGTGCTACTTAAATTGACTAAACCCATATTTCATGTAGGGAAAAAATAACTTTTTCTTTGGCTTAGATCTGATAAGATGGATTTCAGCCTAGAGTTATTTTTTATCATTGTTTTAGAATGCTATTATAATAGAAGCCATGAATAAATGAAATGGCATAAGCTTGATTATAATAATATGAAAAATTCTTTCAATGACTTGTTACTCATTGCCCAGTTCTTAAAATTCATTTTATGTTTTGTGAGATGTCGATTGTCTTTTGTATTTACAAAAATACTTCACTTTTCCCCTGTTTTGCATGTCAAAACTTGTCCTCTGACCATTTTCAGACCTTGTAAATTTGAAACAAAATGCTCAAAAATCCTAATGTACATCTTGATATTCTTGTAAAAATCTAATTAAAAATTAGTCTGATTGTACAAGATAATAAGTCAGAAGACTGAATTCATTTGACCACAGTAAAGTGTTTATTTTTGGGCCTTCAACTTACTGACATAATTACAGTCAGATATATCTGAATAATCTATTTCCCATTCTATAAATAAAAGCTCCTGATTGCATCTGATCACCAAAAAATTGAGTGTCATTATTTGATAATTTTAAATAGATTTAAAAAAAGTGATATCACAAATTTACTGCATGTTTGGTTATATTTCCACAATTTCTGTTTAAAGAATTTTGAACCATATGCATAACTGTTACTTTTTCTAAAATATTTTTGTTATAATTACAGGTTCTAGTTCATTTGAATCTCAAAAAATGGACCGACCTTCTATTTCAGTGACTTCTCCTATGAGTCCTGGCATGTTAAGGGATGTTCCACAGTTCTTGTCTGGACAACTTTCAGTATGTAAACATTTCATTGATATTAAGATGTGCTTTTTGCAGAATATACAACTCTTACTGTAGTGCTAGCTACCTCTAACAGAAATTTCTTGTTAAACCAGCTATGTTTTTTGTTTAATGCTATACATCTCAGTCTAGGTAGGAACAAAATTTCATGATCATATTCGATTTTATTAACTTTTGGAAATATTATATGAGTTGAATTTGATATATACATGTATATTTATCTGGTAAGCTAGACTGGTAGAATCAAATTAGCATGAAGGTCTAATCAAGGCCTGTAGTTACTTTTGTGCTGTTGAGTGTAAATTTTTTTGAACTGTCACACTTATGTGTAGAGTTGGTAGATTTTATTCTCTGTGTGCTTGGATGCTACGACTGCTTATTTCTTATGCACTAACTTTCATATATAACTTCCCCAGATATCCCTCTGATATTTTACTCATGTTGTATTCTTTGTATCAATGTTACCCAGTTTTGTTCTTCACTCACACTGAGAAGAAAGTTCATCATGTGAATGTTTTCTCTTAAAGGGTACTTTTTTTTTGTAATAAATGGAAGAAGTGGGTTTGTGCACCTTTCCATGTTCTTTACAATTCCAAAGTGTGATTTTTCAAAAGTGCTTAGTTGTGGCCTGACAACAAAAGGAAAAGGAAAGGAAAATGCAATGGAAGCAGTGCAAAACTGGTCTTAAACAAGTTTGGAAATGTCACATTCATTACTTCCAAGTTGTATATGTTGAGTGTACCATAAAAATATGCATAAAATCCAAGCAGACTGTTTCTAGGTCTCACAGAAATGGTTTATGATATTGATAGAGGAGACAGAGAATATTTTTGTCTCTTCAGTGGCCATGTTGGCTCCATTTTGCATTGCATGAGACGTTATTTGTTTGCTCATCAGAACAAGCATTTACAATATATGATTTTTTTATTTTCTATAGCTGTTGTACTTAATTACTTTGAAAGATTCAATCCTTTGGATAAATGAAAACTAAAAATCTTGACTGCAGAATACAGAGTGCTTTGCAAAAATACAATGACAAGGGAACATGAACTGTCAAAATACATAGACCAAAGTTTCTAAAAACCCTCTTATTTTTACAAGACAGTTAAAAATTGTTGATAGGGGAGAAAGGGAAGAAAGGGAAGAAAGGGAGGAAAGAAATTTCTTTTATCTAAACTTCATAAAAGATTAGGCTGTGTAGGCTGTCAAAAAATTGTGGTGCCTAGCTCCCAGCAGGAAATTCAAGAGCCAGAGTTAGCTGCTCAGATGACCAGTGCACATACACTGTGGAATAATTGTCCAAATAGGAACCACATAGAACTGACTTTCTCACTTTCTCAGTTCCAGATCAAAATCATCATGAGTTTAAGATAAGGATTTTCTAGTGAAGTCAGTAAGTCCTTTGATTTAGTGGTTTGATAGGATACTGAATTTTGAGGTAAATGATCATGGTATTGGGAAATTTTGATGTATATTCTAATTTATTGAGAATAACAGAAATCCAAATGTTTTATTTCTCATAATGGCATACAGAATTCAGTGTTTAACTCAAGAAGGTGTAATTCCTCTTTTTATTTATTTATTGAATGTTCAATATATAGATGCCTATTCTAAAATGTTTCTTTCCGTCTAAGGAAACCAAATAATGTTAAGAGACATTAGAAAATCTTTCCTATTTTTTTTTGGTACTTCCTTATGTATTGCTTGCAATTACGTTCAATACTCCCTACTACATATTATCTGTGTTTTCCTCAGAGAGCAGCTGATAGCTATCTGAGAACACAAAGCTCCAGCTGAGTGGAACTGAAGTCAGATATACTCTATAACTCTCTAAAGTCACAATGTAGACATGTAAGATTAGTAGACAGTTCAAAAGTTTGGACACTGGTCTTGTCTGCCCAGCTAATGAAGCATTGGAAATAGCTGTATTTCGTGTTAATCATGTTAAGGGCACAACCCAGCTCCTGCTGCTGTTGGATCAAGATTTTGGGAGGCAAATAGTAAACTTTTTGCTGTTTGAGCAAGGATGGCTGTCATAGTGCCTGAAGATGCTCTGGATAGGTGCCAGCATGGGATCTAACTGGTCACATTGCAATGTATAGGCTAATATGCATTTTTAGAAATAGAGGACATTATGAGAATTGAAGTATTCTACAGGAACTGTGTTTACAAAACAATCAAAGTAGTTTCTTTTTGATCTGACACTTTAAGATAGTTTTGAATAATTAAAAATTTAGTGACATCAGATTTGGGTATTTGTGTTCTTGAAGGTAGTATGATGAACAGCTTTTCCTTCACTTTTTCATATTTGGGTTTATCATTCTACAATTTTTAGAAGTTTTGAAACGTTGGAAGCGTTAGTGAAAAAATCCTGTTTGTAAAGTTGGAGATGTGTTGAAGAATTAGAATGGACTATGAGATTTTCTAATTTTGGATGTTTAACAAAGGTGAAGTAATAGGATAAAACTGAATTTTAAAAATCACCTCAAGTTTCAAAAAAATATTTTACTTTAAATGCTACAAAATGGATGTGCTTCAGTATTCTGGTTTCCTATGTCTTAATCAGCTCTTTCCTAACAAAACAGTTGGATCACATATTCATTCAAAATAGCTGAGTAAGGTAGACATGAAAGGAAATACTAAATCCTGAATGTAGTTGTGAATGTGCTCTTTAAGGGGAGTGCCTAGACAGGAGAATAACTGCAGAACCCTGGCAATAAAGGGGGACAGGATGCTGTTCTTTGTGGAAGTGGAGGTCAATGACATTCTGGGTGATGGTGGCTGAATTCAAGCAGGTGTGATGGATCTGAGGGAAGAGATTAAAAGCAAGATTTTGGAAGTGTTTTCTGTATTTTCTGTGCCTTTGAACAGTAATCTGTAGTTCTGAAGGGTGGTTGTTAATGAGCTGTGGTTACTGTGGAATATAGGTAAGTGAAATACAAGAGTTGTGGGCAGAAATGGAGATACAACAGTTGGGATGAAAGAATGAAATATTTGAATGAATACTTGAATATAGGCTTATTCAGACAGTGCTCTAGACCCTCAAAGGATTTTTATATATTAATAATCTTTTGGAATCTATTTCTTTATGCTTGGTACAGTTTTGTCTGGTGTAGCTGCAGCAACGCCACTCTAGCATTCAGGGATATCTTTGGCTGTTCAGTCTTCCATGTTTTCCTCTGTATTGGCACTGGTCTGTGTAAGTGTTTTCTTTGTGGAGGTTACAGTGTCAGTCTAAAGCTCACTAATAGGATTGACCACAAAGTAAATCATCTCACATAGACAGGAAATCTTCTTTACATTAATTATTATTCTGCCCAAGTACATATTCAATTGAAAAAATTATGTGCAACCACAGTAAACTATTGTGTGTTAAAATTTACTAATATAATTTATCCATATTATCTGTGTTATTTTATAGCACTTTTTATTTGTGTTGTTTTTCAGGGGAGTATCTGACTGTTATTGCAATTATATATATATTTATTTATTATTTGCTTTGTCTTGTTCCTATTTCTATATTTTTTCACTGAGTGGTTTTTCCTTTAATATAGTTTTGAAAAAGTCCAAAGTATCCTTTGTATGTTAGTGCTCTTAGCTGAACTACTGAATTTGGGCTACATTTTCAATAAGGCATGAAAAGTATAACTTGAAATGCTTTTCCAATAGTTAGGTTTAGGGAATAGTAACATAAGACTATGTAAATGGATACAAGTATAAAATCACAGCACTTAATTTTTGTACTGGTGGAAGTTCTAGCAGAAAAGGGATGTCATTTAGAAAATTAATGTGTTTCCCTGGACACTTGAACTGCAGAACCATTTCAATAGATTTTCCATATATATTCAGTTTATAAAGCAATAAAAATAAAGTTATATTAATTATAGTTGTAATATATGCAGCATAAGAGAAAGCCTTTATTGTACATTATGAAGGGCCAATACGTCAGCACATTGAGGGGATAAGATCAAGTACAACACATGCTACTCCACCTCTTTCACGTGTTCTTTTTCCTTTTCTTTCTCCTCTTTATACCTCTATACAATTAAGTTGCTGTTGCTCTAACATCAAAACCTGGAAAGTTCTAGGTAGTGCACAGAATATGTCAATTTTCCTCCATTTCCAAGGCAGAATATGACAGGTGAGGACCCTTGCTGCATTGTGGGAGAGATTCTGTCCCTCTTAGGATTGCAGTATTCTGTGATAATTTATTTTTCCCTTGTAAAATGCAGCTGAAGCAAACTGAAGATCTACTTTTATTATGACTAGGTCATATTCTGACACCTTTAACACTGGGTTCTGCAGTCCTGCCCATGCAGAGTGGCAGGTAGAGTGCAGCTGCTGCACCATGCAGAATGCAGGGAGCACATCACACAAAGCCTGTGATCCTGACTGTCAAATTTTCTTATATATCCTCTTTCTTTGATGTAAAAACAGATTACTTCACACATTTTATGGAACAGATTTCTCCAGCATCTGTGCATGCCAAATAAGCAAGGAGGGTGGTAGAAGCATCATCACAGTGCCTATTTCCATGCTCTGGGTACATTCCTAATGGAAGTGAATACTGAGTAGTAGTTTCTTTCTATCATTTTGAATTAGATCAATAATCTCAGGAAAACTGAGCAGAGGTAAAGGAGATTCCAATCTGTCAGATGGCTGTGATTGTTGTGACCTACTCCATGCTTCTGTTCTCCCACTCACCAGCCCTCTGAGGCATCAACACATGCTCCCTTTCTGTCTGTACCCCATACTCTGTACCAATTCTGTGCCACTCCATTAGCTGTTGCCCAAGCTGAAGGTGGGGAGTGGTTGCTTGGAATTTGCAGCTAGTCCAGGAATTTTTGTTGCCTGTACTCAATGTCGTCTTGATGCAGCCAATGGAGGCCACAAGACTGTGTATGGTCTGAGGTGTTACAGCACGAAAATATGTTATAAATGCATCTGTTTAAGCAGTTTGCTAAACTCCCTAGATCCCATTTCACGCAAGGGTTTTGTGTGTATACCATATGTCATTTCTGTCATCATTGCTAGGGAATTGAAATAGATAGATTGTACCTTCCCCATGTAATGTTAATACCAGAGAGCACTAACTTTCTTTTAATTATCTTCAAAGTATTTAGAAGAAGTATTTAGACTTTTCGTAGACATGACTCCTAAAGTTGCAAAAAAGAGAAAACCTTTTATTTTACTCACTTTCCTAAGTAACCAAAGCCGTCAGTGTGTGAATCGTACTTGTTTCTCTCTGCATATGCATGCACAATCTCCCTGAAAGAGATGATCAACCTTAACTTATGTTTCTAACCCCACTTTTAAATCACACTTTGTCTACCTGTTCTTTTTGTTACATGTTATTTCTAAATCTATTGTAAATGTTGTCTATAGACTTGCAAAGAGAAATCCTTGCTCCTGGGGAATCAGTGGTAAAATTCCTGCTGACTTCCCTAAGGCAAGAATTTCCACCAAAGGGTTTTGATATGATTTGGTAACAGATTTGCAGATTTAATTTATGCATTGCATTGAAATACTTTTTTTTAGATAAATATGTTGGTGTAAAGCTGTGTTTAAAGTAATAGTTATGTGTCTTTGTTTTTACTTTTGGTCTTTTAGTTTCCAGCGTGTTGTCCTTTTTGGTTTTGTTTTATTGCTTTTTCTTTAATTTTGCTTACCAGAGCCAAAGCCTTAGTAGAAGAACAACGCCTTTTGTTCCTAGGGTTCAGGTAAAGACTTCGTCTGCCTGACAGAAACTAAAGTTGTGGGTTTTTCTTTTGTTTGTTATGGAAAATGCATAGTAGGAAAACGTTGCATTATAGTCCGTTTTCCCATATTTTGAGTGTGTTGCTTTAAACCATATTAACAACTTTCGTGTCATCTTGTGAGCAGCTTGTAAAATTCTGCATGGGGGTTAAAATATTAAAGTAAAGTTTAAAGAGACAACTAGATTTTTTTTGCTGTCTGCCAAATATTTAACATATATAGGTTTCAATAGTGATGATGGCTGTGCATCCCACATAAAAAATTTGTGTATTATTTAAGCAATAAGTGACTTTTTGCTTGAGTTTATTATATAAATATTAATGTCTCTTTAAATAATTCATTATCATTACTTAACACATATTTTTTTTGCATTTTCCACATAATAGTAGCACCTTGAGTAGAAGATGGGCAAAAAATTTGTACCTTGCTTAAATAAACAAATTTCTTGTGTATGAAACTTGGTTCTTGCATTTTTAAATACATAAAAATAACCAAAATTCAAATAAATGAATTCTTCCATTGTCTTACTTAATTTATTTAGCTTTGATATTCTGCTTAGGTACAAGTTTTTTGCTTTTTTTTCCATTAGGAAGCTCCTAAGGTACTATAGATTAATGCAAAAGTAGGTTTTACTAATATGTTACAATGCTTATCTTGCTTTGTTGCATGTTTTTCAAATTTTCTTTTGTAATTAGAATATTATCTGATTTTCTTAGGAAATATCTTTATGGAAATGGTAATCTTTTGTGTGGCAGCTTTATAAATGTTCTTCTTTGATTAATTGACCAAGATGTAAAGGATGATCTAAGTCATGAGAAAGAGATGACTGAATTTCATTATGAAATGGAAAAGAGATCATATATATATATATTTATAAAGGAATTCTAAATAAGACTGTAAATAAGACATCAAATATGACTCATATTTGACAAAGTACAATTTTTTTCACAACATAGTATTCTTGAAAGTATTCTTACAACTGTTTAAATATAAATTCAAAATTAAGAACTTCTAAAGAAAAGAGAGATTATAAAATAATGCCTTGATTTTATGATTTAAATATATTATGTGCTATTGACATAAACTGGTTTTGTATGAAAAATTTAAAATATCCTTTAGCATGATTAAGAAAGTTGTATTCTGCTCAGGATAATGACATCAAAGGGGTACAATGACAATTTTTTAAGTAGTTCATAGAAGTAAATATATATGACATAAGTAGTTTTTTAATATTCATTTTCTTTTTATATGTGTCTTAAATAAATGAAAAAATTATATGAGAGTTGATTGTTCAATTTAAAAAGGAAATCTCTGCCTGAAACCTGCATGTTTCATGAAATACTGTAATGTAGAAATAACATGTAGTACTTCCTTATTTTAATCCCATTATACAAAATAAAGACATAGACATAAAATTGTCTGTTCTACTTAGACTAATATCCTCTAATGAAAAAGAAAATACCTTGCTCAAATGATTGTGGTAGTTGAGAAAAGAAATGTCATGTTTTCTAGAAAATATCTAACAAGAGGTGAAAATGTTTAAGGCTTACTCGCTCACCTCTTGGATGGATTATTTTTTATATTGTAGGTAATAGTTGTCCTTAGCCCCAGTTCTGTCTCTACACAACCAATGCCTGTGGAGTTCTTGTGGACCTGTCTAATAGCGTTTTTTGCAGAGCCTAGTAACAGCCAACGTTAAACATAAAGGTTCTGAGAAGAGTTCCTGCAGAATTCAAAACTATGACCTTGGCAAAATCTTTCTTTACAACTAGTCTGAAGCAAAAAGTCATCCATCAGCCTGCTTTTAGTAGTGACAGTAGATAGTTTAAAAAGATTAATGTTAGATATATTTACCATGCAGGCTGCAGAAAGATGATGAATTCTCCGGTGGTCTTCAAACAAGGGTATTAGGAGCAGTCCAGCAGCAGTGCAGAACTCTGGTTACTTTTTTGGCATGACAAATTCACTAAATCAGAGCTCTGAGCTGCTGTTTACGGTTGTCAGGAAATATACCTGTCATTGTGGACTGTGGTATAGCTGTGTCTGTAGAACTCCTTACAAGAATGGGAATCTCCAAACATTCTGTTCATACTTATTTGTTTCATCACTCTCAACAGGAAATGCATATCTTTATTCTTGCTTACATCTTTACTTGTTAGTCTGAAACTGATCCTTTCTGGCAAAAGCTACTCTTCCACATTTCCCTCTGTGTCAATCCATTCATCTTCTAGCTCACTGGATGCTTTCATAGAATCATCATTATTTTATTGGGAAGAAAAACACTCAGTTTCTTTCCTATCAAAAGCCCTCTGAACTTTTTACTGAACTTACCTGTAAAAGTGCATCTATATTTCCTGAACTTTTAGATTTATTTTAGCATACCACTAATTTTCTAACTTGCTGTGTGATGCTTTATGAATCTTTGTAGGGAAAAATCTGTTCTTAAAATTGTGTTTTCTATGCAATATCTCTTGTTTACTTGGCAAAGCATTCTTTTGAGCCAGAGTTGCCTCTGGGTTTTTTCTAACATCAAAAATTTCAGCCATTCTTTTGGCTTTAATACAGAACATCAATATATTTGATCATGTATAAAAATACGTACAAGGTAAATACAATAAAAAAGAGATTTTAAAAAGAAATATAGATTAGGGCAGCCTAGATACTTCTATAATTTTCTGGCTTTCATATCCTACCAGCTTTTACATTTGACAGCCTTTTCTTGTGGTTGTTCAAGCATATCAGACAGCAACCAAAGCAGAAAGCAATAATAGTTTGATTTAGCAACCCTCAGTACTCAGGATTTTTTAGAGGTATATATAACGACATTCAAAACTGGCCTCAGCTATGCCAAGGACATCACCACCTCAGGGCAGTTTCAGCATCTACATAAGCTTAAGTTCAATAAAATGATTACTGCAAGTATTTTTAAAAATAAACTGAGATTTCTTTTTTTCAAACAACAGATCCTACTAGTATATCTTTTGTTTCATAATAATTTGAGAAAAAAAAGCAGTATATAATTTTAAAATTATAATAAACATAATAAACATCTATCTAGGTTACACGAAAAATTATAATGAGAAGCAGAATAAAAAAAATGCCTGGCCAGCTGTCTTTAAAAGCCAGTGATGTTTGAGTAGGTTGTGGTGGTAAAAATCAGCTGTAGGGCAGATGGTCTCTCCCAGTGGCACAAATTTTATATCTTTTTCATGAGATTCATGAAGTAACCCTTTTATGACAAAGAAAAAACTGTAGCATAGGATTTAAAACTTCAAATATTCTCTATTTCTAAATCTAAGTTATGACTGAATATATGTTTTGCCTGGATGTGCTGTACATAAAACTACATTAGAATTGCGTAGTTGAGGAAACAGTCAAACATTCATGAGACAAGAGTATTGGAAGTGCAACAATAATAATATTGTCTAGATTTTCCTAACTGATTCCCTTATACATGTGTATTAGAGTAGGAGTTCTTATACATGACTCCTTCCTTTCTAAACTCTGACCTCAGTCAGTGCTCTAAAATTTTTAGAGAAGATGAGATATAATAGAAAAAAAATGAAATCTAGTAAACTGAATTTATTTCCTTAATTTATGTAGCTTATACTAACTTCAAATAAGTTTGAGCATCCTTGAGGAAGAGTTTTCACTTGTACAGTTGAAGGAAAGAGCTAAGTATCTCAATACCTGCAGTGAATGCTCAACCCAAATAAAAGACACCTAAGCCCATTAACTCTCTTTGCAACTAAGGCTAATCCAGAGGGAGTTGATTCTCCAGGGGAGACACCTTCTACTTAGGCTACAGAGGACCAACCTGACCCATTCTGTGGTTCTGTGAAACAGGAATGCTAGCTAGATATACAAGATACCTGCATCCTCACTTCTCAGAATGCAACACCAGCAGTCAGCTTGTATGTGCAGTTGTCTTTGTAGGAAGCTTATTCCAGAAACAGGAGGTATGCTGTGTAAATACTGTTTAGACTGAAGAGATTGAGAAGAGATTGAGCCTGTGTATCAAAATAGTGCCTTCATCATCAAGCTATTCCACATTCCACTCTTCTCTGGAGTACGAAGTCTCATCTGAAGCTGAGATACTGTTTGGCTGGGAATGGAAGTGTGTGGTGTTATCAAAGCATGCTTCAGTTTAGCACAGCAGGTTCCAGACCTCATACCCTATATCAGTATTGCTCTAGTGTTAGACCACTACTGGTTAAAACCAGAAGGAATGAAAACTGGAGTCAGACCCACATCTCTGTTTCCTCCAATCATCTGAATGCAGAAGAGTTCCTGTTTCCTGCACTCTGTGGCACTTATTCCTACCTGGGAGCCTGTCTCAAGGAGTGCAGCAGATGCACCGCTCTGTGAATAACACACCATCTCAGTGCATCTCAGTATCTGGGTGCACTGAATTTAGATGCCTGTTTGCCTGAATGTAGGTCACAGCAGAAGCTTAATAAAGCATTAGGTGAATATCTGGCTGGTGAAGGAGCCCAGGGAAGGAAAGTATATGAGCATGTGTGTGGCTAATTAGTCTCCAGGACTTCAATGCTAAGTGGGAAGCATTTCCGAAAGTATTCAGGTTGCACCACTCTCTAAGTGAATCTTAGGTGCCTACATGCTAAGTAATCTAGACAAAGTCTTGTTCAAGAGGGTTTTGTACAGGTATTAGTCTCCACATTTACCTCAGCCAGCATAATTTTTTATATAGCGTATTTTTTGTGTTAGTTTAGCTTTCCCTTTCCTTCATTTAGATCAGGATTGCTTTGTTGAAGTTTCTTTGATGTTCTAAGCTTGTAAAAGTGTGTGCATGTGTAAAAAATCTTGTGAGATTTTTGTTCATCCCAGTCTCTCAACATATTTTGTGCCAGTTAGCATGGCTGGTTCTTTTTTCACCTCCTAGCATTTCTCTCATTCTTTCTATTTTTGCTTTTCTGTTAATCTCTGGTCCCTGACATAAGTGGTTCCATTCTTCTCATGTTTCACCAAGAAGTATCCTGTCTATTTTACTTTCATGGTAATTATAAAGCAGTTTTTTATTTGTCCCTTCTTCCTTCTTGTCATTCCATAAGAATGCAATCTCATTCTTCCCTCTATGGGCTTCTTTGACCATTCTCTCACAGTTTCTTGCTTTCTTCTTGAATCCTTGTCAAATGACTGCTTGGGTTACAAGTAACTATGCAGTGTATTGGAGTGCTAGCTGTGTGAATACAGGAGAGAGAGAGCTTTCTGGTCATAATTCTGGCTCCTAACTTTTCCAGTGACAAGGGAAATTAAAAGGCATTACATGGAAAACATGCCCATTAAGTTCAAGTTTTTCCAATTATTTTTTTTCAGAACATCAAGAGAAGAGTAGAAGGTAGAAGGTATAAGTCAATGCAAATTTTGAGCTCTTGTTCCAAACTACAGTTGTTAAAGCATCTCAATGAAGTGGTGTCAGATGATTTCAATTTCTGCTTAAGTAATTCTCTAAATATTTTGACTGAAGTTTTCATGTAAAACTTCAGTCTGAAACAAATATAGTGAAGAAATACTTAGCTTACATATGAACACATAATTCTGGTTGTATTTTTGGCACCTATATTTAGATGATTTCACATTCATCAGTCACAGTTTGTGATATTGTCTGTATCGCAAATATATTTCATTCTCCTTAAGCAAGCATAATTTTCTCCCAAAAGCAAACTAAGAAGATAGTCTTCAGTGTTATTCCCCTTGAGATGTGGGACTAGCCAAGTCTGTCTTTTGCTTCAGGACTCCCAAGGAAGCCCGTGGGTGGAGACGTTTAGTGTCAGAGAACGTTTGACTTGCACTTCAGAGGTCATTAAAGCTGTTGGTATAAAGCTTTCTGCTTTTGATCTGTGGCAGGATGGAGATAGCTAGAAGTCCAGATAATTTTCAGTGTGGAAAAAATACTGTCAAAGCCCCATTCATTGCATGAATGTTGGAATGACATCTAAAATTCACACACAGGGCCCTTTATCTATGAGTACCAGAAACCTATAAAGTCTTAGCAGGGCCAATGACATAGTAATAGAAAACAAATATCCCGTTCTTAATATCCATGCAAATGGTTGATGGCTGCAGGAATTGCAAGATCTGAAGCAGTGAAGGAAGAAGTACATTGCCACCAATAATTGAGTTGGCATGTCTTAGTGTAATCTCACTTAGCAAAGTATTAGGAATGGCAGAGAGCTAAATCAGCCTCTTCTTTATGGGTTAAAAGTCTTGAGAATTACATCAAGACTTTTTTTTAAGAGAATGTTGAAGATGAGGAGCTATGATAGCAGATGAAAACCCTGTCTCTGAAATTATGTAAGATGGTTTCCACAGAAAGTGCACCTTCCCCTGTTTATGTCTTCCTTAGCTAGGGTAAATTCATGCCTAAAGGTGTATTGCCTGGTTAGGTGTACAGTTGGGCATTATCGTCTCTGATTCCTTTTAGTTCAGGCAGGGCTACTGTTTTCTTTAAATGTCCTAGTTTGTCCAGTCTCAGGCAAAGCCTTCATGAAGAGAGCCTCCTGAGTAAGCTGTGGTTAGTGACACTGCAGTGCCACCACCATGTAATGGCTCCCTGGCTATTTGGAAGGCTTTGTTTTGCCTTAACTGCACCATTTCCCCCTTCTGCAGTGACTGCTCTGAAGTAGGTATATCCCTTTCTTGGCTGATGTATTTACAGTCATAGAATTCAAACTGAAATAGCTGAATAGCAGCTTGTAATGACTGTAGTGAAAAAGAATAGCAAGTCAAGCCTTAGACTGGTTAATAACAATTTCTACAAATGAATAATAGTGATTTTTACCTTTTTACTGAGTTGAACTATGAGGAGGGTTGGACTACTGAGCCTTCCTCTTGGTTTATATGGAAGGCTTATATGGTTTTAGAATAAGTGTTTATATGTTGAAAAATATTAAGTGATATGAAATATTTATGGGTTTATCCCACAGTCTCTTTAGCACAACAGCAGATGAAAAATTAATTAATTCATTGTATATAAACTCCTCAGAAATGTATATATATGGATACCATACATTAGTAATGCAAGTAATACAATATAAGGGAGAATAATCCTAACTAAAGCACCATGTGAAAAACAATTAGTGTGAAGTAAGGTACTTATAGTATAGGGTTTTAAAAAAAGAGTAACTCCTGGTATGTACAGAAAGTATTACAATATTAACTTATTTTTATTCTTTGTTATAAATGAAAAGTCGAATAAAATATTTGCTGTTTAAGTAAGCAATATAAATAGAAGCTCATGAGCAAAATTATTTTTAAGAATTAATATACAACAACTTCATTGTAGAAATGAGTTCACTAATTAATATTTTCTTCCTACAGATAAAGCTGTGGTATGACAAGGTTGGTCATCAGTTAATAGTGACCATACTGGGAGCAAAGGATCTTCCTTCACGGGAAGATGGGAGGCCAAGGAATCCTTATGTTAAAATTTACTTTCTTCCAGACAGAAGGTAGGGTGAACGCAAAGACAAGGGATATTTGAATTAGTCTGATACTCAGATGACATGTGCACCTGAGTTTATCAGTTGTACTTACATGGAAAAAAGCTTAAAGTGTTGATTTCTTGTGTTGAACATGCTGTGTAACAGCAAGGTGTCTTTGAACACTAAACACAAACTTCCTTTCCCTGGTTATATTATAAAATACTGAATAAAAAAGGAAAACTAAACATATATCTTTGCATGAGTATCTGTGATTTGCAAAAAATGTTATTAGTGTTTTATAATGCCTTTATTTCCTATGCCAGTTATTCTTCTCTATAGCGAAGAAAGACTGCTACACAGTCAGGTTCATAAATTTCTAGACTGATGAGTCCAGAAGTTTGGTTTGCCCCACTTTTACACAATAAAGCAATAACAGGTTTGGCATCTGAAACCCACAGATTTCTTATCACAATCTAAGTGATTTAAGGCTGAAGGGGACTCAGAGAGTTCCCATTTGCACTTTGAAAACTGCCCCTAAAGCACAGGACTCATGTTAATTGGGATGGTATCATATATGCACATAGGGAAAATTAAACTGTAGTAGGACCCCTATTCCTGAAAAGCTCCTTCACCTCTTAGTCCATGATTTTCTGTGCTTCAATTTAGGTGCTGGGAAGAACAGCAGAAGAGATAGTGTTTTCTCCAGTTGTTTTTTTTAATTGATATTTCCTCAGATTGTGTCAGTAGGGGAACATGTTCACCTTTATTTTGTAATGTACCAACCAAATAATTCAAAGCTTTAATGTCACTCAAAATAATAGATCAGTGGATTGCTGAATCTGTAGAATAGCATGTAACTTGTATTTTTACTTCCTTTGCTTTTCCAAATAGCTAAACTGGGAAGATGCTAGCTATCTCCAGTACCATTTGACTTCAGCAGGAATTACAGCTGTTTAGTATTTTGGAAGATGTTGCTTTTTCTTTTTTGCTTGCACTGTATACCACATGTTGACATGCAAATTTCTGTGATTTGCATGTCACCTAGTTTGCTGTGTCCTTCATGATTAAAAGGTTTTGGATAGATTTTCTTAGGCTCACCAATATTTGAACTGTTTGTTTAGATCTGTAGTTTATTCAAACTGCTGTAGTGTTTTTGTAGCTGCTGAAGCTGTGCTAAGCTGAGAATCATGTCTGCTTCAATTACCTTTCCTGCTTTTTCAAGAGTAATGGGTAATTAATAGGCTAACAAAAGTGTGCTCACAATGTTTTACAATGTTAATTGTGATTCCCAATAAATACATTGACACTAAATTTTATTAATCTATAGTGTTTTTTTACACATTTATGGGAAGTATTCAGAACTTTTCTTTAGTTGTGTTATGTGTTTATGATCAGCAATTTGTCTTATGGAATTGTGGGTTTTTTTCTCATGTGGAAATTCATTTTTCTTTCGTTAGATTTAAAAGCTAAGTAAGCAACAGTGTATTGCCTGTGTAGTAGAAAGAAACATGCTAGAGGTAAAATACACTTAAGTAAGTCAAGCATTTAATTAGATGAAGATGCTGAATTCTCTTTGATTAAAGAGATTTCACTGAAAAATGTTATACAATGTAACTTAGTTCACAAGGGTAAACAAACATTTAGTATACTAGAAATAGGGGGGTTTTTAAGTGTATCTAAAAATATTTCTTAGGTAACTTTTTGATCCAACTTCCAAGTAACAGTTCAGAAATACAATGACTTTATTAAAATTGTAAATATTAACAAATAGACTGTATCTGCATTGCCTATTAAAAAATCCTCATTAATTAGTATGGCAGCTGCATTATGCAGCAATCAGCAGGTTTAAAATAAGCATTGTTATGAGGACTCTTGTCAGTATTCTCAGTAGGAGGAGTGTGGGTGTTTTCCAGCAAAAATGGTTTCAATCAGAACATATTAATTCTTTCAAGCAGAAATATTCCGCAAAAGACATTGCTTTCAACAACACCCTGGAGCCAGAGCCAAGGCTGCCAGGGTAACCTTGCCTTGAGACCTCACCTTGCAGTGGAGGTCCACCTTCAGCCTGGGTGTTTTATTGGAGTGACCAAAGGATTTGGGAAGCTGTTTTGAGAACACTGTTGTTCCAGTGTTGCTGGAAAAGAACATGTAACTAATTTCTGGGGCTTCTGGTTTCCCAGGTGGATGAGGAGCCCTTAGTCAGGAAAATCCTGCACCGCCCCAGCTCTCTTATCATTCCTTCATGAGGGCCAGCTGCTCCTTCCTGTTCTGCAGTTGAAGTGAGCCACTGTAAGACTGGAACCTGAATGAACCAGCTGGCTCATTTTTCTGAAATGCAGGTGTTTGCTAAGCCCAGTGTTGTCTGTAGAGATGTTCTACTGTTAGACTGTGCCTTGTGGAAATCCCATTTATGGAAGTACATTTTGTTTTATAAAATGCCGTTTCCAAAATAAAAGAAAATGCACTCAAAATCTTATTAAAACATTTCTTATTTTTGGGGAACGTCATAAAATTGGAATTGGCACATAAACTTGAAATCACCTAACCTTAGTTTTTAATATGAGCTTATGAATTATCCTCAATATATGCACTGACCTTTATTATCAAGGAAAATTCCTGCTGTAGATTATAGTACCCATGATCCTACAAGCCGAACTGCTGATTTAAGATTTCCTATTTTCAAGTATCTACTTAATGTAGTTTAATGGTGTTTTGAACATATTTAATATTTAACTGTTTTTTTCTAGTGATAAAAATAAAAGAAGAACAAAAACAGTAAAGAAAACATTGGAACCTAAGTGGAATCAGACATTTATTTATTCTCCAGTTCATCGGAGAGAGTTTAGAGAACGAATGTTAGAAATCACTCTTTGGGACCAAGCACGAGTTCGAGAGGAAGAAAGTGAATTTTTAGGAGAGGTATACAAGTATTGGTAGTTACTGTAGAAATACTGGTGCTCACATACTCATGTATAGATACAGTATTTTCGAAAAAATTACTGACTGTGCAAAGCAAAGATGGTTTTAATTGTTCCTTTTTTTCTTTTATTTAGTAGTAAATAGTGATCTTGCACATATCACATAATCCTGATATGAGATTCTTTCTGTGTTTTTTCTGGTTTAGTAACAGCATGAATGTGGTCTCTCGATATCTAATTGTTCACTAAAATCCATATTATCCGTAGTTGCATTTTACTAAAAATTTGGAATGTTGCTTATTAACTTGAGATATTTGAACACTGTAAAGGCTCTTATAAGATAATAAGGGTTTTGTGAAAGACTTTTTGGTATATTTAGTCTTCTTAAAGGCACAGGAAATTCTTTCATAAAAGAGGAAGGTTTTCATATAACTTCAGATGAAGTCCTTAGCAATGAGAGAATAATAGAATAAAATTTTTGAATATATCTATTTTAAAATATTCTGTCATGTAATGCTTTCCTACTTTTAACCTTTCTCTCTTTTTTAGATTCTTATTGAGTTAGAGACAGCATTACTAGATGATGAACCTCACTGGTACAAACTTCAAACACACGATGTCTCCTCATTGCCACTTCCCCATCCCTCACCATATTTGCCACGCAGACAACTCCATGGCGAGAGTCCCACACGGAGGTTACAAAGTAGGTTATTACTTTTACACGCTGTGTTTAGTTCATTTGAATTAATGCATAACAAATTCTATTGAATTCTTGCAAATGGAACGCTGACAGAATTTTTATGTTAATTTGTAGCTGTTATGAATAAGATCATTTGTGGTTACTGATGAGAGTCTGACATGCTAAAAATGGTATCAACCACTGTGCATTACAGCATTTTTTTCATAGGAGAAAACTCAGTTTAAATCCTCAGCTTGAGTAAATTATCTCGGTTTTTGCAATGTGCCCTTTTTATCATGAAGCCCTTTCTTTTATATTATATTCACAATTTCATTGTTTAAGCAAAAGTGGATTTTCAGGACCTCTCTCTTTAGCGCATACTTCTTAAAGTAACCTGCATATAACATCATATGCAGATAAATTAATACCATGGCCTGTTGCCTTGCTTTGATACTATTTTATGTGCTTAGATTTACAAATGGAATTTCTCTAAATATTCTACTTTGTAGAGTTTGTTATACTAGATCCATAGTAGTTATCAGTACATATTTTGAAAATAGAGTATATAAAATGTAATAATAAAAAACAGATACAAAAGAATAAGACAGTAAAGAGAGAGAATCTGGTTCTTCAATACTTCATGGTTTCTCTAGTTTAATTGTTCAGTACTGCCAGTGATCTAAAGCTCTTCTCCACTGAATAAACTTTATGAAATGCCAGTTGGCAGTTATATGAAAAAAACCCTACAAACCAAAAGAACCAAGCAAATTAATAAAACCCTCAAAACCCAAAAAAGTCACCACCACCACAAAAGCCCAGCAAAACAAAACCAAAACCCCAAAACAAACAAAAATATCCCCAACAACACAAAGGAACTTCAATAACCCAAATCCAATTTCTAAGATTTATTTGGAGTTTCTTTTCATCATTGTATGTGAATGTGTGTGCATGTTTCACACACACTCACGGGAATTTGTGTGTGTAGTCATGAAAACCAGCTTGGATATTTCATATGTTCTACACAGAGTCTTAATTAGAAAACCCATTTTATACAAGTATTTCAAGCAGTTGATTTGTTTTGCTTCTGTGCACTTGATGGTGAGAAGGATTAAAATGCTCCATATCATAATATTCTGAGATAGACACACTATCAGAGACTTACACTGCATAGCCTTGAAGTTTTAAAATCATACTTTTCCACAAAAGGAGGAAAGAAGTGATAGTTAAAAGGTAAGGAGATCTATTGCAATTCGGTTCTCTTCAGTCTTCTCATATGCCATGACTGTTATTTAACTAAAGTTTTAAAATTATACTTCTCATACGGTTTATGCCATCTTTTAACATATTTTAAGAAGTTAAGTTTCCATCTTCAACTATTTTACAGACCAGTTGGACTCTTTGTATGTGAAGTTAGTGAAACTCTGGTTTTCAGGAAATATTTAGTCCTGCAAACAAACCGTTTGTCTATCAGAATTTCTGTCTGTCCAATAAAAAACTGCCATTAAGAAAGAATTTATAATTCATTTTTTAACATATTTTAGTGATGAGTAAAGATTTAGTTTGACTAGAGATCTGTTGGATGATATTGACTCAAAATTTGAAAGACATTAAGATTTTTTTATCTTGTAATATTACTATGTACTAATAAACAATAAAAACTAATAAATACTAGTACTAATAATGCGCTCAACTGAGCAATTTTACATGCTTGTATGTAAATATAGAGGAAAGGACTGCTTAGCAAAACTTCTGGTTTGGTGAAATACCAAGATTTGGCATAGAAGTCCTGCTTTTCAATCAAGATGGTTTAGTCTGACTGTTCCCAGAGCACTGGTTTTTCAGCCTCAGAGTCTAAGAACTTGAATCAAATAAGCAATTTCAGGTATTCACTATTACTGGAGAATTCTCATGTTCCTACACTAAATTATTCTATTTCCTTTTGTACAGAGATTGGGACCCAATAAAGAAGGATTTGCTCTTGTGGCCTAGGAATATATTCATGTCTTGAATCCTTTTGTATCATAAATAGGTTTCAGTTTAAACAGATAGTTTTAAAGGTACAGAACAAGGTATCCTGGAATTAAAATCGTTGCTTTCTGAGGTCTGTAAAGGTATACAATTGGAAATTTAGCATCTGATCAGAGCTCCGCTATGGCAGCAGAATCCGTTTAGAAATGGGAAAATGCAATTTTTCTTTTATGTCTGTCACACCTCTGAAATGGAAATAAAAGCACTTCTTGGTGTCCAAAGACGTTGTGCAATATCCTACTGAGAGATCCAGTATGCAATTGGACAAGGCTGTAAGCAATGCAGTGTAAGTTGGCCAAGCCTGAAAGAAGCGTTGCACCAGATGGCCTCCAAAAATGCTCTTCCCAGGCTAAATGTCATCACCAAGGGACTGGTGAAGGGCAGACAGCACCTCTTTAAACTGTTTGCCTTCACTAAGTAAAATATTTATACTATATTAATACCCCATAGAAGTCTAGGGTATTTACTTTTTTTTTTTGAGGCGTCAGATGAGTGTGAAATTCAAACAATATATTAGTTTCATGTGTCTGAAGAGTTTTTGCGTCTTTCAATAACATTCTTGTATATGATGAGACAGAAGATGTTATCCAGCACCACATTATGACAATGTGAAAAAAGTCTCTAGAACAAGACATGTCTATCATGTTTGTCAGTGTTTTTCAAAGCACTTCTTAGAACATGTACTGGGCTGTTATTAAGCAGCAGGCTGATTTCAATTTTTGTGGATGCAAAATCTGAGCAGTTCGGTCCTCCTACCTTTTGTTCTTTTCTGCAATGCCTGTGTGTATAGAATTAGTGAGTTCAAAATGAAAGACTTTTTTGAATACCCCCAAAAATTGTTAGTGTGAGAAATGACAGGAGAAATATTTTGAATTACAAGGTTGTTTTTTGCTTGTATAAGTACAAATACATTACACATCTAAGCTTTTTTATCTTTATGATTGCCGAGTAGTGATAAATACATGTATTTGAAGACAATACTTAAATGTTACTCTCTAAAGGTAATTTAAAAGAACCACCTACACTTAGTGCTTCTATTCTCTTTTTAATATCACTGGATTGCAGTGTTCCTGAAGAAGAGCAGACTGTCAACCCCGAGGAGTGAAGCTGTATTTACAGATTGCCAGTAGCAAAGCGCAAGCTTCCCACAGAGCCCCATATGCTGTTTTTTTGGGAACCAGCTTTCAGAGGCAGTAGCTTAGTTTCTACATATATTTATCTCCCAATATCTTTGAGTGAGCAGTGTGTTGTGGTACAGACTGATCTAAGTCAGCTGTCCACCTTCTCCTTCCCAGTCCTCTGATGCATACATTCCATTAACTTCCTAGTGATAAAGAATCATTCCCATACTTTGTCCTTTGTGTTTTTTTGACAGACATCTACTTAGAAACTTGAACTAGTATAGAACATAGGATTATGACTTACCAGCTCTTTCAGCTAATTATATTTCAGATTTTAATAACCCAATCCAATGAATATATTTTAAGCTTTTTCTTATGTGAAATGTGGGGTAATGAGTAGGTCTATTTTACTTATTGTGCTCAACTTTCAAAGTGAATTTTTAAAATTACTTCATTTTCCCTAACATTCACCATAAAATCAGCCATACACCCAGAATTCCAGACAACATTAACTAGAATTACAGCCAAAATGAAGTGCTTTTTATATTGTAACCAGAAAATTAAAATCATTTTAGAGAATATTTAGGAATTCCCATTGTTGGTAGGTTATTTTTCCATCTCACATTAGCTAAGAATCTAATTGGAGAATACATACAAAATTGGATGTGCTTTGGGTGCTGTGTTCATGGTTGTTAGGATCACAGGTGTGGAAGTTATTGTTAGTATTTCTATCTGTTGAGAAATGAAAGAGAAATCAAGCAAGGTTTATACCACAGGATTATGTATCTAGAATTAGTTCATCTCCATGAGCCCAGAATATAGAGATAGAAATCAAAGTGGATATGATGCATTTTTATTCCATCTTTTACAGCTGTATCCATGTAATGTGAGAATTTGTGCAGTATGAGCTGATAATGTTGAATTGAGAAAGAATATGGGGTTATTTTTTATTTTGGAGAACAACAATTTTTTCAGTTTTATATTGGTACTGAATTTGTTTTAGAAGCAGATTTAGTTAAACTCCGAGTATTTTAAGACTTTCCCAAATACTTAGGATTGAAAAGTGACTGGCACTAGTTTTCTAAGTCAGATTCTGCAGCTTTAAAACTAAGCTGTCTGAATTATTGATCTGTAGCCCACAGAGAGTGCAATGTACAGTGCATGTAATAGCTAAGAGTGCAAATGAGAAGAAATGTGAATATAGCAGTAAACCTAGACATTTTCAGGTCTCTTGTTGCAGCATAGGTCTGTACAGTTTTTAAATACCATGAGAACTCACGATGTGGTTTGAAAAATAAAAAAATTAATATTTTGAGCATCCTCAGTAAGGGAAAAGAAATAAATCTGTAGGAGATAAATTCTGCTGAAAACTAGATCTCAAAGATTTTAGAAATCATAGTGTTTGAAAACCAACATGTAGAAGTACAAAGTGGTTTCTTTTTTTCAAAATCTGAAGACCAGAAAATTTAAATCAATGAAAATGAAAATGAAAATAAACATAAATAAACAGACTTTGGAGTAGTTTTCTTGTAAAGGGAATTTGACTTTCATTACTTTTAGAATGAAATTCATCAGTGACTCTATTCACTGAATTTCATGATTTTCCAGGCCCATAAAAATCTGGAGGGAGAGAAATTACAGTAATGAGAATCTAAACTCTGGGAACAAAATTTGGCAATGGTTATGTTCTAAAAAAATCTGCATATAGTGTGCAAAAGAGCTATACATACATTTGTTTTTCAAATTTTATTCGTTTTTTGGATTGGAATAAAGAAAATCTATAATGTATAAACAAAGTGTTTTGAGTAGCATGAAAAGTTTTGTCATCTTTTCAGCTTTTTACTTTATACATTTTTCCATCAGACTGTGTTTTCTGCAACAATGCTGAGAATGAACATGATAAAATTATTTAATCTGATTAGAAGAAAATCAAACTGGTAGACTGAATTAAAAAGAAAAGAATCCCATTACTTATTAATTTTTGAAAAACATTTTTAGATAGACCTGTCATTGCTGGATGCTCAGTTTTTTATTTTTTGAATGCTCTGTGGCTCTACCCTCAGAGCAAGGAGGAATGTCATAGCTGTTAATTTCATCCCTCTCTTCCATTATTTAAATGGTAAAGCTGTCGAGTCTATATTGTAGAACATCAAGATATACATTTCGTAGTACCAAAGTCATTAAAGTTTAACAATAATTAATCACAAATGTGTCTGAAACTTTATTCTGTGAAATATAAGCCCCTGTGAAATGATGGCCAATCCTCTTCCACTGAAAATTGTTCACTTCCTCTGAGCTCTGTAGAGGCTCATTTTGCTGCAGCATCAGGGTCTTGCTGTCTCAGCAATTTGCTGTCAGTTTCTGGTGAGTTTGGTAAGTCAGCGTGATAATTTTCAATGAATGTCACTGAACCTAACTTGAAGAAATTATAATAACGCTGTTCAGTAGCAAGTAAGTGAATTGTATTTAATGGAAAAGTGCATCAGTGGACTTTTTTTTCCAAATTATCATATGGAGCATTTTATGGTCAGTGGCACAGGCTGTGATTAATTTATTATATAGATTTTACCCTAGAGAGCAAAAATGACAATTAATGTTCTCTTTCATGCTTCTTCCTTAGTTTTTCTCTTTCTTTTAATGGAACACAGGCCTTGGGCACGTTATCTTTGTTTGCATGCGTTGATATTTTGTTCATGGAATATGGATATGTATACCAGTATTATATTTATTGTACATCTATTATTTATTTATTATATTTTATTGTACATCTATGGTTTATTAAATACTTTAATTAAAAGGTATTTAACATGATACAGGGATGTCTAAAAAGGCCTTAAACTATAAAAATATTTTTCTTTGAAAAAAGAAACTCATTTAAGATATTAATTTATTAAATTATAATTAAACTGCAAAAATACCTAAAAACCTGTTTTGAAGCAGTTTAAGAGAATTGCTTTATTTCTCTGGTTACTTGATAAAATAATGTTATTAAACTACTCTTCTGTTGTATAAAGGAGTTTTCAGATGGTTTAAATACTATTCTGACTTCTTCCTTTCTGTGCTGTGACCAGGTAGAAATAAACATTGCTTTATTAGTCCTCGATCCCATAATAATCTCATTAATTTTGTATTCTTGTGTTCTTCAAGAAACTCTACCCTTTTAAAGATCTATCCAGCAGTTATATTCAGAAAGCCCATAATTTTTAACTCCATGAATAATTTCTAGACCAGGTTAATAGATTTTTTTTTGTGGGCACGTGGTATGCTCCCACCTTCAGTGTTTGGGAAACACCTGATGTTGTCAGGGTAAACTAGACAAAGTATCTAAACTACATTTTTAATAATTTTGTAGCCAAATAATTGTCATTTAAAAATGAACTTCATAACCAGAAGAGATTCGTATTAAGGAATACAAATATTAGAGAAGTTACAAAATAAATCACATCTAAAAGGACGTAACTGATGCTGAAAAAACCCCTATAATTCACTTTGAAATTATATTGCCTAATGGAATTCTGGGTTTGGGACATAAAAATGTATTACATTTAGCAAGAAACCAAAGCTGAAAATATAGAGAGTTAGAAATTGTAAGTTGTAGATGATTTAGGAATATGGTCCAAAGATTAAAATAGTTAGTACCTGGATGTCAGAAAAAGTGTGGCTTGCCAGAAGGCACTTAGTCATCCAGTGAATCCATTAACAGCACCATTTGGCAAGAAATTGAAATTTTCTCTAACGCTGTCATATCATATCATCTGAGGTGCATCATTTACTTACAGACTGTCACTCTCTTCTGTTTAATACAGTGTCTGTGAGCTTTTCAACTACAAGGAATAAAAATACTCATAAAATCTTGCTAATCACCAGATATTATTAATGTTATTCTGGCTTCCTGATTTCTTTGTATTACGACACCTTATGGAAGTAATATTTTCAAAATCTACGAATGCCATTAACATTTCGTATTTCCAAAATTGTCCAGATTTTCACATATTATTATTTTGTTCAGTTTAGAAAAATTAGTATGATTGTATGGAAAGCTAAAATACATAAACCAGTTGAACTTAAGGAATGCAAACAATAAATCAGGTACTGCAAGTATTTAATCACTGAGCTCATATCAGGATTCTAAAATTCACTGGTAACAAGAGTGTGTAATTAAGGTTCTCATGTATGTACATATTTACCAAATCAAGACCTAGCAGGAGGGAGAAGATAGACAGGCTCATCACTTCAGAGTGTTAAATTTAAAGTAGGATTCAAAACTGTATCTTGGGAAAGTTCTACTAGTGCTGCAGTGCCAACAGAAGCGTGCAATATTTTTAGGGGTAGCAGCTCATATTGTATACCTAGCTGAATTTTGCCCTTAAAAAGTTAAACACTTAGAGTAAAAGGGTGCAATTGTATTTCAGAATTGGATATTACTGAAATTGCTCTACTAGATCTCTGGCTATTGTGTAGAACTGTTGATCCAGAAGTGATTGGCATTTTTATGGTTTAATTTCTCTTAGCTGCTTGAGTTTTATTATTTTGAAGGAGTGTGGCCTACATTATCAAATTCTTCCATCTCTGGCAGCAATTCTAAAAAAGTTTAAGGTTCTAATCATCCCTGTTACATGTATTGATTCATGTATTTTTCCCTGACACTACTTCATTTCAATATTTGTTTTCCAGATAAAGGCTTATATTCATATAATTCAGGTAAATTTTCAGCATGCCAGAAATGCTTATTGCTTCCATATACGTGCAAAATTTAATTTGATATTTTATTGGTGTGCTTTTGCTACCTATTGTGCAGATATGAATTGCGTAAAAGTTCTTTGGCTTTTCTTGTCTGCTTTTCAGTAATAGGTCTTTTGTTGGCTTTCTTTCTCTATTCTTAATGTCTCAGTATGGATATTGGAGCAATGTTGTAACATCATTCTTGCTTTGCTTGCCTTTATTTTAGGTAGAGCTATGGTAGGAAAACTAGTGAGCTTTATTAACTATACTAGGAAAATGCTATTTTGTTTAAACTAGATTAAAAGGAATGATATATTACAGCTGTTTGAGAACAAGTGTAAGTATTTTTAGAATACAGACATGGGGTAAGTGAAGTGCTAGCAAACTCAGTATTTACACTGGTATATATTTTCACAGTTTCTTGTTGATATAAATCCCCCATTACAAATCCATCTCTATCTGAGGAATATGACTTAATTAAATATAAGTAAATTAATAGCATACAGTTTTTACCAACTTAAATTTTGTGGTGCATTCCATTTGGGACTTTTTGCAATTTTAGCAGTTTTAATTATTGGAATCTCTTTGAGAGTTGGTTCAACTAATTATCTCTTAGTTTTGTTTAAAAAATGAAACATTGTTATGAAAATAGATCCAAACAGTGGTGGAGAGAAACGAAACCCCCTTAGAGAAGAATTTCTTGAGAGAAGTGCTAATAAAATCCAATTTCCATAACATCTAATGTCAGTCTCCCATATTTCTTCTACTCCTTTCTCTCCTGAAATAATCCCACATTCCTCTCATGTTTTACAATATCTTTGCATGGGGAGAGACCAAGTTTGGTGTGGCATCTGTGGGCTTGCACACATGCGGATTAGATGCAAGTTTTAGCCGGATAAAGTTTCTTTTTATTAAGGATTTCCAATTTGTATCTCTGTCTTCTATCCAGAAGTTGTATCTCTCTCTATTATCTTTCTCATCTATCCTATTCTAACCATTTTGAAAGATCTGTAGGAAGTTAAAAGAATTTGATATTTATACTCCTCTCTCCATGTAGATGAAATTGGTCGAAGGCCTCTAAACTCAGCTATTATGTGCAGGATGATAACGTGGCAGATTGACATGCAGACAGCAGGACTGCATGAGAAACTAGCTCACACTAAGAACCCTTGGGCACAGGCTGGATGAATATCAGAGAGCAAACTCTTGAAACAGTTGTTATGAGAGTCTTTTGGGGCTGCTTATGTGTTGGCTTCAAACACAGAAGAAATACAGGCAGTGCTAAGTGACCTTAAGTGGTTGTGAAGGCCTTCTGTGAGCTCCAGGGAAGGAACTGCAAGCATGCTTCACTACCCTTTGTTGCCCCAAGGAGTCCACAAAACCATGTAAAAGCTTTCTGCACTATAAGGGACAGGATTGGGAGCTTGGTCTGCTCCCAATTTTTTTCTTTTTTTTTTTTTTTTCAATTCTTCTTTCTCCACAAAAAAACCCACGGAATTCCTGAGCCATAAATTTGGCACTTTCTTCTGTATTTAGGCTGACTCACGTGAATTCTATTCCCCATTCTATCCCCTGTCCTAGTTCATTTTGATAACTATGTTGGTTGGTCATATGCACTTAAGTAGAGCTTTGAACCTCCTGTGTTAGTCTTGAGGTCTATCAGAAATGTCTGCGGGGAATATATGAAGCACAGAAGTTATTTTGTATTATTCCCTGTGTATATGAATAAGAGAATGAAGAAAAGCTTTGTGCCAACTTCAGCTATCCTGTGGAAGGCAGAAGGTTTTTTGGGACCCTCCACAGATTTTGGTTGCTTTGTAAGAAAATATTTATATTTGAATATCATTTCATTCATCTGGGAGAGTTCCAAATATTTAGAATGTTGTTGTGGAGGGAAATGTGATTCTGGTGAAATAGAATAGAGTATTCCAGTCAGCAGGGACCTACCACAATCATCTAGTCCAAGAGCCCAACCATTCAGTGCTGACCAAAAGCTAAAATATGTTATTAAATACATTGTACAAATGCTTTTTAAACTTTGACATGCTCGGGAAAACCAAAGAATATTCTGTTGACATTTTTTCAATTGTTCCCATATTATTTTTATTTAGAAGTTTTAAAGCTTTCCATGGGCACCAACACTGCATCCCATGAAAAGTTTACAAAAAAATAACTGTTTCATTTATGAAATTGAACTAAATACCTCATTTTTTTCTTCACATTATTTCATCCCTGAGGATGAAAAATGGAAATGTTTTTATACTAAGAAACTGTTGTATTATAAATTCAGTTTCTGCGTAATAGAATGTAAAAATCCAAATAGTAAAAAATTAAATAGAAAGTACTTGCTAAATGGAAATTGAAAATAATGGTCCTAATAGTTTTTAGGTGATGGGGTTTTTACCCAACCCTGCAATGGAAGCTACACTGCAAGTGCTGTGAACTTCCAGTTCTGCTGTGCCCATGTTCTCACAGAGCTGTCATGCTGGGTGAGGCGGTAGCCTGGGCAGCATTGCAGAGAAGGAGAAGGGAGGTGTGGAAGGGCAGGAGTATGCTGAACTTGGCCAAGTTCTGATGGGCAGGATTTCCACTGTCCCCAGTGTAAACTCTCCCGTAAACTCTCCACTGAAAAATTTTATTGATAGTTTAAGGCTGTTAAACCTAAACTTGCTAAATGGAATAAAAATATGTATTTTGATTTCACTGGGGCTAGAGTTGTGCTGAATTAAGGCATTTTTGAGGATTACAGTAGCATGGGGTCTATTTTGCCTTCAGTCCATAACTGAATTTGCTAATCTGGGTGGAAGGGATTTGGAAGTCTGTATTTACTATCTATTACCGCCCAGTTATCAGACAAAAGGGGAATAATATCTCCAATAAAGTTTTATAAACAAAATACATACTAGTGAAATCGCATCAAAGAAAAAGTTAACTACAGGCAAAGCTTTGGCACCAATGCATTCATTTAATGTATACAGTATTCTGGAATATAAGATTTTTACTGAATTCTGAATTTATTTAAGAATGGATTTAAACTCCTTGCTCTTGATTTTAGGACTATATTTTATAACATATATGCTAAAAAGTTCAAGATATTAACTAAATACTAAATAACAGTTTCATTCACAATAATAATTTGTGAAAGGCTTCAATGTCACATTTCCCAGATAAAATATTAATTGCTCTTTCTCTTTTTTGTAGTCCAAATTACTTAATGAAGTAGTACTTTGAAAAGACATGGCTAAGGTGGGACACATGCCTAAATCTTCACATTTACATTGTCAATAGGTTAAAAAGAAAATTACCATCTATAATTAATATACAGCAGATGAAATTACTCTTGCAAAAATTCCAAGAAATATTAAACTAATCTGCCAGCAATTATACTGACATTTCAAATACTTGGTTCAAGAAAAGATTTTGACCTGTGCACTTTCTAGTTTGTTCCATTTCTGAAGTTAATGGAAGATGTTTTAAATAAATATAATCTGATTCCTTTGCAGAAATTACATATTCCAGGCAGTAGTTCTTGACATTACACATTTAATTGACATAGTGTTGCTTTCCTTCCTCCATCCTTCCTGAAAACATTGATTGCCAAAGATAAAACCAAGTAATTAATTCTCCTTTGAATTTCTTCGGACTTCTTTACCATCATTGAAATTTACCATCATTGAAATTTGTAAGGAAATGAAAAATATTCGTCAAACATGATTTTTTTTCCAATTGATTTAAGTAGTTAGAGTTGGCTTGTAGCAGCTTGAGGAGATAGAATAGATGATCTGAGCTGAAGAAGCTTCATATCTTATCTTACAAATCAAGCTTCCATATTTAAGGATGTCGGATATTACAGGAGGCTCTCCTCTTTGCAGTAGCAAAGACAATTTGAGAAATCACTGAAATCTGATTCTTCCCTTGCTTTGACTCTTTTTCTACTCCCATCCTTTGGGCAGGTCTCAATCCTGGCCCGTTCACTTTCTCTTGCCCTGGCTCTTCCCTGATGCTTGGATCTCTAGATCCTGGAAGATGATGTGGAGCTGAGGTATTAGGAGATTCTGGAAGAGGGGATGTGACTTGAGAAGACAGAGAGACAGAGAGAGAAAACTCTGTCTTTTATACCAGTGGTCTGTGGTCTGTTGAAGCTTCTTAATCTCTCTTTTCTGCCAGATGTGTCTTGTGACTACAACAATATATATAATTTTAGCTACACAGCTGGGAAGTCTAGAGCCCACTGTGACAACAGCTGACTATTTTCATCCTCAAAGATGCAAATATCTCCTCCTGAATACAGAATATAATGTTCTAAAAATATGTTAAAGCAGATGTACTTAGCTGTAAATATAAACATAAATAAAAAGCAACCTCACTTGTAATTAATTAGATTCATTCATAAGAATGAATTAGTTGATGAGTAAATGACATCTATTCAAATCATAGTTGATTCAGCCTTTTTGCATCTTTTCTGATGAAAACCTTTCCAAGCATCCATGTGATGAGCTTCAGCAAACTCAATTGCTCTCATCTTCCCACTCCACCATCCTCCCTGTGACAGGGCCTGAGCAACATTATTGACATTTCTGCACAGCAGCCACAGACCCAGATCAGTGTCAGGGTTACCAGAAGACAGAATCCCACTGCTTTGCACTCCCTCTGGGGGCTTGTGCTTTTCAGGTCCCAGCCAAACCCCAGCCAGCTAGCAGGGCTCTCTTGCTCAGTGTTTGGTCACAAATGTCCTCATTCAATGAACTGGATCTGAGTCAGTGGCTAAGAAGAATAGAGACTAATCCTTCTTGCTCACTGGCATGTATTTCACTACACCAGAAGAAGGTTCTCCTGAAAATGGCACCAGGGACCGCATCCCAGGTGGAATGGATGCTTTCCTTGGGAAAAAAGAGACTGGGCCTTTGTAATACTATGATTAAGAAAACAATCAGAGGAGGTAGAAACATTTTTCTTCATTTCTGTCCTCATCTTCTAGATTTTCTTGAGTGCTAATTGTCATCACTTGCTTGTAATTTTTTGTTTTACAGAAAGACTTTATTTGTTATTTCTTGAATTCAAAGATACTTGTCCTCTACCCATTGTAGCATGGCTATTTCTAAAATTTTATGATAAATTGAGCTACCATATGAGAATTGCATGACTTTCTCTGAACTAATTTTAATTTCCTATTTGTGAGGAAAGCATCAACCCTTAGTGCAATTAAATAACCACAATTAAAATTTCTTTAGTGAAATTTCTTAATGTATTGACAGGCTTTATTGTTTTCTGGGAAATAGACCATATCACACTTAAATCATTTTTTAGCTGAATAAGTTTTAAACTGAGACATTTTTATCCTCAAATAAATAGTCTACAGTCTAGATTATAAATTCGTACACCCACATCTTAATTGCTGCAGTGGCTTCTGACTTCTCATAAAAGGCACAGAAGAAATAGAAAATATACAAACAAACGCAGTAGGAACAATCAAAAATATGGAATGTTTTGCATATGTAAAGGAATGAAAGAATGATATTCCAGCTCAAAAAAATGCAAACCAAAGAGATAACTATAGAAGAACACAGAATCCTGATTTGTGTTTCTCAGAATACAAAAGCGTGGAGGGCATTGTCTGAAATAATATAATAGCAATAAAATAGAGGGAAGTTGATTTCACACAATGCATACTCAAACTGCAGAATTTACTGACATAGAATATTACAGAGGACAAGAGAATGCTGTGACTAAAAATGAAATTATATGAATTTGTAGAGAAGAAGTTGATTACTTATTGTAAACAGGGTGGCTTAGGAGAAGTCTCAGATTTTGTAAGCACAATCTTTCTGCTAAAGAAGGACCTTCCACTATCCTCTAGGAGGTAGGCAAACAAATATTCAACAGTCTAAAAAAAATTACAGCAATTCTTATAAGTCAAATAATTTCTAAAGTTTCTTTGAATTGAAAACTTTATTTTTGTCAAAACCCCTCTTGATACATATTCTCCCAGTTTTCTGTTGGGAAAGGAGGGCAGACATCCTTCTGTGCCAATCACCCAGACAGAGCATGAAGACTGCTTTGTCCTGTGCTTCTTCAGGTTTACTCCAAGTTTTTTACTGATATTTGTGTGTCTACATTTTTCAGAAAAATTGTCCTGAGGCAGGAAAAAAATCTTGCACGTGATTGGAGGTGTGGTGACAAATAAAGTTTCTGCTTTCTAATTACCCACTTTTAGATGGCCAGAAACTTAAAACAGACATACCATCTTGCTGAGGAACAGGGTTTTTTTTCACATTTAAAAGAAGTAAATGAATAAATAAATAAATGAATTATCAGTCACATGCCAATGCTTAACCCTGATACCAGCAATCAAATACAGTTTAAAAGATGCCACAGAAGACTGAAGTAAATTTAGGCTGAACAAAACCTGGCATATTTGCTTGTCCTGTGTGATCTACTTTTGGGCTCAAATCGTGAAAGTGGAATCTGCTTTTGCCAACTCAGCTGTAGCTATTTTGGCAGGTATACATTTAATAGTTTGCTTGTGTTCCATGGCACACTATATGTGTGAAGCTGCCTTTTCTCCTGCTAGTCCTTATTAAGAACTCAGAGAAAGTACTACATGCATGTAATATTATCACTATTAACAATCTTTCTGTTATTCAGAGATTTTGGGGAGGGATGGTGCCTTATGTATGAAAACTTGGAAGATGAACAGTGTGATGCCAGTTTCTGTATGGAATAAATTAAAATATCTCTGTATATGGAATGAAAATAGGGGATATACAAATATTTCATAAAAGCAATGTTGTGGAGATGTATTTTAGCATTTCATTTTATATTACTTTAAAGCTTTAGCTGAAATAATTGGTGCAGTCATATATGTTAAATAATTATAACAGGAATAATTACATTTGTATGCTGATATTAATGCTACACGGTCTAGTATGAAATCCATACATTAATTTAAGTATTATTGACAGAGGATAGTTTTAACTTACAAGAAGGAAAATGATACATGTCTTTCTTTTCCAGGATCCAAAAGAATCAGTGACAGTGAAGTCTCTGATTATGACTGTGATGATGGAATTGGTGTTGTTTCAGGTACTAATGTTTAAATTTACTTGTCCATTTCTTATTTATATTTTATTATGAATTTTGCAATGTTTTTCTGATGAAAAATAAGTGAAACTTAAGTATATATTTTTCTAAGAGACACAATATAAATATTTTGCATAATGCATATCTAATCTCAAAAATTATGAATGGGGGAAAAAAGTCAGTGTGTGAATGTCCTTATTGCTTTTATAAAATGACTCAAATAGCATAAAAGTAGTGTTTTTAATAAATGTCAAGAAGTGTTCATTTAAATTTTTTTGACAGACATTCGTGGTTGATATATCCTGTAAAATTTCATGATGGAATAATAGCATTGCCAATGGTCTGAAACATGAACATTTAAGGCAGTGCAGGAGATAGCAGATAACCTGTTTCACTAAGTATTGGAATTGAGCCTGTTTGAGAAAAAAAGTTATTTCATGTCAAAGAGTAGGTCTCCTCCTCTAAGAGAAAAGATAATACTAGATAAAAAATGATCACAGCTGAAGACAATAAAATCATAACCATATGCTTTTGATAACTACAACAGAGAATATATTTAAGATTACAGAATTACAGAATGGACATATTTAGGTTGGATCAAGTCCAACTGCTAAAACTGCGAAGTCCACTACTAAACCTTGTCCCTGAGTCCCACAGCCACACAGCTGTTAAATACCTGAAGGAATGGTGACTCCACTCCTTCCTTGGGCAGCCTGTTCCATTGCTTGACAACTCTTTCAGCAAGACATTTTTTTTCCCAGTATCCAACCAAAGGAGGCAGCCAGGCCACCTTTAATCAGTACTGGGGGCTACTGATATCGGCACAGAGTGGGGTACACACCTCTGTGTACCTTCTCTTGCCCTGCTGCTGTTCTGAGATTTTTAACACACAGAGCTTTAGACAGTTTCTGGCTCTCTTGGGGGAGGTTCAGCTCAAGTAGGCGTTTGGGCCTCACTCAGTAAAGGCTGAGCAGTTTAATCTGTCTGGTCTAACAGCAGCTGTAAGACCATGATCTGCTCAGGTCAGTCAAAGTGTGTTCCTGCCACACAGCCACCCATCAGCATCCAGGGTAGAGTACATTCTGCCTGAGGCTAAGGAAGGGGAGGTAGGAAAGAGGAATGGGAGGAATGCAGCTCACCTTGGAGCTAAAGGGAATAAAAAGAGGTGAGACAGGCAATCCTGAATATTGCGAGATGGAGTGAAGCCAAGTGTTGATAAATCCAGACGTTAGTGAACTATCCAATTATATGAGTGTGTAGTCCTGTTTTAGAAACTACTACCAGTCTGAGCTCAGGTGCATTTCTGTTTTGTCTACATCATCATGCTTTTATTTCCAGCTATTTCATGGTTAGCTCTTAGGTGAAGCTTAATTTTTGACTCTGGTATGTTATGGATCTTGCACTTGCTGGGATAAGGTGATAACTTTTTTTTTTCGTTTTAATAATAATAAACAACAGGTAAATTTTATGAAAAAGACCTTTTTATAAACCAACATAAAATTATACAGACTTTATGCTATAAACAGGGCAAGTCATATTTGTGCTAACGTTTCAGCAGTTTTACCAGGTAAATAAAGAATACTAGGCCTGCAAAACCACTAAAGTTCCTGTGTTCCTTAAAACATTTTTCTTCAAACAGGTCAGTTTTCAGATTATTACCTTTATTGGAAAACTATTAAGGAAAACTTACATAATTTTTATATCCCCACTCCCCTGTTTGCTTTATTACAGTTAGAGGACAGGAAGGGTAGGTAGCCAGAGTGGTGTGAAGTGCTGGAACCAGAGAGGCAGCCATCCTCAGAAGTCCTTTGTTCCTATTTACTGTACTTTCAGTCTTTGATGAGCTTTCTGTCTGTAAGGCATTCAAATTGCCTATTCTCCCAAAAATACATGCTTTCGTATTGCTGTGGGTCAGTTAAATTAGAAATTTATCAATCTAATTTGGGAGCTTAAAAATAAAGGTAGGAAAGAACTGGATTTAATTGATATGTTTCTAGAGTGCACAGTGTAGCATCATTTTGAAAGTGACATTTTTTTCCTGTCCTGGAAGTTTTGCAGGATTTTTTTTAACCAGTTGTTTGAACATCACCAGGATGAAACGCCTAGATTTACAACTTTGATTCAATAAACTTATCTTTTGACAATCTGTAAAATTATGGTCTTTACAGTTCAATGAATGAGCCTACTTTCCTTACCTGACTTCTGACATACCTTTAGTCTTTTAGGATCCTTAAGCTATTGAATTTTTGCTGAACAATTCTACACCTTAGTTGCATTTTAATTGAGCCTGGCTGTGTGGGTAGGAAAATTTGATGGTTTTTAGGTTTTGAAATATTACTTTTGTGCCTTACTTTTTTGTGCTGCTGTCACCATGTTTGTAAGTTCTCTGGTTTAGTCTTGTCTTACCATACACTCTCCTTATCATTCCCTCCATCATTTAAAGTTCCTCTATTCCTTTGTAGACTCATCACAATCTTGGTTTAAATATTTGTGCTCTTTGCATGAAACCATTTGTCTCTCTTTGTTTTCTTTCTTTCTTACTTACCCCAGTTCTTTCATTTTGTATTTTCAGGTTTTATTTAACATGACACTTTGCTCTTCTTCTGTCTGCTATATAAATAGTGCTTTACATGAAGTAAGCTTGCCAACATCTTTTGAGTACTCTCAGGAATCCTTTCCATAAAATTAATTCCTAGTATCACACCTGTGATCTAAATTCCAGAAATCTTTAAGAATGAAAATTATCTTTTTGCTCCTCTTCAGTTTACTTTTATATATAATGGTTGACTAGATGTCCTTTGAAGATCCCTTTCAATTCCAACCATTCTGTGATTTTATGACCTCTTGGAAAAATTGTTTACAAAATCTATCACTTCTTGTGTCTTGGATCTTAGCCTGCTTAGACAAATATAATAAACTTCAATCTGTGGTTTCTGTCAGCAGGAAAGGCATTTAAGAAAATAGTGATAGATTGAAAAACTTCAGTGCCTTTTTTTTTGCTACATATGTATTTTCTAACAGCAATTGTTACAAAGGGTTATGACATATTACATATTTTAAAAGCAATTTTTAC
The DNA here is from genome assembly GCA_013400175.1 of Phainopepla nitens. Lineage (NCBI taxonomy): Eukaryota > Metazoa > Chordata > Aves > Passeriformes > Bombycillidae > Phainopepla > Phainopepla nitens. The sequence continues at coordinate 253,635 of VXBQ01011589.1, read as the reverse complement.
TAGATTCTAAAATAGCTCTCTTCAAATGTAACATACAGTCATCTTAGGAAACACTAGAATAGAGTCTTTATTATATTTCATCTTTGCTGGCAATCTTACCACAGGATAGTGGAATGAGCAGCATAAGCAGTTCTGGTTATGTCTTTAGATTGGTTATATATAGCTCTTGAACAATTTAAAGCATTTATTTTGCTGTCCTGAACAATAAACCTTGGCCCTCAAAGTTGTCTGTCACCAGCAGTTCTGAGTGGGAGTGCATCAGCATCTACACCTGCCCTTTAGAATGCTCTTATGTCCTTTTTGATAGCAGTGATACAGTATTTTTATATTGATTTTTTTAAATGCCAGAGAGGTTTACAAAACATCATTTATAGTATAATAAATACAACTCAATGATAAGCAGATTGGCTTTTTGGTGGTTTTTGGGGGGGGGGTGGTGGTTTTTTTTGTTTGCTTGGTTGTTTTTTTCTTTTTTTTTCCTTTTTCTAGTGTCCAAAGTTAAGCATGCATTGCAGTTAGCAAATTCAATGAATAGGGACTATAATTTCTAGATAATTTTCTTCCCAGATACTTTCTAGTGTATATTGAACCTAGGGAATACAAGCAACCTACTGAGTCTGACGTTATGAACGGAGACATGTTTTGTCAAGACTATTTAATCATAAATTTCTCACCTATTGTTTTTGTAACAATCAAATATTAAGTAAGATATTAAAGTTTTAAATTAACTTCTACACCAATATCTCATGTGTTATGAAACACTTGTAATCTGAGATATGTTTCAACAGATGAATAATGGAAGAATGTAAGGCACTGAATTCTGCATTGATTGCATTATAAGTCTCTATAGAGAAGGGCTTTTCCAAGTGAAAGAATGCAGTCTACAGCTTTGAGAAGAAGAGCATTTATAGTGATAAGTTTTTGTCATTATGCAGAAGATAGCTGTATGTTTCAGGAGCAAATAAGAATACAAAGAAGATATTTATTCAGATGACAGTTAGAGCCAAGTAAATTTGGAAAAAAAATAGTAACCATCAGTACAGAAATTATTATTAAACTTACAAAAATATTTCTGTGTTTGAAGAAGAATGAAAAGCAATTACCCATTTTTGCTTCACTTCTCAAAACACCTGAGGAATCCTTTGTTCAAAAGAATTCTTTCCCTGTCATGTTGCAGCCTTTGCTGCAGAGGAAATGTCTTTTTCTCTATTTGCTGATTACGTGGGCTGAATTTTTATGCCTGAATCCTGTGGATGATTGCTTCTCAAAGTGGATGCAGAAAACACACTTTGGTTACAGATAGAAATCAGCTGCCTATAGAAACACATCTTACAGCATTAGCACATAGAGTGGATTACTTCTATCCCTACTAAAATGCGCATTTCATTGTGGCTCACCAGCTAGCCCTAACTGGGAGCCTGTAGTGACCCAAAAGCCCAGTAACTTCAGATATAAACACTGCCAAGGTTTTTATTTTATTGTATGTTGACACTAAATAGCCTGCTCTAAAATCTGTTCTTTCTGGGCTCTCCCCTGAGTTAAAAATGTTAGTCCATGTATCACAAAAATCTCCCTCCCAAACTGAAATTCAAGCCATGTTAAATAGGCCTTATGCTGACCCCCAGACCAATGGATCTTTAAAAATTTTCCTTTCTTTCAAACAAATAATGCAAATATTATTTACAACTTTATGCCTAAAGTTCTTTACACATTATTATAATTCTTCAAGCTTTTCTTGCACTTCTAGTTTAATTTCTTAATGTATACTTTCCATTTTTATGTTTATTCTCTTATTTAAATTTTGAATGTAATACTTCTATTATTTTAAAAAATAAATTGTTCAGTATCATTTCCTCAGCTGAAAAATCATCTTTCTGTTCAAACACCCAAATTCTCTCAATGTTTTTCTTTAAACTAGTCAAAACTAGTCAAAGCTATTTTTAAATATAAGCTGTATCACTCCACTTTGAAAATAAAGATGTAACTTGATTCAAGTTTTATTTTCAGAATATTACTAATTATCAATAGCATTCTCTTTGAGGAAAGTTAAGGAAATATGAGCTTGGTGTGTTAGTTTATATTCTACCACAGTCCTATATCTGTGGAGTGACAAAGGCATAAATAGGAAACAAAAATTACAATGAAGTTTCTTTCCTATCAGAGATGCTGTCAGTGGATATATCTCACATAAGGAAAAGGCTCCTTGGTATGGGTTACAGTTGTGGTGAAGAGCATTTCTAAAAAGGAAATGCTACAAGAAAAGACTGATAAATTCCAGTCAACAAGAGTGAAGAGGAGGCTGATTTGGGAGACTTGCTGGACAGATGCAAATATATATGGATGAGTGCTTAACTAAGAAGGAACATCTTTATAGTACCTGTGGTGGTTTGGGGTTTTTTCCCCCAAGCTTTGCATGTCATGCTGGGTATAGGAACAGCACTGAAAACTCAGCAAGCTCTGCTTTATCACTGTGTGGGAATTCTTTTCCATAAGAAAAGAATTGTCTCAAGTGTAATGGGCCCATAAATACAATTAGTGGTGTAGAGATAAATATACCTGTGAGGAACTGAGTTGCTATGCAGCAAATAACCAGTTGTTTGTGCTGTAATGTTTACTGATTCTTTTCACTGTACATTCATTCTTCCCATATTTGCAGAATAATATTTTGATACCAAAAAATTCCCCAAAGCAATGCATAATGTATCTTCAACTTCTAAAGTATTCAGATATTAATAATTCAATTTATTTGATCAGTGACTGTCAGAATTTTTTTTTAGAGGGCATCTAAATTCTTCATTTAGATGTTCAGATCACCCCAGAAGCTGAGCACATTTGTATGAAAGAACCGAACTCTCTCCAAAGTGCCCATGTGTGAAATCTTGGGTATGTTAAGCATTTCTGGCAATTTGATTATATAATTGTTTTTAATTAGTGCTTGTTCTAAGCCCAACCACTGTGAGTGTTAAAAAGTTAAATATCTCAAAGCTTGATGCCTCAGCCACATACAGTTGTTAAAGTGGAGTAAACGTCACTTAGCATCAGTGTCAGAAACAAGTCAATTTTGTTGCCTGTGATGAACAGCCATTCTAGTACTGCCTTTCTAGAACAATTTTCATACTAAGAGTTTCTTTCAAGTAAATCAAGCAGCAAGGCATCTAAATTAAAATCTTCATTAGTACACTTCAAATAATTCTTTGTAGGGCTATTTTAGGGCTGTTGAATGGAGCCTAATATTTGGAAGTTTGTGATTTTCTGCAATTTTGTGCCTGAAAGATTAATAATTTAATAACAATTCAATCATCAGTATTTACTGAATATGTACCCTGAATAGAATAATATTAGCATAGTATGGCTAAACAGTGTGGATTAATACTTTAAGTCAAATATATTAATAGTCTCTCTTCAATCAGATAAAACTAAAACTTCAGGTCTGAAGAAACTGTATTTAGTGTGCTTTGTAAAATCCCTCCTTTCATAAGTATAGGTTTTTAATGAAACCTTCCCATGGAAGAAGAAGGTGGTGTCATTGCAGTTATCTTTGTCATATGTCTGTCTTTTAGGTGTCTGCAGCTCACAGTTGTTTATCACTGATTATCTCTACACTGATTATCAGGTTCTGTGTACTCTCTATGTTGATTTAAGAGGCTTGCCATAGTTATAGAGCCTTTGATTCTATGGTAATGACTCAATATTTATAGCTGCAAGGAGGATAATGTTTATCCTATTTTTACTACTGCTATAAATATCTGCTTTGCTCAATAGCAACTCGTTGGTCAAGCTGCACTTATGACCTATCTTTTCTGTCAATAATTTCTTTTCACAAGAAAATGTTTTTACTTAACTTCTCTAACCTTATTTCCAGGATGTGCAATATTTTTGAAATTGGGAGGTAAATCATACCTACAGTACAGGCAGTTAAATCAGAGCTACGTTAACTCTACAAAACTGAAGGATAACTCAAATTACCTCATTAACCTGTGTTGGTGGGTTGTCCAACTCAAACAGCTGCTTTTCAGTGTGTGACCTGCTGGCAAAAGAGGAGTTTGTAAATATAATAGGTTTTGTTTTAGGTAAATGAATTATAAATGTCAAAGTTTATTTTCTGGAAACAATATTATTAGACAATATTAATCTATTTCTTTGATCACAGCTAAACACATCTAGTTTTCTCCAAAAAATGGGGCAAAAACTTATCAAAATTTAACAAAATTGCTAGGAATGCTGATTGTTTCTGCATTTGTTATTGTCATAAGGAAGCAGTACCAGTGTTAGTTACCAGAAAGCACTGTATATCTAGCTCTAAATTAATGTAAAGCACTTATTTGGTCAGAATTAGACTTGACAATTAATTACAAAGTAGTATATTTTGATTTATTGCAGTAATACAGCTCAAGTGGTCAACTAGACCTGGAGGAGGCTTTTTGTTCCAAAGTAATTAATTTGTTTTTATGTGCAGGTTTAATAAATTCAATAATTTTGATTTACTTGTTCTCACTTCTAGGAATTTTTTAGATTTTTTTTTTTTTAGCATTTTTAATAATTTTAAAGGAGGTTGTTGTTTGTGTTTTGGTAATTGATTACCTTACCCTTCATATTGTTTATTCGCCTAGAAAACCTTATGGTATTGCGCATTCCCCTCATACTTTGACGTCTGTACATACCAAATATTATATAAACTGCTGATTTTTTCAAAGGATTTACTTACTTCTTCATATTACTCCTCTACATTGTCTTCCATCTCCAAATGCAACAAATTCTCCTTGTTTATGCAGAATACAAAGAACCATCTCTCTCTTTTCTGTCAAGAAAAGAAAGAAGACTTCATGCATTATTAGGATAATAAGACAATCTTTCTCTCTGTGTTCTTGTACTGTAGATCATGTTTTTATTTCAATACCTAGAAGTTTATAATAACTTGCTGCTCATTTTTGTGTGATGGATTGACCCTGGCTAGGTGCCAAGTGGCTACCAAAACTGCTTCATCGCTGCCCTTATGGGCTGGACACGAGAGAGAAAGTTTAACAGGAGACTTGTGAGTCGAGATAAGGACAGGAAGAGATCACCCACCAGTTACAGTCGTGGGCAAAACAGACAGCTCAAAGGAATTATTTTATCACCAATAAAATCAGATTAGGATAATGAGAAAATAACCCCCTGAAATTTCAAAATTTTCCCCCCACCCCTTCCTTCTGTCTGGTCTCAACTTCCCTACCTCCTCCCTCTTGGAGAGTGTATTGATTTCCAGACTGACTTGCAAAAAATTTATTTATTTATCTCCTACACTATACTAGTGAGTGATTAACACCCTGTTTCAAACTGATAAAATTTCCCCTGTCTCACCTTTTGTGATTTCAGAATTATGTTGCACTGTCCCCTATATGTCTTGCCAGTGCTTATGATAGGATAAAAGTCTGTATTTCATTACTGACGCTTAGCTGAAGACACACATAACATGATTTGACTGCTGTGTAGTGAGGAGAGACTATGTGATCCACAGCATCATTCTATTAGTTTTATGTAATAATGAGGTGCTTTTTTTTTTATCTTTTATGTATGCATACCAGGTACAAAAAAAGCAGGTTACACCTAAATATAGGAGGAAGCAGTTGTTTATTAATTAGGATTGTTTATATATATATATCCTTGGTTGTAAAGCCATACAGTACATATGAGTACTCAGTTGAAAGTATTGAACATACTTGGACATAAAGTGGAATGAATTAATAAGGTTTTGTTTAGGTCCTAATGAACATTTTCCAGGAAGAAAAATAAGAAAAATCATGAGCAGAAGATTATTATACTCTTGGAAGATTCTCATGGGAAAGGTATAACAGTTGCATGACCCAGAATTTTTCCAGTGCCCGGTGGATCTCTCTAAGTATTCTTTACTTGGTTTACTTGGTTACTGTCTTTGGAACAATGAAATCAGTTAATATAATTTGTCATAGCCACCAGGAACTCTCTGAAGACCTATTCCTGCTAAGTAATATAATCAGGTTATCAATTGCAAATCTTCAATTTCTTATCATTATGTTTTAATTTCATCCTCACTAAATTTGCGGAAACTTACTTGAAATTGCTGTGTATCTAGCATCTTTTTTTCCACAGAGAGTATTGCACCATGGGACAGTGAATTCAACTTTTTCAATTAGTCGAAGACAATCACTTTAAGTACATCCAGCTTCTAAAAAAGATTTTTATTAAAAGCCTGTGTTCAATGTCCATGTGGTAGCCTTTTAGGACAGTGTAACTTGGAGGCTTTTGCTTAGACCATTTCGGCCTTCTACTAGCCTTATTCAAGATTAGGCCAGGATGCTTGCTATTTCTGAAGGAATACTGTTTTTTAATTCAGAATTGTGAGTGAAGTCTGATGTCATTGAGTCATTGTTACTTTAATTGTTTCTGAAATACAAATCTTCCTTGAACTCAATCTCATTAATTATATAGTAAATAATAGTATAGTATTCCACAGTAGCTTCCTATCCCAAATTTGTAAACTAAATTTTGGATTAATTTTTAATTATGGACATTTCTATTTGAAAAAAATTATACCCAACTTTTGCTACATAATTTTAATTAAAAATGTTATAATTAAATATTTTATTCTAAGGAAAAATCAGTTTGTTTCATAATTACTACATCATATTAACCATAAATGGTAAGTCCCCAGTTTGGTGCACGGTATTAATATCTATACTTTTAAAATTTAACTATAGGAACTATAATTGTACTTAAATAAAGCATAACAACAGGAGTTAACTTTACATATGTATGTTTTATTATAAAACCCAAGAACACATGGTAACATTCTTGATCAAATCCCATCTTTTATTGAGTTTCGCACTACTACAGATATGGCAGGAAGCTGAAAAGTGCCACTTCAGATTAACTGAATATTTGCATTTCTTTTTAGATTACCGACATAATGGGAGAGATCTTCAAAGTTCAACACTATCAGTGCCAGAGCAAGTAATGTCATCTAATCATTGTTCTCGATCAGGGTCCCCTCACCGTGGAGATAGTATAGGACGGACTAGATCGTGGTCTCCCAGTGTCCCTCCCCCACAAAGGTAAACTCTTGTTTAACTGTGCACTTACAAAAATTAAAGCAGCATTGATCTTCTACCAATACTGGGAATTATCTCTAGACTTTCAAAATGGCAATGAATTGGTTAGATCTTATAAAATTACCTAAAGCTGATAATGTTTTTTTCTTACATTATAGTGATGTGCCTAATTTATGTATGATTCTATGTTATTTATGGTTTATCATTTCTATATTATTTATTATTATTATATGAGTACATAATTGTATCTTAATTCTGCCTATTTGTATCTAGTTTTTCATCAAAATTCAGTACAATCCAATCTGAGGAAAAAAAAATAACTCTCCATATTTTCATTTTCTAGAGCTATTTACAGATGCCATGTTTCAACATTGTATGTGATAGCTCCATATATGACAGTGGATGTTTTCAACCCTCTTATTTCTGTAGAAGTAAGATTCTGGGGATTCTTACTGCCCACAGTAGCTTCTTTTCTACTATTTTTTTCATACTTCTAAATAATCAGGAATAAACTGACAGACAGACATCCAATTTTATAGTGAAAGATACCAGCTCCTGATCTTGGAAGATCTCTGATAACTATTTATCTTGATAAAATTAAACCAGGAAATTTCTTCCAAAAGCTAGTACTTTTGGATAATGCCTAATAATTGATTTAACAGGATTTTGCAGGATAAGCTTTCTTAAGAGAAAGGAAGCAGAAGGACAGATGTAAACGTCAAGGAAACCTGTTTTCCAGCACTTTTGTTGCTATGTATGGGTAGATTTCCAGATGATGTAATTCAGTTGAAATGAAAGTGGAATTTATCTCTTTTGCCTGTAATGTTCACAATTCCCAGTTAATACTGAAGATCTGTTATCCAGTATTTCCTGGCATGTTCCTCTCCCTTTCTTGCAGCCATCCTGATTCTCTTGTGTTCTGCTTTCCTTTCTATTATCTTTGTTCTTTTTATTAAGTTAAAATTCTCTTGACTTCATAATATCTTATGTTTATACTTACCATTTCCTTTAATAGATGTAGCCTATATGATATCCTTTTGCACTAGTGAGATATTAGGATTCCAAATTTTCCCACATCGTCTCATACAGCTAAGAGGCAGAAACTCTGTGTTTCTACTTGAAGTGTAAACCCATCTAAAACCAAGTCAGCTGGATTTGAAATGAGACATAAATGGTAGACACAAAGGGGCCTATTCTGATTTTTGCTATACTGATTTCAGCCTAAGTAATTGTCTGTGCTAAATCTGCAGAGGTTATTTGTCTTTAATATATTAATGTGAGCAAAATCTCTTTGTGTGTATGTTTGTGTTTTCATGTTTTTCTGTCTGCATGCATGCTGTGTGCATCTTGGGCAGAAATTTTACCCAAGGTGGTAATTAGCGCTTATTTAGCATCATTGAAAAATCTACTTTTCATTTTCTTGTAGTCTTGGATTTCTTTACATGTTCAAAATCTCTTGCTTTTTAACTTTCCTAGAGCTAAATTTTTAAATATAGTTTTGAATTTATTGCAGCTGTTTCCTACAATGTCAGAATCAAATGCATTATTTGTGTAATATTTCCCTGCCCACACACCAAATCAATTCTTTGACGACTTGTTGATCTCAGAAAATTGAGTTATGAGAGCTTGAGAATTTGTAGAAGAGAATTAAAATCTATGAGTTACAGAAATATCTTTTTTAGTTCTAGTGAAAATGTGGGTGTACTCAGGAAATCCATAAGAATTATCAATCACCCTTGCACCCTGTTTGGGTGAGTTTGTTACACATGTGCTGCTCTGTAGGTGTCCTAACTGCAATGAGCATTCTGCATCCCAGAGATTTCCCGTTACTGACACCTCTGCAGGCAGCAGTTTTTGGGCTATAGAAGTTGCTCTTATTTCTTAGAAACCATTTTGCCATCCTCAGTCCTACTTAATTTTGTTAATAAACTCCACCAAAGGCCCACTGCATCATAGCTGGCAAGAAATTGTTACTGGTCTTGTTACTTTTTACTAGACAGAGTAAACTCAATGTTTGGATTCATGAATGCCAGAGTGGAAAATGCTTTATGACAAATGCGGTGGAGCTGAAGGCAAAAATTTATGTGTAATGCAACATCTTTATAGCACTTGTATGCAGAAATAAATAATGTCATGGCTGCAGCAGTGAAGGATATACGTACAAGTTAACACTAGTCAGAAATTGGTAAATGACGAAGGATGAGCATGACAGGTACCAAAAGGGCAGACAAAGTGACAAGAAAGGAAAGGGGAAATGAGTGATATAAAACAAACAACCAAAAAAAGGAAACAGGCTCACACTGCAGACTGCAGTAAAGGACAGGAGACAGAAGAATTGATTGGTCTAAATCTTGAACTTGTATAGAGGAAAGCATCCAATTTGTTATTTTCAAATTGATACAAAACAATTATGTTTTTTATCATCCAATAATTATTACAGTTAACCATTGTCTCCTATTTTCTATTCTTGTGGATTTGTTTTACAGAGGACAAAAAGCAGTTAGTGTGTATCAGTACATATTGATAGATAAACTGAGCAAAATCATTGATAGGCAAAGCTTTGGTCTCAGTACAGGTGATTGGTGCTCCTTAACCAAGCATGAACTCTGGGTACCACTTACAGCTAATTAAATGGTTAGGGTTTTTTTCAGATTTTTTGCTAGTGAGATTACAGAATAAATTTTCCAGGGCAAAACAAACAGCTATTTCTAAATTCAGATGACAATGTTTTCAGCAGGCTGCACTCTAACAGACACAAGTCCCCATTGTGTTTGCATCTTTATAGTAAAGCCAAAATCAAGAACTCATGAAAAATGGTTTACAGCGTATGTTTCTGTCAGAAATGATTTTTTGCTTGAAGTCTGGAAAGACTAATGAAATGTTGTGCAAGATTAACATTTTTAATGAAGGAAAAAAAAACCTTTCCTCGTATTTCCAGAAGAAACACATTGGAACAAAAAGAGAGAACTCTATCCCTATCATGGACTTGGCATGACTTTCTAGATGAGAATTTTTTTTTACTTTAAGATTTAAAATTATTTTACTTTAAATGTATAGAAAAGTCTGGTCAGCTAACAGATCTTGCTACCAACATGATTGCTGATAGTTGTTTGCACAAACCAGTGAGAGGATGTCATCCAGGCACACTCAAAGCTCAGGATCTGATGTCTTTTGTCCTTAGTCGGAACGTGGATCAGGGCCTGCGAGGGACTCGATCTCCTGCAGCGCATTACAACACGCTGAACCGGATGGACAGGCACCGGGCTGTGGATGACCGCTACTCCCCGGACAGAGAGAGGTAAGTAGCTGCTGGAATCAGAAACAGCTGTAGCCTACACACATCAATGTGAGTAACTTCAGTATGGTAGCCTGGTAAAGTAATTTACATACCTAATCCCAGAGATTAGCATTTCTCGTTTATCCAATGGCTACATGACATACATTACAAAATACTAGTGCACATAAGGCTGACAAAACCAGTGAGTGTATGTTTGCTAGGAGGGAATCTGAAAAAATCTGCAAGAAAATGTATAATATAAAAGTTGGATAGTTTAGTTGCCCTTTTTCATAAAAATATTTTTTGTGTGTTATATTAGTGAATTCTTTAAGTTCTAAATATCTTTTAAAAAAATCAAAAAATCTATCAGTAGACTTGGTTGTTTTTTGCTGCTGAACAAAGAGGCATAAAAATAGGTAATTTCAGCTCAGTATTAATGTAATGCTGTAGATACAGTACAGTTCACAAATGTAACAAGAGTATATTCTAGTACTGCGTTCTGTTTTTGTCTTTGCTCAACCTTCTGAAACACTTTGTGAAAAAGAAGAGGAAAAATGATTAGGAGAGCATGTATGAAATCAGAGTCTTTGTGTTTAGAGGCACTTCTGACTATGACTAATGTTTTGCCTAGTGGAACTTCCCAAACAGTAGGCAGAGCTTTAGCAACCTCTATGAATTTTAATGATGTAAAAAAGAATTGCAGCAATAATTGAACAATGTAGTTAATCTTGCTGAATTAATTGTGGCACTGACTTTGTGACATTAAAAAAATTATTGGTCTTTTCCACCTCATTGTCTTCAGGTAGAAAATCAAAACAAAAAGCATTTATTACCTTTAATTTTTAAAATATTTCAGCTTTTTTGCGCCAAGTTGAAATTCCTGCACTTTATAATGAGAGGCATAATTGCTAGCTTTGGTCTCATTTTATAATTGCATATATCAAGGAGTAATACAGATATATTTTGTAATCTTGATTAATACATGACTAGTATTTGAAGCTAATACTTTTACAGATAGCCATTACAGGTTATTCTTCAAGCGACATCAAAACACATCTTTGGGATTTCTAACTGTAATACAAAGAATTTGAGAAATTAGTGGCTTTTTGTTAGCAATATTGAACAGAAAAGATTAATATTTCCTAAGAGACCAGTAATGTGATGGTCAATGATTGTATGGAATGCAAGACAATATTTTTCAGAAGATTATAATATTTTAATTTCAGAAGATAAAAATAATTCATTGTTCCCAAATACACATTACAAAAAAAGTATCAAAAGCAATTAAAGCCCAATCTATTCAAAGTGATTTGTAATTTAATTTGGTGAATAAAAAAGTCAAATGGGCAAAAATAAAGCTAATGAAAGAACAGTGAAGTGTTTATCATCCAGAATAGTAACTGTATTCATCACAAGTACAGTAGATCATAAGTCTGCCTCTTTTTTGCATTAAACTATTTATTATTTCTGTTTAAATTATGGAAAAAAAAATCTATTCAGCTGATTCATTAGAATATGATTTTCATACAGAAGGCAATAACTTGAAGATTCTGAGCTGTTTCCTTAAAAGATGATTACAGGATGCTTTTGGGATACAATGTTATACTGATTTTCAGACCAGTCATCCTTGAAACAGGGTCTAAACTTGTCCTTGGAGCCTGCGTATGCCTTATGGAATGCTGCTGCATTTGCTCACTGTGCAAGTTCTTTTGTTGCCTCACAGATAAATGCATAGCTGTGAAAGGTTGCTTCAAGTACTGTACCACAATGGTTTTCCATCCCTTCAGTCAAATAATTCCTGCTGGACTGACTTGACTTGGAGAAAAATAATTGAGTGTTTTAGAATATGTCAGAAAAGCAATGTCAGAAGGTTGTTGGAGATGAGATTATTGAATTTTCACAACCGTTCTAGATTAACAGATGTTTGCTTGATAGGTGTGCTCTGACTCTCTGAACACAGTTTTATGTGTTGTCTGTATTTTCCAAAACACCCAGGGAAATTCTCCTCTTTGCACATGGTGAGTGGTTGCCTGTGTAATCAAATTATTGACTAGTTATGCCTCTACTGCAACATGCAGTCTCTGAACAGGAAAAGACTATTTCCAAATATTTATATTTTTTTTATATTGATTGTTAATTAGGCTGTGATTTTATGCATGGAAATATTTTTAGATTTCAAATTTTTTTAATGAATATTTCTGATACTGTCTCTGCTATATAATAAAAACCCAATGGTATCCTTAAAGTAGATCTTTATTAGTATTGCTCCTGAAAACTTCTGGAACTGCAGGTAGTTGGGGGAAGTAGAAAAGCTGCATTTTTATATAGGTTTGTAATCTCTCTACATGTTATCCACACTTGGATCTGAAAACAAATCACATATTTCCTTCCCACAGCTCTGATGATTTCTTGTTTCCAAGAAACAGCTTTTGAAGCTGCTTGCAAAAAGGGGATTTTGAAACAGTATGGTCTGATAGACATGTTCAATTGCTAAGTTAAAGTATGACTGAGAATATGAGTAAGAAAATTCTTTCTTTCCTTTTCTAGATAATTCAGCATTAAGTTCTCTAAGGTATATGGCACTGAGGACTTAGTTGAAACCACATACAAAAAGCCTAATGGCCTCAAGTCTAATGGCAATGTAAACATTCCTTCAAAATTGAATGCATAGTTAGAATAGAAAATAAAATTATTTTTAAAAATCCTGAAAGACACATTTTAAAAAATTTAATTTGAGATCATTTTAATTTCAAACACCAAACCCTTAAATATGTAAACTATGGCTATATCATATACTTATTTTTGTATAATGTAAGGGTGAAGTTACAGTTTAAGTTTGTATCTGTTGCTGTATCAACAAAAGTGTCAAATTGTACTGTGTACACTGCTAACTCAAAATGAGAAACCATGTTAATTTGTTACCTTTATATTTAATGTCTACTAATTAATTGTTATCAAAATGTGAGCTTTTTGTGAGTACTCATATTCTTATGAAATGGCCCCAATTTTTAATGTAAAGAAATATGAATGCTTATGACCTAATATGGACCCAGGCTCATAAGAACATTTTTCTGTAATGGGATAACCTTATAAATGTCAGTTTGACATGTTTTGATAAATTCTCTAAAATGGACTTTTACCTCACTTGAGAAGCTGAAACTAATCAGGCTATAGAAACTATTTGGAAACAGTTGGATTTAATATCAGAGTTTTATATTTAAACAATCAATATATTTAGGGGAATTAGAGGAAAAATGCGAGAATCTTAGCATCGTTCCAGAAAGAAAAAAAGCAAACAACAACAAAACCCACCAAACTACATCTGTGTGTTTCTTTCTGAAAGATATATCAACAGTTAACAACAAACACCAAGACAGTGTAAGAAAATTGTACTCAGGCCCACAACTTCAACAAACTTAGATACTATTTAGCAACTATTAATTGTGTATTCGATATCCCAGGGTTCGCCCTGAGGTATAACATTGCTAATGGTGAGTTTAGCACAGGTATGTTAAGCCAGAGCATTCTGAGAATGCCTAACTCAAATAGTCTTGCAGGAGAAATGTATGAGAAAGCTTCTAAAGTATACGTATTTTCCTGAGAGGAACTTTCCAGAAAACAAGAGAAAAGGAAAGTTATCCATTATTCGTTCATCAAAGCCATTGCACACTTTCTATCTGAAAGAAGAAAAATTGCTACCTGTTTTGTTAAACTAATAGGGTAGTCATAAGCATGGTTATTTAGAGAGATATTGTCCATTATTTTAAAATCACTTCAAAGATATTATCTGGGTGTGCTGGGATTATCAGGACTATCACATCCTTGTTAGTGAGAGGAGATTTCATTCACGTATTTGAATACACACTTTTTTCGTTCTGTTGGAAGCATGTGGCTTGGATTTTTTAAACATGAAGTAGATGTTGAAATACATGCCAAAGAATTCTGTTTGCTACAATCAAACCAGTGAAGATCAAAATAATTCACTGCAATGAGCCTGTTAAATGTTAGCTAAAACAAAATTAAATTGGGCAAGAGCAACATAAATATCACATTTCTAAATGTTGTCTCAAACCGTGCAGTTGCTTTATCTATGGGTAGCAGGCTCCTAATCCAGTACTGTTATTAAGTAGGTGCCAGATTAGATTAAACTAGGAAAAGATTTTTGAAACATTTTTCCATAATAAAACACTGAAAATAACAGATTTTTGTATCAAAGTCATTATTAAATACACAGCTGAATAATATGTAATTAGGTAATTATTTTTTATTATTTAGTTAAATTTTACTGTAAAATCATTTAATTGCAGATTAAAATACAAAGATATTGTAAAGTAAAAAGGGTTCCTGATGCTTAATTTGGAAATTTTGGGAGAATTTTTTTCAGGTTTCAATTGTGTGTGTCATGTGGGTAACATACCCTCATGGGGGTATGTAATGGCACTCCTTTGGTACTTTGAATACCCCGTAAAATAAAAGAAATGCATTGCTGAAAATTTACTTATAAATATAAGATATTTGCATCAGTTTGAATCTCAATAATTGCAGTGTTTCTTTAAGTTCTTTTTCTCCTTTCAAATCACTGTTTAATTGCACAATTATCTGCACCACCCACCTGGTGGCCCCATGAGTCTGCTGGAGGATGATTATCTCCAACAGGGATGTCGGAGTAGGAAGGTGGTAAAGAAGAAGCTTTGAGCCAAATTTAAAAAAAAACCCACCACCACCAAGAGTCATAAATATATTCCTCAGAATAAAATGCACCAAAAAAAAAAAAAGCCTCTGTTAAAAATAATGCAGTTCTGATAAAATTCTTCAGTGTTGCACCTTTGAATAAAGGATTTAAAATGAAGTACGGGGAGCACCGTGATAATATGACACTGATTTTCTTATTGAAAGTCATCTTGATTGAGTGTGTGTCAGCTCACAAATTCTCTGCTGATAATTGCTATTGTTTCACGACTAATGTCTTCAAATTGTCAGTTGCATTCAGATGGAACACTTCTAGGATTTCATCTGTCCCAGGAGATTCGTGGAAATTTGTATAGAATTGATGTAACAAAAAGCAGCCATAACATTATTTGTTGATGTTTATATTATTTGTTGGTGTTTCTAAGTAGAGATAATTTTTTTTCTTTAAAAAACCCAATTATTAACAAAACCTATTCTATTAATGTATTCAGTGAAATGTAGCAGGGAAATTACATAACCAGTGCTTTATTCTTGAATGGCATTTGACATTTTCTAAGAGTTAAGAGCTTTACTTCACATTTTATTCACATAGTTTATTGGTGTGATTTGCCAGGTGTTTGGGAAGCAGCATGGAAAACATTCTACCCCAGAGAACATTAACTTGCTTTATTCAGATGAGAATATAATCTTTTAGAATGGTATAACTGGAAAAAGTAACTAGTTCTAGTAGTTGCTCTTCATTGTTGAAATGAGTTAGCTGCTCATAGAGCTGCGCCTTTCCTCTGAATCCACATCATTTTGTTAGCTCCTGGCTCCTTTTCCCTTGAGCAGTTCTGTGCTCAACTTCACAGTCAAGGTGATCCCAAGCACAATTTTTTACTTCATTCCTTCCCACAGTATCTTCCCCAAATTTTATAAGGCAGCTTTCTCTTTTCTACCACTTTCAATGGCTCTTCCCCCCTAAATTTCCAACTGATTGACCCCAAGAACTACCTTACTCTGCAGTCTGATTAAGCTAATTTCTATTTTATCACATTGCTAGTTTTTCAGAAAACTGTAACTTGAGAAATTGGGGAGTATTCGGTTAAAGGCAAATTCATACTAGTAAAAAATTATATTTATTTTTTAACAATTTAAATAATTTCATACTTTTCATACATTAATTTGTTATTTTAGTTTAAAAAAAGGAAAGAAGTGTAACTAAAAATAGAGGATAATACTATTGCCAATGATAAAGTGTATTGCTTTTATTGCAGTCAGATGATACACTGGAAAAAGCTGAATCTGGGAATAGATAAACAGTGATAGGATGAGAGAAATTTCTTGAGTCAACTGAGTTTCATTCATGCAGGCTCTAACAGAAAGGAACACAAAGACTTGTTTTGCATTCAGAATTATTGATGGGTGTTCCAATAAGCACAAGGGTGTAATGATACACAGTACTTTAGTCTTTCCACAAAAACACTTGGGAGTCTGCTGCCTACTCTAGTAGGGAAGCTGGAATGTCAATCAGATTTTAGGACCTGATCACAGAGAGTGAAAATTGAAAGGAATAAATTATCTCCTAAATGCCTCTTCTTTACTATTGTGCTGGGAAATAGAATTTCCCAAGCAATGAAGAACAGGTTAAACTCCCCTTGCACAGGAAGAACAGAGAGGTATTCCAGGAGGCTCATGTGAGGTACTCTGTGTGTGAATGTTTTCAAGCATGCTTCTGAGACTCTTCTGGTACATTAAGCCTGATCCTGGATACTCAGTACTTCCAATTTGGCAATCTAATCAGTCACTGAATCACTGATTTTTGTTTTCTTACCCTAATGGTTCACTGAATTTTGTAAGAAAATGGACAAATAGGTGAGCAACATCAGAAAAATTTTAAGTAATTTTCTGTTCACTTTAAAAAAAGTAAAATTATCCTGTAATCTTCTTGTCAGAACAGTGGAAGTCTCTTTTTACCTGATACAATGTGAAAGGGGATGTGTGTGTGTGTGTGTGTGTGTGTGTCTAATAATGATCATATTGCTCATTATTAGATCATAATGCTGCCTTATTAGACTAACTTCATTATTTTAATATAAGTAAAATGAATTTTTGCTGCAATTTTTCTGTCTATTCCACCTGTAACAAAATAGGTAATGTTTCATAAGCCTGTGAGGATGCAAGTTATGTTCATTTTACCATATCATCATTTGACATACTTGTGCCATGGACTACTATAGTATAGGAAGTAAAGGAGGTGTGATAAGAGACTAAAGATCTAAAGCAAGGTTGCAAAAGAAATAAAAAAAAAAGATATCCCAGAGTTCTTTTGTCATATTAAAAATCTGACATATCTCCATCGTCTTCTGAGCATTATCATATGCATGTGCCTAAAGGGTAATGATTTTCATTAACAGCTTAAATCATATATTTAGTTGAGATGGAGATCTGGAACATTACTGGAGTTCTTTTGCACTTAGGCAATGCAAAGCTTAATGTTTTTACTACACTATAACACATTTACTTTATGATTTTAAGTGATTTATACTGGGGATTAGCCAAATAAATGTGGTGTATGTTTCAGTTTTGGACATTGAGAAAAAGTCATAGGCATTTCGGGTGTTGCTAACATATATATAAAAGCATAAAGAATTTATTTTAACCTAAATATATAAAAATGTATAGTAATATATTAATGGTAAAAAAATCAACTAGTGTGCTATTGGCTGGATGCTCAGAAGAGAGATGGCATTTAAACATTTTGCTCTGCATGTTGAATCAGGTCAGATATTAAGAAATATTTTTTCACTGAAAGAGAGGAGAGTCTGTGCATTGGAACACACTCCCCAGGGAAATGGTTGAGTCACCATTTCTGCAAGTGTCCAAAAAAACAGTAGAGGTGGCACTTTACAATATAGTTTAGTGGCCACAGTGGTATTTGGTCAAAGGCTGGGTTTGATGATTTCTGGTAGTGATTCTATGATTCTATTCAGTTAGATAGCGTGGTTAACTTGAGCTCTGAGAAAAAAAAGGAAAAGTATGAATAGCCAGTAATTCCAGAGGGTCAGGTCAAGCACCAGCTCAAGCTAACCCCACTCCTATAAATAGATAAGCAAAGTTTTGGGTAATGAGGAAGCTTATTTTAAACTTGTTATGAGTTACTGTATATCAAATTGTGTGAGTGGTTGTATCTAAATGCCATCTAAATACTATCATACACTGATTCTGAAATCCTGAACTGAATTTAAAAAAAGAAAAAAAAAAGGGAAAAGGTTGAACTGCCTGCCAGAAATACCCAAGAAAAATTCCCAGAACTTGGTAAGGACGCTGGAGTTCTGAGCTTCTAGAAGTATTAGAACAAAACTTGATACCAGAAGTTGGGCAACAAACAGTTTGGTGGAGATATGAAAAGTGGTTAGAACTGAAATCCTAAGCAGAACATGAACTGATGGTGTATCATTCACATAAAAATAAGTGAATAGTCTGGGCTGTTCCTTCTTATGGACAGTAAGTAATCAACTTGCAAATAGCATGTGCATTTCTGTGGAATTCATGTTCTGCAAGAAATGTTCTGCCTGAAGTCCTAGTTTTGTTTAAGATGTTGGTTTTTAAATAATGGGTAAATATATTGTATTTATTGATGTCATATATTTTTCAAAGACTACCAGGAAAACTTGTCAGCAATTCACTGGAAAGATAAAACAAAGACTACCAGGAAAACTTGTCAGCAATTCACTGGAAAGATAAAAGGCAAAGTGAATTGTTAAAATTAAAATGTCATCTACCAGCTGGAAACACTTAATTGTGTATTGATACTAGAGCAAGAGTTTTGAGGTGTTAATTCCAGGGTTGCATCTGAATAATTTAAAGGCATATTCATGTGGATGTACCCTAGGAATATATCCATGTAGTGGAGAGAATAACCTGGTATGCAGTTGTTTGCCATCATTGTACATTTAGCTCCTGGGAGACAGACTCCTACATTTTTTGGTTGTTCTTCCTGTGGGTGTGCATATATTCCAAAGAAAATTTCAAGAACGTGGTGAATTTTTTTTAGTGTTTCTTGACAGCATACTGACCGACAGGCTGTTATGGGTAGACTGCTTTTGATACTTAGTCTTTACATTCATTTAAAAACGTCAATAGTTTTCACAGCTTGCAGTGTAAACTCTATGACTATTTTAATAATTATTAGTCCTTCTTCAGATTTTAACTGTACTGTGTCAAATTTAGCCTGGTTGAATTGTGTACAGATCCTCATTCTTGTAACAAACTGCAAAGTTTAAACTGTATAATCAAAGCTTTAAGTTAGTTTTTTATAGTGGAAGCTCTTCTGTTGCATTTTTTTGACAGGAAGTGAACACAAAGACATCTTGTACTGTATGTAATTGACCTAATATAATGACTATTTTCATGTGAGTGATGGTGCATTTTATCCTCATGCAAAAGAGGCAAATATAAATAAGTGTAGGTAATATACCTACTGCTAACAATGTGTTTGATTCCTGGAAAAGCAGTAAACATAAGCAAATTAAGATACGAGAAATAAAAATGGAGGATGAGGTTTTCTGTGTTTCTTATGAAGTGATTTTACACTTCCAATGTGGACAGTTGTGATTAGACTTTCCTTTGAACTATCCCAGCTTCTGGAAGCTGTAGTTAATAACTCCTTGTTATTGAAGGTAAACCCCTCTCTTTTCCAAACCCTTTCCCCTGTACTGTGTGCATAGATTTGCATAAAAGTAAAATGACTTTCTTCTATTTTTGATAATTGGAGAATATCTAGTGTAACAAATATGTTTAAAATGTATAAATTTTGACATTGTTTCATAATACAAACAAAATGTAAATAACTTAGTTTTATTATTTTGAACTGCATTTGGGTTTTTTGGCATATTATGGTACTGATGTTATATCTCTTCATTGTTTATTTAAGTAATGGAACACTTTGATCTAAATTCACCTTTTATCACAATATGATCAGTATTAAGAGAACTTACACTTAGAAATGGGAAAGCTCTGGGGGTATGTGGGGACAGATTTCCAAATGGTGGTAGCCTTTCAGACAGATTAGGTAAATCTCTTTCAAAGATATTATTCATACTTAAGTTATGGCAGCCTTCAAACAAGGGAATAGGCAATCTGACTTCTTGAGTTGCTTTCAGAGATTTATGCTTTTTTTCTTCCTAACTGAAATATGGTAGAAAATCCCAAATTTTAGCTTGATCAATCAAGCTTCTTGATCCATAATCTCCCACTGGCTTCTCAGAATAAATATGTGAATCATCTAGATAATTTTATCTTTAGAACCATATATCATATTATTTTTTTAATAAGTGCAGTGCTCTTAGGCAATGTTTCATACCTCCCATGTTCTCAGATTATAATGTTTTCTGTTTTGTGTTGTGTATCATTCCTTCTCCATCTTATTATCTCATATTTATATTTTTCTTTCTGCCATCACCTCAGTCATTATATTACTTTACCTCGTTCCCGGTACACCCAGTCCACAGATCACCATTACAGGGATGTCAGGTATATGTTTTCCTCTGTGTGACTATGTGTGGGTAATGCATGTACTTCTGTGTACCTACATATCCACTTCTAGTTTTATTTGTCTGTGTATAGTGGTAGAAAACTTAGAGTCGAGTTAGTATCATCATTAGATTTGTTGACATAGTGTGCACACAAACACTGGGTAATTCTTCCTGTGTTTCACTTGAATATTCTCTCACTGCCAATAGTCTATAATTGATGATCCTCAAAGATGATGCTTTATTTATATTGCTCTAATGTCTTTTAGAGTGTATATAAAGAAAAGAATTTAAACCGGCAAACACTAATACCTGCTAATACTGTGATTTTAATATGCATAAAATCATATATGAGTGGCTGTGTTAAAGGTTATGATAAAACTGGAGAGTGATACCTTTCTGATAGGCCTGTAGCTCTTGCAGCTGGGAGCCAATATGCTTTAATTTTTAAAAGTAGTTTTGGAAAGTTCACCAAAGTTCCAGTCATGTTCTGTTCTGGTGTTTTGTTCTGTTGCTGACATTGCCTGCTTTTCATGTTGTTTTGTCCTCGTTTCATCTTTTTGTTGCTTTTCATTGTGTTCACCCATTCTGTTTTGGCAGCCAGGATCACACAATGTATCCTCTATTTTGTGAAGATGCAATCAGATTACTCCGCTCCCGCACGATGTGCCGTACCTATTCTGAGGGTGCTTACTATGATCTCGAGAGGTATAATTGATGTGGAGTATGCCATTAGCTCTGCCACACTGACACTGCCGTGCTTGAATTCCAAACTGAGAATGTGATCTATGTTTAAGAGATAAACACATTCAGTGAATATGTTTTATAATACTCTGGATATGTATGCATCTTAAAACTGACTACTCAGGACCATGGGTAAATCCCAAGAGGAGCTGAATAGCTTTGCAGAAGCCAGTTTTAAAATAGGTTATATGGATATTATATGTCTGTGTCTTTTATAACCCTTATTTTTGCTGGAATTTTCCAGAGTGCTTGTAACATTTATTATTCTCTTTGAAATAACAGCAAAAAGCCTATCTACTTTAAAGTACACAAAAAGAATATTATTCTGAAGTCTTATGCTTTGCGTAACTGAAAAATACAGTGAAAAGTAGAAGTGTATGCTTATGTAAGCTTATCTTGTATATATTTGTATAGTATATATTCTGTGATTTAGGAATGCTTGTACATACTCACAATACCTGTGTGTGATTGCAGAACATCATAGATCCTATTTACAGGTAAAATACATGGAGAGAGAATTTGAGCCCGTAACAATTTCTGTGAAATAATTTGCCACTTGAAATACAGTGGCTTTTAAGAAATGCTGCTGAAGCACTGTAATTAAGATATTTTTTTAAATATTGCAAACAGAAAAAGTTTACATAGCTGTGTGTAAATAGAAATAAGAGTATCAAACTGAAAATTGTGAGCCAATAAAAAGGAAGTGGTGACTTCAGATCAGATACAATGGTTGATAGAGATATTGCTTTACAAAAGGGGCAATGTAAAAATTTTTAAAGCAAGAAGTAAAGAACACTTTTTATATTAACTTAATGGCTGCTCTCTGGATATGAGTCTGAGAAGTTCATTAATGCTTGCTCTGGATTCAGATCATATGTCACCATATTTTTGAGTGAATGTGAAATTACTTTTGGATGCAGAAACAAAAAGGGATATGAAAAATCCTTTGAAAGAAATATTGCATTTCAAAAATTCTCCAAAGCTATAGTATATTAGACATTTTAACATTTAGAACCAAGTCAGGCATATTTTTGAAATGATGCTGTTTTACATGAAACCTAGTATAAAAGAAGTGTATAAATATTTGTGTCCACATGTAGAAACTTCGATAAGGAGAGGGATTTTTTGTTTGTTTTCTTAAAATGCGTGATGAAATGTGCTCATTTGTATGCTATTTCAATAATTAATTTTATATACTTTCTTTTACCTTAGATATTTACTCTGATTTCCACTAGTTTATATGAACCTATTTCAGATTAATGGTTATGTCTGTGACTGTTCAGATATTAGTGAAAGTTCTCAAATTGTCTCAGTCTGAGGTTCTTGACTTGTAAATCTCAATATTTGTTTCTGAAATTAATCACTCAAAAATAAAGTTAAAGCAATGAAAATAAAGGTCAAAAGTTACAGTACTCCATAAAGATGAAAAAGCTAGGATTTAAGCAGTGGGAAAATCTTCTCCAGGGCTTTATGGAACAGAAGGCTATTAAAGCTAATTCCTTCTGGGATCAGAAATGAAAATCTGACATGAAGTGGAATATTTCTAGCTCACTGTTAGAACAGTATCTTGAGATTCCTTGGGCCTTGAAACTGATCCTGGATTCAATGATCCTCTCGAATCCAGGCTGCCTGTGGGTATCATTACTGTTCAACTTACTTGAGTCATTCTGCCAGATACGAGCTCCTCTGAGAACCTCACAGCCACAATTGTAGTTCCTAGTTTTTAATCCTTTTTGTCTTCCTGTATTCTAACAGCCATTTAAGGACAGTTTATAGCATAATCGTTGTCCAGTTTCTCCTTACACATTGAAAAACACTAAGTAATTTTCTATTCCTCATTTGTATTGGAAACATATGAGCAATTACTTTTTAAACAATATGAGCAATTACTTTTTAAACAATATTTCCTCTTTTATCTTTACACTTTTCCCCACTTCCATGCTTACTATAAAATACATTACTTTGTAAGCCAAGGTGTTATTCTTGTCTTTATTGTTTCACCTTCTTAATCAATGTCTTGTTGATATCAGGCAACCACATCTCTTCCTGTCTTTTACTTTCACTTTATCATGCAAATGAAACAACTGTCCAGTTTCCACTATTCATCAAACTAGCAAATATTGGTCTGTACAGTCCAGCATTAAGGAAAGAGTCTCTCATCTGGGACAGAGAATTTTTTCTCTCATGTCTCTCTGAATCCATCAGTGTCAGTGTCCTGCAGGCAAATAAATCTTATAGATATATTAGTCAAAATTAACTGCCTTTGTTATTCGTGGTTCCTTTTATTGGTTTTCTCGTAATCTTTCACAGCTTCCCCATTAACTCTTGTGGTCTCTGCTAGCATTTTTTTCCTTTTTTTTTTCTTCCCCACAGAGTGACTACTTGGTTCTCTTTCATCCTTTCTCTGCTGAAGTTTATGTCAGTTACTGTTTATCTGATATGATGGACTTCAGTTCATTAGTTCTAGGGTACATTTACATTATCAAAAACCTTAATTTCTGAGGTCATTCTTAGGTTATGGAGTTTATAATTTTGTTTTTCTGATAGCTCCCCCTTTTTGAAGAAGTCCAACTCTTTCTCTCCCAAAAGGAACAGCAGCATTGACAAGATATTTACTCCAGCATATGCCTAAGAAAGGCAAATAAGCACCTGTGCACTTCAGTGACTTCAGAGCCCTTGGGACCTGGGGTCTTCTCAAGAACATCCTGCTGCTCAGTCCTGCACTCCAAGTTCCCTTGGCTCTTCAGAGTTACAGCTGGCACGGTAGCAGCAGCTGGTACCAGTTCACTGTGCTGCAGCTACTCATACTGAATGTACACAAGACATCATGGCTGGACGTGCTGAGCTTTACTTACACTTTCATTCATATCCCCCAGTTCAGAATCCTAGAGTTATATGGGCTAAGACATAATTTGACAGTAACACATTTTAAATTATCTGGCACACACGTGATCTCAATGATGAAGTGATGTTCTCAAGGTTCTTATACTTAACCTTGTCCTTGTGTTTAAAAAAAATGCTAGCAGTTCATTCCAAATAAATTTACGCTGAAAACCTCACTGTATGAAATTCTTTCTCAATTTACCTACCTCAGAGCTCAGCTTAATCACCATGGTCACCACACTATGTACAATTCATTTTTTCCACTTAGCTTTTGAGTTCAGTGTTTGTGAGTCCATAAAAGCTGGTTTATGTAGGTTTTGTGCAGGATGTAAGGTTTCTTTCAGGCAGAATTTCTGTTTCACTTAAGGAAATTGGATTTTGCTTCCATTTTCTTTCCTGACTTGTTTTACTCAGCAGATATTTTCTAACATCCAAATCCTACTTTGGTGAACATTCTCAGTTGTTCAACTACTAGCTTTCTGTCAATGTAACTTTTTACTTTTATAAAACATTTGTGCATTGATCAAGTGTTCTTAATAAGTTAATTATTTCTTGTGAATTTGAATTTGAAAGAGAATTTGAAAGCAGAAGTTTAAAGTTTTATATATATATATATATATTTATAAGAAAATAGATGTTCAGAGTATACGACTGAATTCAAGGTAAATGTGCTCTATCTTTGTCACATCTTAATAATACAGTAAGGGAATATATAAGAAAAAAGCACCCTCTAAAATGTCTGAAATATCTATGCTATTTATTCCATATTCAGGAGGACTAGGCAGGAGAGAAGAGTGCCTAATTCATATTATGATGACACAGCCTATACTCCTGAAAGGTATTTTAATTTATATAGTAAAAATAGATAGAGTTGAGTAATAAATTTTTATGAAGTGTAGCCTAAAATTCTAATTGGTGTAGACTAATGATATTTAAATTTACAGTGCACTTTATGCCATATTTCTCTAAATACAGAACAACTAATCTCCATAGTTTTAATACCTCATTTTCTTTTTAGCCCTCCATTAATTTGACTTCGGATTTTTTTAAGCATAATTCTTAACTTGAAAAATTTTTTATTCATTAGGTGTGGGAGGAAAACTGAATAGTACAGAGGAGCTTAGGTACAACTGAAGGTTTTTTTCTCCACTAAACTGCACCATAATTCTAATGGCTGACCTTTTCTGTCACTAGAAGGGATTCTAGGGCAGTTTAGAGTCCTCAATTTCATTCTTTCAATAATGTGAGTACTCTAAGATGGTACTCAGTTTTTACCATGTTTCTGCTCACCTTGACTTAAAAAAGGACTAACCAAATGCCTTCAAATTGGTTTTGAGTGTTTATCATGCTAGGAACCAAAGTACTATTGTTCTTAAATTTTGTTATGTCTATAATGTATCACAGTGAGCATAATATTGCTAAAATCTAACATGTAATCTAAAAAGTTTTAGAGTGTCTCTGGAAATAGGTATTTGATAACAGCCTTCCATGTTTAAAGAGCTAGGCCAAAAGAGAAGGAAATCTGAAAAAAGCAGCAAATCAATGTTCCTCTCCTCTTTACAATTAGGTGTTTTATACGACTCTGTCCATTTTTAAGTCAATGTCTGATTTTTGTCTACGCTATGGGAACAGATAAAGCAGGGAGTTTTTCCTAACTAATAGCACGAAATTTTGTTTTTGTTTGATTGCTTTGAATAAATACAGTCATATTTAAGAAAAAATAAAGTGCACTGCAATTTAAACCCATATTTATGTATTTATGGTGTCTGCAATGAAGTAGTTTTATCAAAAACTCTTATTCAAAATACTGGTTACCTGGAGAGACTGGCTTCAGTTCTGAGGATATGGATTATCAGGAAGAGTGTAAAGATGTACCTGTCATTCTCCGACAGTATTCTAATTTATATGGAATTAAATCTAAATCTGATCTAAAACTCAATTAGATTAAACCGAAATGACTTTCATCCAGCCGTTGATCTGGCAATAAACCATGCAGAAGAAAAAAAAAAAAAAGCCATTCCACATACTAATCCAATTGGACATAGAAGTAACAAGGGCAGCTGATTGACATATTGACATTCACATATATTGCACACCCCATGTGGTCTTCCTTCAGCATAACATCCATGAGATTTGGTATTATTAAGTTTGCAAATGTACTGCAGACCCTCTGATTCTGCAGCATGAGAAGTTTGGAGAAGAGGCAGACAAGCAAAAAATACTGCTGTGATTCCGAGGAAGAGATTAATGAAAATTCTTGGATCCCTGTATTCAAGCCATTAAAAAGTTTTCCTTTAGCCTATGGCTAATATATTATATAAATGATTTTTTTGTCCAAATTGATAATATAATGGTCTCTTGATATTTTCTGATAATCCCTGTCTTCTCACTCACTGTCATGTGGAAATCATCGAATAGAGACAACATAGGAGTTCCCTGGCTTTACCTAGTAAGATCCTGAAAGTACAAAACTCCAGAGATTTGAAACTCCTTAACCAAATGGGAGATGATTTGTATCTAGTTTTAATATACTGGACTAGTGGTCCATAAGCAGTTTATCCCCTGATTTCTTAAAGCAGCTTTTTTGTCGCATTATTTCTTTTCTCGATGGTTTTTCTTAAGATAAAATACTTAAGATAAAATATGTGCTTTATGTTGTCTTCAACTGATTTGCTGAAGTGGGGCTGCAAACGCATGGGCAGCCCATATTCAGTACCTGGAAGAATAATACTACTATAAAATTTTATTAGTTTTCATTATTTGATCATTGAAGTGAATTTTCTTCTGCTTCTTACATATCTGTGAGAAACCAACTACCCTATCAAGTAGAAAAAACCCATATAAAACTGGAAAGGTCTTGTATTTGAAGTTAAAAGCAATATTTTAAACTATTAGTGCATATAATGTTATTTTTGTTAAAGTTTTGTCTCCATAATTATTTTTTTTTTATTATTCCATGAACTCAATGGCCATTGAAAACATGAAGACATTTATATACAAAAATGTAAGGGATCAATTAGTCTTTATGGAAATGAAATTTATGGCTTAACTGCTGAAAATACTAGAGGTGAAATATAATAATTGTGTAAGGAAAAAAGCCCTATACTTTTCTTGGTGATTGGTTTTGGAAAAAGTTGGTTTTCTTAATACCTGACAGAAAATATGAAATGCACAAAATTATTTGAAAACATTTGAAAATCTTCCCATTTTGTTGAGAAGTGGTCATGTCACATGAATTAGAGTGCTAACAGTAATACATAATTTTTAGTAACACTTCTTTATTTTAACTGCATTGTAAAGGTGGTACAATGGTGCAAGTTCATGGGCAGATGATATAGTCAATGGTTCAGCTGAAAAATATGGGTAAGTAAAGAGTGCAGTGTTACAGATATAACTAAAATGTATTTTGGATCTTTATAATAAGAATTCATTTATAATTGTACCAAATTTATTCCTAATAAATGTATTTTTCTTGATGTGTTTCTTTCTTGCATCAGAACTAAGGCTCTTATGTTCTAGTCTCTTTTCCAAGATTAAACAGTTTTATTCAGTTACAAATAGAAAAAGAACATTAATTACGTTTGAACTATTTTTAAAGCATGTTCTCACTGTTCAGGGCCGCTTTAATGAAAAGGGACTTTTTCAGTGAAACCTGCCTACATTTGCAGCATTGGGGGAGGTGTCTTTGAGACCTAATACTTTTTTACTTTTAGAAATAATCCCCATTCTATCTGTCTAACCTATCTTTGTGATTGATGCATAACCCATGCAAAGTGCTGTGTGCCTTAAAATCTTTAGTTCTTCCCAGTAGTAGCAGGCTTCTGATCAAGAAAGCACACAATTTTTCCTGGCTTTTAGTTTGTTGGCTTTACCGCTTCCCCCTGATTTTCTTATTGCTCTTGCAAGATTTTTTTTTTTTTACTTCTTTCCTTTGTGAATGTGAACAGAGAACATAAGAGACTGTTAAATTGAAACTTAAAAAATCTGATAAAACCCAGAATGAATCCATCAATATTTTAATGTGGCCTTCTCTGTTCTTTCAAGAGGAGGGATTTATGAGGGTCTTTTGGCTAAATATTAGTGCAGTTGCTGAGACATGAGACCATATATCTTCTTTAGCTTTTTGAACCATGGTGCCACTGCTCATTGCCTCTTCATTTTTAAGTGTACAGCAAAGGCCATACTTATTACTTCATCCTGGAAACTGCAAAAGCATGCTGAAAATGTACAGCATTTAAAGAAGGCTGGAAAGTGCTTAGTGTAACTGAAGCTTTTGCTTTTCATAGTCACATGAAATAGTCCTGGCTTACTTCTCTTTTCTTACTTTTAGTCCTGAATAGATGCTAACATATGTAAATATAAGGGGTAAATATCTAAAAATATATTTTTAACATGAAAAAGAAACTTATTAGTTACTACTCTCTGTCTCCATTTAAATTCAACTCCGAAAATGTTTGGTGAAAGAAAAAAAAGATAAAAATCTTTTTTTTGTGAACCATTATGACTTTTAAGTAAAGCATAAGGCATAGAAAACACTTTAATAGAATAAAGACTGCTGAAGTGGATCGGATTCTGTAAAGATCAATGAATTTAGAGAATGCATTTAACAGAAACTGAATGCTATTTTGCTCATTCATAATTTAAGAACTTAAAAGATGATAAAGTCTTACATACCTGCTCCTGTTTGAATGATCTGATTGAAGTCCTGGTCTCATCAAGAGACAAAACTCTCAGTGTCAGAGAGGTCAGAATTACAGGTCTTTTGCCAAAAGTTAAGAAGAAGATAAACGTGTAGTTGCAGTATGTATACACAATAACTGCATAGTAATTATGCATAACTGCATAATTACTGATTGTGGTAAATTACTATTTAAACATCTGTCAGATTATTATTATTATGGTGTTTTTTAAAAAAAAAAAAGCTGACTATGTATATGCACCATATAGAAATAAAGATATATTTAAGATCTGGGGAAAAAAATCCTGCAAAATCCATCAAGAACCAAGTACTTCTCCTATTTTGCATTTAGTACTGCACTTTAAAAAGGCATATTTAAGTACATACTTAGTTTTAAGCCTACAACTACTTTGATTGATTAGTCTGTAGTCTAGGTGCTCTGCTGAACTACGTTTGAATATTCAAGCTCTTCTTTTTCATTGCTTCCCTCTCGAGATCCACTATGCATTGTCTTATATACCACTCTACTTCAGTCATGAGACACATGTTAATTAAAACCCAGGCATGTTCCTGGTTTTGCTCACACATTATGGTATAATATTCAAGTTGAGTGGGTGAAATATTGTGTTCTGAAATGAGAAAAACTGTGGAATATATTTATAATATAAAGCTGAAAATGTTATATTTTGGAGTATTTCCAGTACTTTAATGGAAGTTTAAATTATTATCTGGAGAGAATCACTGCGGTAGATTCAGTCATAAACCTGAGCTGGGGTGAAGGAGAGGAGAGGATTTCATCTCTCATCTTTGAGAATTTTGAATTCCCAGCTTTTTAATCCTAATCAGCTTTATCATGATCTTCAGTGACTCATCTCATGAACATAGAGATGTGTATTCCTGCAGGATGATTCTTTTAGATGTGTCTGTGTTAAAGATGTTGAAAGTTAGAAATAGTTAGCAAAATACAAGATAGTATAAAAGGCAACTGGTTATATCAGTGGAAAAGTATGTTGCAAGTACCAGAAGCAATAAAGTGAAAACACTCTACAACATTTTTACAGACAAAAATTATATGAGATGCACATCATTTCAGTCTTAATTGTTCCAGAATTTACATTACTTATTGTTTTTATTGATATTTGATTGTAATAGCTAATGTAAACCTCTAACTGCATCCAAAGAATCATAAAAAAATTTGGGTGGGAAAAAAATATTGTCTGCTCCAACTCCCTATGTTAAGCATAACTTTGTTATTCCTCAGGAAATATATCACTGATGACATATATTTTGGAGGGTATATCTAAGCAGGTATAGATATACATGCTTTCCTTAAGCATTTTTATTATTGTACCATGCCATGCATTAGCATGGTTAGCTGTGTCCACAAGAGTCACCAGAGTGACTGCAATGCCATGTCCAGATACCTGAGCCAGCTGTGAGCAACTGAATTTCTGTAGCTGCAGCAGAACACAGGAGTGTGGAGCTGGGATCACAGCAGAGTCCCCTGCTTTGTCTGCTCAGCTGAGTTACTAGAACAGTTCAGGCTCTGGCATGTTACAGTTTATTCATGCCTGTCACTGGCATGGAGACATATTGGTAGTTATCACATATACCACAGGGTAATGTGCATGTGACTAGATCATATCAGTGTATGGATGCATGTGTATATATATATATATAACATATATAAAAACATTCTAGAATATTATGGCAACCAAAATATCTTGGTTTACTTTTTTTTCCCCAGAGTACCTAAAAGCTTTACATTCCTGTCTTTTTAAAACTATAGCAGCACATAATTTTATATAAAGTCCCTTTATGAGTATAGATGAGTTTTCCTTTATGAGTATAGATGAGTTAGTTGCTGAGCTATCCTGTCACCAGTTTATCTAGATATTTGACAGTATACTGCTCCTTCCCATTTTCTGTTGCAATATTAATGACTCAAAGTTAAGTTTTTTGGTACTAGAAATCTCATTTATTTGTAGACATGCTTATCTATGTTATGCTAACAGAGGATCTTGTGTCTGTGACTAAACAGCAAAGTTCCAATAGCTAGTAGAAGAATAACATGTCCAAGGATTGAAATCCAGCAGCCATCCACAGACACTGACAGGTATTGCCATTGTATATTAGCTGGAGTTTGAAATAATCATGATTAGAAAGTGTGTTGTTGTATTTTTCTTGTTCTTTTCAGTGTTTCTAGATGGAAAAGATGCACTAGGAGCTGAATTGTAGCTTACTGTAATCGTACAGCAATTCTATTTTTATTTCTTCAGTTTTTTGTTACAAGAAAAACCAAATGCTAAAATGGTGATTGGCATGATCTTATCACTCATACAAGAGTAAAAGAATTTAACATGGGCTTTTAAATAAATTGTTTTCAGTCATTTTGGGAAAAAAAATTCTATTTGTTATGTAAGCTACTACAATTTCTTACTGTTGGAAAATATTAATCTTTTATAAAGCTTTCTCTATCCATAAGTTTAGATCAATGACTATGATAATTCATTGAAATTTCTTTTTATTTGTCAAGAAAAGTAACAAATCTGAAAAATTAAAAATCAGAAAGTCTTATTTACTGCATTGGGAAAAGAGTTCACATTTGAAATTTGCAGTATATATGTATATAAATGGAGATAAGTCAGTGTAGAAAAAATTTGGTACCACCTTTGGTTAGGTACTACAGCAATTAGAGTTTACAGTGGTATCTAAATGATATTACATTGTATTTCTCATGCTTGATGGGTTTAGAATAAGAAGTTAGACTGTGAATACTTACAGAGCTTTCTGTGTAGTGGCTTACAGAGAGCTCAAACAGTCTCGTAGTGATCAGCTTGCTTGGTTTGGAAGCAAACACTGCTGTACCTTTTCCTCAGAGTAAGGGAGAGTTATGCTTACAAGTCTTGCAGACTTTGGCAAGGAAATTAGCCATCTACCATGCCTGTCTTCCACAGCAAAAGTAGAAGGGTGCTACAATAGGCTGTACTAGATGGAGGAGGTCATTATTTGACATTTCATTAACTGTATTTTCATAATGAAAAGTCTGTTAGCAAAGGTAAACAATGCTAGTGAACATTAAAATATTATGTAGATGTTGAATAGTTTAACTAAGACTACTATATTTCCCTCTTTAAAAATCAGTAATTCATATGACACATTTGTAATGAGAAAAGAAGAAAGTTTCATCTAGATAAATTGTAAGCATAAGTCTTTAAAAATGATATCTGAAAAGTTAGAAGCTTCTATTTTTAATTTAACTTCCTCCCATAATTATGGCTGGATTTTGTTATTCATGCATAATTGTATACAGTGGTAAGGAAGGAGTTTCAGTGCACAAGCAGATTATGGGAGTGAATAGTTTTCTATAAAAGGGACAGTTGCTGAAGCCTGGGATCATGTAGTACGTGCATTTACTGTTAAAAGAATAAAAGAACAAGTGAGGATGAAGATTCAGAGAGTAAAACTATTTTTTGAATTGCTTTTTATATGTGTATGATGTAAAACCATAAAGTGAGGCTTTGAAGTGGAAGACTGTCTCCTTGAAATAGCCCTCTATTTGCTGTAGTGGTTATTGAGAGCATTGCAGCCTGGAGCCTGGAACCTGAGGGTGACAATCAGTTTAACCTCAGGACTCAACTTGGTCTTCAAATCTTCAGTCTACAAAACAGCATTGCCACAACTTCAAAGGTTTACTACCAAAATCCACCCTCTCCTTCACTTCGGGGAACTCCTGGTTGTTTTTCCACTTGAAATAAATGCCCACTGGAGAGTGTAGCAAACTGTTTATTAGCTACTGAGAATGGAATTTTTGAGGCTTTTATCTGTTAGCATAGTGGTTATCTACAGTTGCTCCATGATGTTCTGCAGAACACAAAACCTGGTCACTAGACCATTAGTGGTCATCCCAATGATAAAAATGCCTCCTTCCTTCTAACCAGGCAACAGGTCAGACCCCTGATATCCTAAAACCTACTTTTTATACCTGTAGAGCTAAAGAAAATGAGGCTTTAAGAGTGACAAATGGGAGAGAGCCTTAACTTCTCATGAAGTCTTTATGAGAAGCATGTGATTGCCACTCACCTGTTCCTCTGTGTGTCCTACTGGCTGTTGGAAAGAGAGAGAAATAGAGTGTGGAGTGAGACCCCTACCATATTGCCCAGTCCCTGCTGCTGGGTGCTCCAGCAGCCCTCTACCCTCTGACAGGAGAAATGCTGACAGACCCAAAAAAGTCTCTGTGGGCTCATTAATATCCTTAAATATGTGGATAAACAAGATAAGGGTGGGTTTTTCAAGACCTGGATATTATTATTTTTTGTAATTTTTTTGAATTTAGGAATATTTTTTCTTGGAATTTATTCCCACAGTCAAAGAATGTATTCTATGGTCATTTCTTGCCGTCGTGCAGATGGGTGACATTTTTCTCACCTTCCATGACACTGAAACCTCTCTTAAACAGTTACTTAAACTAAACAACATTCCTATCAAAGCTAAGGTTGTGTTTCTCTGTCTATCAACAATGTAAAAGAAGCGAGACAGTGGATGTTTTTGCTGATGAAGCTTCCCATTCAGAAACAGAACTGATAGAAGAAGAAGTGAGGTAATCTTCTTGTGGTTTTGTGCCAGGCTCATTGTACTTTTCCTGCAATCTTTAGTGCCTCAGCTTATAATTACCATTTATGTGTCTCACTGTGATGTGTTTGCTTGTTAGGAGCTTATAGATGTAGGTTCATGATGTATGGTATTATTCTGAATCTGTCTGTGGCAAGTCCTTTGTATGCTCTAGGAGTGCAATTATGGCTTCATGGAAGGCCTGGAAAAATGGCTTTTAATGAACGTTTTGTAAACACATTCAGCAAAGTCAGCCACTATACTCTTTTTCAAGGCTTTTGGAAATAAAATGCTGTTACTAACATAAAAGTCTTCATAATAAGGCTGTGGTATGTCTCTCTCCTTTTTGATACTAATTAAAATTTGACTTCTTGTTACACCTAATCACCATCAATCCACTCATTGTATTAACTGACTTCATTGTAAAATGCATGACTTTGCTCAAGGAAAAGTCCCGAAGGGTACACATTCCCCATTTGTATTCTGTATCTCTTCAGTAACTCAAGGCAAGCTGGGAGGAGTGTAAGTTTAATAAATAGCTCCATTAGGGTATGGATTTTACTTTTTAAATTGCCTTGATTTAATGTATTTGAGAATATTGCTAGCAAATATTAGTCCTTGCAAACAGATCAATTGCATTGGGAAAAAAGGTGGGGCTTGATTAATTTCTGAAAATAATGGCCTGATTAATTGCCTAAGATAGTAGAAGATATCACTGATTGATCAAGAAATTCTCTTTTGCTCAATCTAATTTCTTCCCATCGCATCTTTAACACTAACTTTTTCCGCTGCTATTTTGGTATAGTTCCAAAATAGGCTGCAGGTTAAAAGAATTTTTTAATTACAAACCAATTTTTTTTTAGTTGTTGGAACCTCTGTAAGTACTAATGATGTAGATTTTCATCTGATTACAGTCTGAGCACCACATATGAATCTGTCACTATAGCCTAGCCTATATTTAACAGACATCTCCAAGTCTAATGACAGTTGACAGTGCTACATGGTAATTATAACATCTAGATTGTGGACTTTCCTACAAAAAAGAGTGCTACCTCTAGAGAGAATGCAATCTGTAAAAAATCTGTAAAAATCTCTTCATATGAGGAATAATGCACAATTAAACTGCGCAATTATGGAGTTCTTAGCTTTATTGAGACTTAATATTATGTCAGCTACTCTCTTGTTCCCTGGTTGATATATTAATTGACAAAATAACAATATTATAACTCAGAAGTTGTCAGGAAACAGACTATTGCATGGATAGTCATTACTGAGACATTGGAAACATTTCAGCCCATTTATCAAGAGTATGGAGCAAGTCAAATCATACGTGTAAAAAAAATGTATGTTATCAAGAAGTTATCTCAGAAAATTTATTCCCCCTAAAAATGTATATAATAAAATGATTTGCTCCAAACCAGTATCATGCAGCATATTTTATAATTAATAAAAAAAGTCAAAGTTCAACTGAGCTGCTTTTTGACTAACATTACAGGAATTGTGAAGCAGCAGATAGACAGCCATATCAAAGATCCAGATCAACAGAGCAACGTCCTGTGCTAGAGCGGACCAACTCCCGCTCCCGATCCACAGAGCGTCCTGACTCAAACCTCATCAGGTCGATGCCTTCATTAATGACTGGAAGATCTGCCCCTCCTTCACCTGCCTTACCGAGGTGAAACAGACAAATCAATCGGACTAAACCCCTTCTGCCCCACCAGCTCACCATTTTATTTTCCCAGTAGCTAATTGGTATCGCCTCATCCTTAGCTGATCACTAGCAGCAATAGATACTAACCCTTTCAGTGTGAACACACTATTTATATTCTACTCTGGATATAATGGTGTGGCTACCATTGCAAATTGCTTGCTAACAGTATTTAACTATGTTTGTTTATGATTTCTCATTTGTCAGGAATCCTGGATGGTTTCCACATAAAGCACCTCATAACTATCATATTTTTCTCTTACAGAATGAGAAATTATTTGTGTTCATCAGACATTGCTTATGGAACAATCATCATAACATCAAATGAAACTATTTTTTTTAAAAAAAGTTTCTTTAGATGCACTGTACTAACTTTGTCTATTACTTATCATTTTAACCACCATTTTCTCTGACTACATTTTACTGTGCCATAGTCTGTACTGTTCCTGTTTGAGTACCCCTGATTGATATTTTGAGGATTTCTCTACATTATTCTTAGCTTAAATAAACACAATACAATAATGAGATCAGCACATTTTGGTCTAGATTATGTTCAGGAAAGCCTCTCTTTATTTTAGAAGTGCAGAATACATTCTTTTGTTTTCTGAAAGTTAGACTTAGTATCACCAAATCCCCAGTGAGAATTGAGTCAAATATCATCGTCTTTCCTCAGTTCATTGCTCTGTTTAGACAAATTCATGTAATCTCAGTGCAACTCAAAGGTAATTTGAGAAAATACAAGCTGAGTAAAGATAATTGAATTTGACTTGTGAATAAATTTATGTGTATGTGGCTATTAAATCCATATGCACATGAATATGCACACAACACATTTTCTGGCTTGACTGTGTGAAAAAGCATCTTATAGAAGCAAGTTATGAAAGCATTCTCAGCCTTAATTTGGCTTCCTTTTAATGGAGAGTTTTCTCTTTTTAATCAGGTCTTTTTCTAAAAAGAGATAATAGTTTCCCTCTGGGACTGCAAGGGTCCCAAGTGATGTAAAGTCTACTTAGTCATATTGTCAGATCTTGATGATATTTAAGAATGACTTTGTCATTTAATGGCTGTGGTTTGTTTTGATATGTGTCTCATAGGTCACATCCTCGAACTGGGTCTGTCCAGACAAGTCCATCAAGTACTCCAGTAGTAGGGCGAAGGGGCAGGCAGCTACCGCAGCTCCCACCAAAGGGGACGTTGGAGAGAAGTAAGTGGATGGTTTTCTCCCTAATGGTATTACCAAATTGCTCGTGAAGGTAGATTATATTTATTATTTTTCTTTTGCCATTGCAGTTGAAATCTCTTGAGTTTTTGTGTACAGAGTTGGGATTTGGTAATGGTATTGCATTTTGTACTCTGTTTTCTTCTATTATGTTTTAATATCGACAATACTCTTGGCTGACAGCTGACATGAATAATCAGCAGTATAATGCGCACAAAACGAGGTGGACTGTTAGCATGATCCTGTTCCTTTTGAACTCAATAGGTGTTCTATCATTGACTTCAACAGGCACAGGAAATGATCTTTAGTATGTTGTCTGGTGACGAAATTCTGGCTCTTTTGGGAGTCAGGAACCTAGCTGATCACTTGTGGGCTCACATGGGGTGTATTACAGATTGCTAATATAAAACCTCTGCATCTTGAAACAGGAAGAGCAAGAAGACAGGTAATAATCTTTAAAATGAGAAATGTCAGATATTTCATGATTCACATTTTACTGGTACTGTAATTGTGCTTATCTGTAATGTCTATTCAAAGCACTGGTTGATGGAGATATTTTCCAAAATGTTTAGAAACAGAGGTATATAAATGCATTTTTGACAGCAAATACATTTTCACCCTTCTATTTCTAGTCACTAGATGTGCCGTGCAAAATCCATCTAAATGGCCATATACACTCCTTTTTTTAATCCTTCTTAACATGTATATTGTATCTTTTTAAAAAGTTCTCTTGTTTTTAACTCCTGTGCTTTGGTTCCTTTTTTTTGTTTTGTTTTTGTTTGTTTTGTTTTTTGTGACTTTCCGTAGACAATGGAGACAAGGAGATAGAATCTTATGAAGGTCTGTACATAAAGAAGGGCTTGTTTTTTATCTGAAAGCCTTTTTTTCAGAGGCTGTACAGGCAAAAACAAACCCAACTGCAATTGATGTTACTTGATTGCACAGATATAGTCAGAATTATTGTTACAATGATTCACCTGGGGCTCACAAATTTTACAGGATTCTACATGAAAAAAAAGACAGTATAAATAATACTATCTAAATAGGATTATCATTGGAAAAGTATCTAGACATGTACCCATTTTTAAAAACAAAGAATTTACCATATGGCAAATAAGAGCATTTCAACAGTTATGTATGTACATTTCCAAGATTAGCAGATATTCAGGCACATGTGTAAGCACTGGAGGCTATTTGACATGTTTAATGTTAGCCATACATTTAATCAGAATAATGTTTTTATTGCAAGTATTTTATAGTGTGATACATTTGCTGGATTAGTAGGCAATCTGCAAATAATATGGGAAAAATTATTGAATTGAGATAGTCTTTCAAAAAGTTAATTTTTTTTTTCTTAAAATAAAATCTTATATTTTATAGCTTTAAAACTATTTAATTTACTCAACAGCAAGCCGCAAGATATCAATTGCAGTCCTTGGTTATACCACTGAGGGTCTTTATGTAGTATTACTGTGTTTGTCTCATCAGACTTTTTAATTTGATATTTCCAATGTTTGCAGTATTTATTTCCATTTTGAAAACAAAACGTCATGAAAAGAAAACTCTTGTTTTCTTGGATCATCACTCTATTATATTAATTTCCCTGTCGTTTTATGTGTTGTGAATTGCTTATATGAAATACAGTCTAGATATTCCAGGAAACAATCACATCTAATCACACGATGTTTGCTGTCATTGCTGTATATGCTTTTACGTTTTACCACTCTTCCCTGCTCTTTGCTTAGTATATCTATTTAGACTGTGACCTCCTCAGAGCAGCACTTGTGAAGTACTGTGTATTTTTACTGTGTTTCATCAGAGAGGGTAACAAGCTTATTTATTGTTTACATCATAGGTTCTATAGAGATAAATTAAATAAATGCAATAAAACAATTATTTTTTATAGCAGTGGTAGAATTGTTTCCTCTGGTAAGTACTGCTGGGACATGAGGGGCTCTCTTTTTACTTGAAAATGGAGTAATATTTTCCTTTTACTTTGTCTTTTGGAAAAAGTAGTCTTTTGGAAAATCTGAGTTATAGAAAATTACCAGATCTACAGATTTTGATGTCCTAATATACAATCAAAGCATCATAAGTGACTCAAGATACAGTAACTAGACACATTTCATATTGAATTTACACATATAAAGATGGTAAACACTCTTGAAAACCTAATCCATAGATACAGCTTTCATAGAACATACTATGTAATTTTCTGTCATGAGTTAAGAGCTCATATTCTAATAACAATAGGGTTCTTCTTTGAGGCTTTTTCTGTCATTCTTTAGGATTTTCTATCATTTTATTTAAAGAGAGTAATAATTTTCTTTAAAAAGGATAGTGCTCTGCAAGAACAGCAGATTACCTAACTTTGTTCAGTGGCAAAACATAATTAAGATTAATTGCAGTCTTTTTACTGTGGAGAATTGAATTTTACAGAAAGTTATTTTAGGCAAATGAAGTACCACTTACAAAAACTGAAATTTAATTGAATTGGATACACTGACTATCATAGAAGTTTATGTTAGTATTTAACAAATATAGAATCAAGTAAACCTGAAAGTTTTGTAGATATGTGAGTAGGTTTTAATGCCTTTTTTTAAGCCTCAGTGATAATCAAAACTTTTGTGTATGGTTGGGATGGCTTATATGACCATACAGAAAAATGTTGTCACAGAGTAGTCCTTTCTGCTCTTACAAAACACATACTTGACTCAAAGGAGACAGGTGTTTCTATATCATATGGAAATGTTCTGTGAAGGTTAAACACTCTGTATTTTGAAATCAAGGATTTTATTTTTGACTAGATTAAGTTAAAATCAAATCAATGAATAGAGTTAGTAAAAGGTATCTGATAGCCAATGATGAATTGGGACTCAGCTTTGTAAAAGAGAAAAAGAAAGAAGGAAAAACTTATCTGTTGCAGATTCCTACAGTGGTCTCATTTAGTTTGCATACATCTGAATAATCTGTATTTCTTACAAAGTTGTATCTGCATACTTTAAATGTATTACAAATGCCAGAACTCAGGTAGAAAGAAGGGAGTCATTTGGTGTTAGAGATATTTTTTTGTTACAGGGCAGCACTCACTAGAATGTGGAATATGGTGTGCTTATGGCTTTGTGACTAGAAATGGAAGGCAAAGACTTTACAGGGAAAAACCCAACCCTTTGGGTAATTGCTTTCCAAATTAGGATCAGAATTAAAAACCATTGATTTGGGTTAGATTTAGTTCCATGAACTGTATTATGTGATTGGGAGTTTTTGCTCCAGGACATGCAGATGGCTCTTGAATACTTTCAAAATAGCCCAAAATGTTTGCTTTCAAGAAAGCTACCTGGGAGTAGCTATGAAGAACCATTCCTATCTGTGGTGTACTGACCCAAACATATTTTTTTAGTGTCCCACATACTCAGTAGAACATACAATATTCTTAGTTATGTTGCATTTACAGCCTTTTATAGTCATGATATTTTTGGTAATTCCTTAGGTTACCACTGATGCATTTATTGCAGTACCATATTTGCCTGTAAAGAAGAATGACTGGGTATTTCTGAAATGCATATCATTAGCTTGTCTACCCAGGCTATACCTGGGTAGCATCTAGGCAGTTTGGGTTTTGCTTTAGATTTTATTAGTTTAGTATATTTTCATGTTATGTGGTTAGAAAATAGTTCTGAAAAGATGTCTGGGGCCACCTAAGAAATTTTCACTCCTAAAATACCAGAAGACTTTATTTTTTTAGCTGAACTTTTGCTTGTATATTTTAAAATTACACTAGAGATATAAATATCTTGTTTAAATAAATATTTGTAGAAAGTATGGTTGAATTGAACCTGGTTTTAGTGCTGGAATGCTGATGTACTCTTAAGTGTCCTGTAATTTTTGTGCTATTGACAAGAAGTGAATAGTGTAGTATTTATAGCTCTTAAGGGTTAACATAATTTTTTTTCATTTACACATGGCTGTGATGTATTTCCTTGTTTTTACTCTCTTGGCAGAAGGATGAAATCACTGACCACTTGCTCCTAATTAAATTAGAACACCATAAAGTGAAAGTATTCAGTATTCACCCTTTCAGTTTATTGTTAATTACTAATCAGAGAGTACTTTTTCCTAATATACTAATATTTTTACTTTTTCTTTAAAAATAAATATAGCCCTTTCTTTCTTCTTTCCACATAAACATTCCCCAACCATTCACCCAACCATAAAAACTAGAAAATCATATTAGGCTGAACAGATGTAATAAAACCTTAAAATTTGGAAATGAAGTGCTCAGAAATTTAACAAATAGTAGAGCTCAGTAAAGATTTGCCTTTCTATTTATGCTCTGTGGTAAAGACTTTAATTATATGATCTCATAATAATCTTATGTCTCGGGAAAGTTATTTCAGAACCTGTTAAGGTCTGACATTAATGCTGATTAACTGTCCTCTCTTAACTTCAGGTGTGGGTAATCTTTTTCCAGAATAAAATTATATATGAATGGAATTAACAGGAATACTTGATTAGGTTTACTTAGGGATAGCTAGAAACCATTAGTCAATGTTTATATCTCTCATATTCTTATTTAAATCTCTAAAAGGGACAGATGTCCGGTGACAATGTACTGTTGCAACTCATGCAGTCTGGAATGGAAGCTACAGAGAGATTCTGATGGTTAGGAAAGCACAGATGCTACTGACAGAAGTACCTGCTGTTTATTTTAAGGGGTTTTATCTCATTTAGATCATAATTTCTTTGAATGAGAATTCATTTTTCAAAATGAAAAAGAATTTTATTGTCTGTTTTACATAGCCCTACCCTAGTTTGATGGGAGACACAGAAAGGTGTCTATAATGCAGAGGACCGGTGTTAAGACTGGTCGTGATTCTAACACACTCTAGCAGCTATGATTTTGTAGGGTTTGAAAAATATATGGCACATATGTATTCTGTTTCATAAAAATGATTGATCAAATGTATAAAATATAGGATAGGAGCTTAGATTACCTTCAGCTTGGCTATGAACTTGATGACAGGCAAACACAAAAGTCTAAAAGAAGGGAATACAGAGCTTTGAACAATCCCCTTTTTTGGTGGATACTTCTGTGGTACTGGCTGTACTATGTTAGAAACCTTCACACTTGCACAGTGTAACTTGCATTTTGTGCTCTTGGCAGCGAAGTAAACAGAATAAGTTAGTTAACTTCAGTAACAAGGCTTCCTTAGGATACTTTCTGAGTCTACTTTGGGGTTTTGATTTCAACTGTGATTTTGCAAAAATACACCTTTGGGTTTTGATTGTGGATGTTTAGTTCACTTTCCTGAGAGGCAGCAGAATCCTCAGAGATTGAAGAATATTAAAATATTTAACTTGCTTTGGTAAATTTCCATAGAAAAACTTGAACAAACTTTACCTATAACTCAGAGTTTAAAGTGCTTACTTAAACTGTTCTGACCTTTCAAGGGAAGTCATAGTTTATAATTTTCTCTTGCATTGTCAAAGGAGAAATTAAACAGCTTTATGAAATTTGAAGATCTTACTATATAGATCTGATGCTACAAAGAGCATAAAAGGAAAATGACTGAGAAGTCATACAGCTGTGCGTATGACAGCCATGGTTCATTAACCTTTTAGGGTACCTACATGCCAAAAATTTTACATACCATACAATTATAATTCAATTCTACTGAAAATTTTTTTTTTAAGTCTTAGGCACGTCTTCTATATGTTTGTTTCTATGAGAGATGGTTGACTGTATAGATTATATCCCTGCTGAATATTTTAATTGAAATTTTCAATGTCATGATTTAAATTGGAATTTAAATGTCCTGGTTTTATCATGGAGTTGTAGAGCAGAAATCTAAGCACAGATTAGTTTTCATTGCACTTCATTGATTATAGCCTGAATTTCTCTATTAACAATAACCTCCTAGAACCAGTAGTTTTAAAATTACTATTACCTGCTAGCTAAACCTAAAATCAAGTAATTCAATGAGCTATTTAATTGAACATAAACTTATACAAGTAATGAGAGAACTGGAAAGAATTCTGGAAGCAGAGAACCTGAAAAATTGATAAGCAATCAAAATCTGAGCCTTGAAAAACTACACTATATTGCATCACATCAAAGCTGTTTAATAAATAATTGACATTTAAATTAAAGCAGGCATGTGGTATATCAGAAGCTTAATTTGACACTCTTCAATAATATTACTGTTGTTACCCTCATGAGCTTTGTCACAAAAGAAAGTTGTGGTTCTTTCTTAATGACATTAAAAATATATTAGCATTTCTTATCATTAATGGCACTTTCACTGTTGTTCCCAACTATTTCAGTATTCCCTAGTATTTAAATATGCTCTAGGCAACTGTAGACCCTGTAGTGCAAAATGTCATTCTTTTTGCATTCTAACTACTCTGAAGTCCAGGTAAAAAGCATATTATCTGGCAAATTGAGGATATATTTTTCCAATCTGAAAAAGCATTTGCTTTGTTTCTTCTGCTCTTTTTAAGGTACCAAATATGTCCACTACTTTATGATTTATATACAATTTTAAATATGCTGAATGGTGGCTTGGATTTTGTTCCCTGAAAAACTAAAGGAGAGCCAAGAAGAAGATTTAAACTATTTATCTACCAATACCTGTCTGCTTTCTCTGCTTTGGTACTTATTGTCTACTTCCATTGCTTAAAACTTTAATTAGAAATTGGCGACAAAACTTTAAGGGCTGCATACAAACATCATTACTTGTAGCAAGATCTCATTGATTAGCTAGAGATATAAATGAAAAATAGAACAACAATTTATTTTATCTTTGATTCACTAAAAAAGTCATTTCTGCCACAGACTGAGGGTTTGTATGTTGTTGCAGATGTCTTTTGTTTGAAGTTTTTCTTTTATTTGAGCAGCTTGTAACAAAGCATGCATGTTTTTGTCTTGCTTTTTTCCTCTCTCTCATCCCTTGCTTATCTAATGCAGCAGGAGATGAAGAAAACAAGCGTGCTGGAGTTCAGGAGGCAGAGGTCGAGGCAGGTCTGTCTGACCACAAGCACCTATCTCCTTTAGATATGTTTGCCCCAGAGTATATAGGGAAGCTTTACCAGCCAGCTTTTGAATGTATTGAACATACAAAATCCAGAGAATATTTATATCATTCTATGAAAGAACACAAACAAATTCATTGTAGCATAGTTTATTTGCCAGTTATGAATGCTTAAAATAATTCAACATGAAAAAAGTACCCAACTATTTTGATCTTTTCATTCTTCTTTATGAAAATAGTCTGTTACTATGCTCAGGTAACAGATGTAGCAGATCTGGGTGGGTACTTCTTAGATGTGGTACAGTCTACTTTGCATTAATAATATTTACAAGCAGGAAAGTAAATGTTTTGTATCATGACACTTTTTTTCCCCCTTAGTTTGCATAAGCAGACTGATGCTGGACAAAAATAGTAGGCAACTGCATTATGTGGAAATACTTTGATCATTTTGTATGATGTCCTCCATCCTGCTTGGAAGACAGTTCAACTGGTAGTGTGATGACAATTGATAGCTCAGGATCAAATCAAACTGTTGAAAATACTTTTTTGGACTCAAATACCATGAGATCAAAACATAAATTTAGCTTCTAATTTCAGGAAACACCCAGTACAGGTTCAAAACTATGCAGAGATCTAAAGATATCATTTATCTGTACTTCAGTTTCTTTTTCAAAGGAAGAATCATTAATGCATAAATTTGCATTTACATGCCTTGTTAATAGGTTACATTCTGTTGTCCATAAGTCATTAATAGTTAATAATTGCCAAATGTGGTGGAAGCATCGTGCAAAAAAATGATGAGTTGATCAAGAAATACATTTAGTAGTAGCTGCTAGGAAAAGTACAATGTAATGCCTAATGTAAGCCTAAAATGCTAAAAGCTGCTTAAAAGTGTAAGTGTCTGAATCCTGTGCCCTGAACCCTCTTCCCATTGTTATTTAAGAGAAGAAAATATGGTTACTATTTTCTTCTATGAAAAAAAGTGAGGAATAATTACTGTGAGGGGACTCATTTCTTGTTCAAAACCCTGGATGCTAGAGAAATTTCATTATTTCAGTGGTGAAAAGCAGGTTTACTTTTTTTAATTTTAGTTCTCACTGAGGCGTCCAAAATGTCCTTTAAGATCTTTGCCTTCCTGTTTTTTGTTATTCTACAGTTTACTTTTTTATTGCTTTTGTTATGATTTTGTCTCTGTGGTGTTCAGTGGCATGTGTACTGTGTGCTCTTCACTCTGTGTGTTTTGTGGTAACTCAGGCATAGTGCATGGAGTTTTGTTCACGTAGCTTGCAACAGGTTTGTGTGTGCTTGTAGTTACATTCCTCCTTGTAGTAACTGTTCCAATTGTTAATCATCATTGTCTGTTTTTAATGTTGTAAAGACTGT
Organism: Phainopepla nitens; assembly: GCA_013400175.1. NCBI lineage: Eukaryota > Metazoa > Chordata > Aves > Passeriformes > Bombycillidae > Phainopepla > Phainopepla nitens. Next base: position 208,832 of record VXBQ01011589.1, on the reverse strand, counting down.
GAGGAAAAACATCAATCCCCACCTGTTAATGGGCGAAAAGGCAAGTTGATTATGATATTGCTTATGAATTGTGGATGCGTGAGAAATTTTATTTACTTTTTTGCTGCATGTGTGTGTGTTGCTTAGTTCTGCTAGCTCAAAATGAGTAAGTTTACATATGTCCAATTCCAGTGTGTTGTTTTATTTCTTGGATATAATTATTTTCAACTGAGGTTTAAAAATACTTCTTGGAATCAAAAACTCCAGATGTTTATGTTTTTGCAGCTAACTGTACTACTGAAGATATAGTTTTCGTGAGGCAGATATGTGATAAGGTTGGCTATGGGGAGCTAAGGGGGTAGTTTTTATATTTCTTCTCATTTTGGAATTCCTAGTTTGCCTTGCCCTAAGAGGCCCAGTACAATTTGCAGACATCTGTGAAGTTGTCTGCATTGTCTTCCACTTTTACCAGGTCTATATTCTTTTGCATTGTTTGAATATATATTTTACAAGCTTGGCACATTTTAACGTGACTAGAAAAAATTTACCATTTTAATTATCATATACTTCTAGAGAAGGCTTAAGTTATTAGCAATCATTTCTATTGTCTAGTTTGTATTTATGTTTGATGTTCTCTTCTCTTTCAACTCCTGTAGAAATAAGCCTAATTCAAAGCACTGAAATGTTAACATGGAGATTTAGGTTCCTTATCTGAAAAACAGAACAAGAAAGTTGCAATGAACAACCATAGCTTACTTTGAAGTTTTATTTGAGTTCATGCTTCTAAATCGCTTTGATAATTTTGAAGAAATATGTTACTACTTTTCCATGTACTTCTAAGACCTTACTACATTTAGATTTTGTGTCATTGATGTCTTCTGCCAGTGAATGAAATATAAACTAGCTAGTGTCTTGGATTGATTGAAATTTGGGTATTCACTCTTACAGTTCCATCTCTACCAGGAGCCTACAAGAGGTATAGACCCAGTTACACTGTTATGGACCATTCCTAGCTGTCTACTCTCCAGAACAACTTAGCAGAGGGAATACAGATATCAGGAGAGCAGGGATTCTATTTTGCCTGTGCTAGCACATTGTCTGGGAGGGACAACCACACCCTTTTTAATGTCTCTTATTATCAAGTGTAGCCAAGACCAAATGGTGTGCCTTGGCAGAGAAGGTGCCATGTCACCAGCTAGTTAGAGCAGTCTGAGGGGTCACCTCGCTTGCTCTGGTGGCTGTGCCAGCACAGTCCTGAATGAATTCAAACCCTGGGAGTCTGCTGCTGTAGCTGTAATCCATGCTAACCAGGATGGTTATGCTAATCCATAATAACCAGGTATCCCAGTGTCATACTTTTAAGATCTAAATTCCAATTGTAGTAAGATTGGCGGCTTTTGCCACTGACCTGACAAAGCTGAAAAAACAGTAAACAGTGATTTAGTCAGGCTGAAGTTGGTTTTGTTCTTGGTTTATCTTCCACTCCTTCAACACAACCAATATTTTATGCACTTATAGAGCCTGAAAGATGGACATTGCACAATCAACTAATTACTGCTAACCTCTATTTGGAGAGGATGTTTCAAAAGTATGTTTCATACTTTTATTAAGTTCTCTAAGGTGTCCATATTATGTTTTAGAAGTTTTTTTCTGCAGACTCTTATATTCCAAAAGAATGATCAACGTCTAATATTGAATTTCAAATATTTATTACCAAAACTCTCATCCCTTTCCAATCTTCCTCAGGTCTTTTGCATTTCTCTTTCATGTATTTTGTATGACATCTTTTGATCATTTGAATTTGTGAGAAAAGTGTCCAGGTAATTCTGCCCTTTCTGTCTTAATTTTGGGTGCATGGAAGATGATGTAGTTACCAAAGCAAAATTTTAAGTGTTTCATATTCCCTCACTCTTCAGAATATTTTATATTTTATTACATCTTTGTCTATATTATGGGAATCAGGAATGCTTTGTAGTTTTCCTCTCCCAGACTGAGAAGTGTCTGAAGCATATCTGTGTCTTGAGTTTATAGTGAGAAAAGACCCAAGTCTCTGAGTCCTGCCCTTTCTGTGCACTCCGGTTTCTGCATGCATGGGAGTCCCACCACTCTGTGAGCAGTCTGAATGCCTGAAGGAATAGAACTGAAACTAATGTTGTATTCCACATTATTCTAAACTGTTGTACAGTTTAGACACAATCTAAAGAATTTAGGTGACTGAAGGGCAAACTAGGCAGAATAGAGGGACTCCAGTGAGAGAAGTGGTGACAGATGGACCTGCTTAACTGACTTGCAGAAGTAGTGCTCAACTATGCTTTTTTGAAAAACAAGCATGTTCCTGTCAGGCCAGATGGCACTCTCATCTTAATGGCTGACCTGTGCATCTTTTTCTACCTAAGACCATTTGGATTTGTGGAACTGGGGCCTACACTTTTCCTGAACTACTGAACATAGCTGCTGTGAGTCTTCTAGGTGCTTTTTCTTCCTCTGGCTCACTGACTCTAGACTTCACTAAGAGACCACAACAGCTTCTGAATTTTACATGAGAAATGATACTGGGTGTGCTTTACGTGGCCTGTGAGAATACTTAACATATTCCTATGTGTTATGAGTACCTAGAGAAATACTGCATTTTAATTAAATTCTAGTTCAAGCAAAGTAAGTTTAAATAAAGTATAGACCTGGTTAGATTGTTCTAGTTGTAGACAAGCACATAACTGCAATTTGCCTGCTGGGAAACCCACAATACAACAGCAAAAACCAGTAAAAGTAAAGTACCAGTAAAATGCTCTAGACTGAAGAACCAACATTCTGTTAATATTCCGTATGATATAGGGGGTTATTTTACAAATTTAGCTCTAATACTACCATATCAGATGAGAAAGAGTCTAGCTACAAACTTGTCCATAAATGCCTTCAAATTTTACTTATAAAAAAATTTGAGTTTGCATCTTTCAAAACTACATCACAATACCATGTAACATTTCTAAGACTGGTATGTGACAATGGGATGTAATTTTGTCTGCTAGTGAAACAGTTTTTCTGGTTACTAACCTAATGTTTCAGGGTAATGCAGAAGAATTTGCATGTAAAATTACTTTTACAACTTCCATGTAAATTTGAGCAATACAAAAACTTTTATGTTATTAAGTAGTAGTAATTGACGTTCAGAAAAACCTAGAGCTTTCTGAAGAAACAAATCTGTATTTTTCATCTTTGTATTTCCTTTATTGGTTGGTATTAGTGCTTAAATCTACTGGCTTAGTTTCAGACCACTTTTGTGAACAGAATGACTTTTTTTACCTTTTAGAATTGTAACATAAGCTTCAATCTTAGCTGCATTTAAAAAGGGTAGAGCACCTGTGATTGCTTGAAGGGTTTTTTTTTCTCTGTGTGTGTGTGTGTGTGTGTGTGTGTGTGTTTGTGAGAGATGTATAATCATATAATAAAAAATTATCTTTCTGCTTAGAAAATGTTTGAAGACTTACTATAAGATTGCACCTTTTTCAATAAATATAATAATAACATGGAAAGAAAATCCTAAACCCTACATCAAGCTAAAACTTACCTTCTGCATTCTGCAGAGTGAATTTGTAGTCTGTTCACATTTCCTTGCATGCACAGAGTATTCCCTGACACAGAGTATTCCCGGACACCCAGGGAATGGAAATGCAAACTGAGGAGACACTAAGGAAGAGAGGTGTAGAGCAGAAGCCTGTACTTTGCTCCACATTTATTCTGGATATTATGTGAATTTTCTTTTTTTTAAATTCATTATTCATTGATTTCTGCAGATATTTTGATTTTTATTTGGTTTACCTATTGCAGCACTATGAGGATTGCCATACAAGTTCCTGACTAAAAATCCATCTAGCTCAGTGCCTGGTCTTCAGTAGAGCAGGCATGGATGCTGGGGGAAAGGGACATAAGCAGGACAAGTGTATAGTAAATCTTATCCAGGATACTGGCTGCCCAGGCTCCTGCGCTCTGTGCCTCAGGAATCTGCATAAACAGCAGTGGTATCTTTGCACGGTGTCTTTATCTCCTTCAATGGTTCTCTGCAGTTTCTTCCCCCTTAAATCAATGCTGCCAAAATGATAAAATGAAGTGCTTATCTAAACAAGTGACGTTGGGAAGCTGTCTCTGGAGACGTTCCAAAGAAGCCAGAGATGGATGGATAGCGGGGTGCTCCAGCACACTCTGCCGTGGTGCAGGCACAAAACCAGAAGAGGGAGCAAAGCTGCCATATTTTAAAAACATGAAAAAAGATGTGAAACAAACAAACAAATCCTCCCCGTTCCCCAAATGGTACTGGAAAAAAAAAAAGCCTTGATATTGGCTTACAAATAATATCTTTACTTTGTGGTATTTAAATATACTTTACTAAATATTAATGAACGCGTGTTTAATGCAACATGAACTGACTGTGTTTTCTTCTCAGCCATTTGGAGTACTATTATTATTATTATTATTATTATTATTATTATTATTATTATTATTATTATTATTTATTATTATTATTATTATTATTATTATTATTATTATTATTTTAGAGTATTTTTCTGATATTCCTTAATATTTTACAAATCTATTATATTTATAAAAGAAGAAACATGATACTTTGATTTTTAGCTAAAGGTAGGCTATGAGTTTACTGATTGTTATCTCAACAAATGCGCTCTGGGACCTTGCTTGAGTATATCTACAGTTTTTCATAAAAATAAGCAACAGAAGATTACAATCTATTTATTCCCCATTTAGCCTAATGCTCCAATAAAAAAATTTAAATATAAATTTTAAATATAATTGACTGAATTTGCAGGTAGAGAATATGATGAGAAGAGACAGCTACGGGACTAGATTTAAGTGATTTACAGCTACAAATAATTAACGTAGCCTCGGAGTCAGCTTGAAAAAAAACATTTCTGGAGTGAGGAATAATCTACAGTGCACTATCATATTTTTAATACTAACAACAATAACATGAAAAGTAGATATGTTGCAGTACTTTTATTGCTGACCTGCTAATTTACATTGAAGTTCTTTGAATGTGTTCCAACTGCAGCCCTAGGAAAAGAAGCTCAGAGTTTGGGTTTTGAGGGGTTTTTTTGCTTGTTTTTTTCTTTCTTTTTTCTTTTTCCCCAGAATGTGTACATAGTTAAGTCAGAAAGATGAAATCAGAACTATAAATATTTAAGATACGTCAGAAATTTTATTGGAACACTGTATTCATTAAAAAACACGATATAAGCCAATTATGAACAATTTATTTATTTAAAATTTTATAACATTTCTTAGCATTCATTAGTTGATTTACACTAATTTGCAAACTATTTTCACATGAAGGTTATGTATATATATGTGTGTGTGTGTGTCCCTGCCTTTATACTGTCCACACTTTGTCAGGGCATTCAGGGCAGTGTTGTAAGAAGCAGTTAAGATTTTGAAGGAAAGACAGATCATCATGTCTCAGATAAATGCCTTGATCTCTAAGGTATAGAAACATTCTGTAAAGTATTCTTCCAGTGTATGGAGAAAAAAAATATAGATCAACTGTTTCTGTGACAAAAGAGGAAGTTAAAAGACTATGCCCTCAGGTTGGCTGTGAATCACTTGGGGAGGCAGGATGTCTTGTTCTGTATTTGTCAGAAAAAGACTACATGTGTTCCTACTTGTTTTTGAGTACTGGATGAGTCTTGTTCCTGTTACATCAAGATTGGGTTACATCAGGTTTTAATGAGGCACCTGAAGGTTTCTCTGGTGTAGGAACATCAGTAGTCTGGCATAAAATCTTGATTGCTGACTTTGTCTCACTTTGAGTTGGCCTTGAAGCCATTAGCAGCATGCTGGTGCTGTAGGGTGGGACTAGATTCATTCCAGACACAATTTAGTACATCTGGGACGATTCATGCATCGCAGTTTGAAGCCATTTGATTTCCCCTAGTGGAGGTTTGACACGCTGAAAAGATTTCTCTCTGTGTGATCCCCAAAGACTGATGTCTCTTTAATTTTCTTATGGACCTTGTTTTGTAAAAAGTAATACTTGTATGCCATTAATTTTGTCTTAATTAATTCTTCTTCTTGTATTCTTAATGCATGAGTTGAAATCTTGAGTATCTGATTCAAAACAGTTTCTCAGCTTTTGAAATTTTATCCCACAGTTTCAATGACTTCTTATTGTGCTGCATTGGTTTAAGAAGCACCAGCCAAATCCACTTTTGACTTACTTTTTAGTAGTTGTCACCATATATTATTAATAACATAATTTCTTTCTGAGCATTCATCATGTAAATTTAAAAATAGAAAGAAGTTCTGAGTACTTTCATTTGCAGAAAAAAGATGACTAAATTAAGTATGTCCTAATGGAAAAGTGAAGATTTTATGATAACCTAATCAAAAGTCTAAAACTAGAAATGCACTGATAAAAATTGGTTCCCAGAAACTTTAGTTGCTGAAAAAAATATAAAAGCTGAAGTGGATTTCATTAAAAAAAAAAAAATCCAGCAAAAGAGAAAATGTATAAAAATGTTTTGAGTAAAGAATAGTTGTGAGAAAGACTATTATTGTTTGTAGTATTGAGAAAAGAAGGGAAGAGGGGAGTATTGGCATAAGAAAATTCCTCATCATTAGTATCTGGTATTTTGCTGCATCATTTTGTACTTCTGCAGTTTGCTGCATCATTTCCAATTCAACTGCAACATTCCTTGTGCTAAGCTGGCATGGTTAGAAATTCAGAAAAGCTATATATATGCAACTATTCTCATATATTATTTCCACATTTTTAATATTTTTCACGTTAAATTTTCTAAACAAAAGGGTAAGAAATGCTGAGGTTGTACCTGACACTGTGTACTGGAGCACAGCATGCCTGCCCCCTCTCCCAGGCAGCACAGGTGAGTGTCATTCTCCTGAGGGAGTGGCACACCACCAAGTGTCACCCTAGCTGCTTTATTCACTGTAGTGTGCAGTGCCAGGGGTAGGTGCAGCAGCTCAATCTAAAGAAACCACTGCACTCAGAGATTATGTACATTTCATACTGATGGGAAAAGTCTGCATCTGGGCACCTGTCAAGCCCTTCTAGCCCTAAAGGTGAATCAGCTGATTAAAATACTCTAACTCAAAAATCCCATGTTTTATGTAATCTAAATAAGATCTTCTTGTATAAATATTGAATAATTTTCATCTCTCTTTATACATAAGTCAAAGCTGATTATCACAACAGAAGACAGGATGAAGTTTATGTTAGGGGAAGTGAGAGTGATAATAGGAGAATGATGATGTAGAAAACTGCATGGTTTCTTTCCAAATATTTAGTATTTGACCGAAGTTGATTTTAGTTCAAACAGAAAGGGAATAGATGGTGGCCCTTTGCCTTGGGGGAAAAAAAAGAGATTTTAGAGACTAAATTGTGTAAAGTAAATTATAGTAAATAAACTTATTTGTCTTACCAAAGAGTACACGGGCAACACTGACATTTTGGCACTTTGAATAAGCATCAGCATCTCACGCCAGTTCCCAGACAGAAAGCTCTCCTTAAAACATATTTTCTTATCTTTTTAAAGCATAGAGATGGAAATGAAATTAGAAAATATTGAAGAAAAGGTCAAACGTTTGTCTAAATCCAGTGGATATATCTATTTTTATTTCTCAGTTGAAACAATAACCATTACTAGTAAAACTCTCGCAATGTTCTAGAAGACAGTGAAGCTTTTCACTTGACCTGGAGTACTGCCAAACACCATATACTCAATCTGAACGTTGTACTTAACTGCTGATAAAACCAAGTAGCCATTTGAATTTAATGCTGATATACCATAAATATAACTGAAGCTATAGAAAAGAGGTCATTGGAAACTTTTCTGGAAGTGTTTGCATGCTTATGCTGTCACTTTCCTCAAAAACATTTAGTAGCCTTGCTTTTTGTAACGTTGTTTGTTTTTCTTTTTAAGGTTAACATGAGGCAAAATTATTTATTTAAAGAATTATATTTTTTATTTGATTTTCATTTCCTTGCTCTTGTCAATTCAAATGTTATTAGAGTGTTACCAAGAGGGTTAACTATTTTCTATATACTGAGCTCTCTCAGTATCTAGAAAAAGAAGAATTATCTCAAAGATAATTGAGATAAAGAAAAGAATGATTTTCTTCTTTAAAGAAAAGAAGACTTTTTTCAAGAATTATCTCAAAGAATTATCAAGGTTTAGTACACCTTCTCTTTTCATAGGAAATTTTGTTATAGTAAGTAATTTTGGTAATTGAGACAACTACAGTTTTCAGGTTCAGAACTGAACCAGGAGCTCTGAAAAAGACTCTGACCCAGAGTCAGAGAGAGAGAGAGAGAGAGAGAGAGTCTTCTAAAATTTGCATAAAAATAGCATGGAAATCACTGGACTGCCTGATATTCTTCAGTATTTAGATTATTTGTTGTATATAATGAAAAATTCCTTTAGATTATTGTATGCCTACTTTTTTATCTTATTCTAAGTGTAATCTCCACTATTTGGCCTAAAACACAGTTAACAGTATTTTTTTCCTAGCAGTGACTATTCCTTAAATTCAAAAGTAGTTGTACTAAGGTTATTGAGTTTTTTGATTTGCTAGTTAAGAAAATACTTCTGGACTCATTTGAGAAAAAGAAAGGATAAATTATATTGGTAGATATTTTATTGTGAACTGTGTATATTCATAGAGAAAAAGAAAGAACCACATTCTTGCTAGGAAGAATTATATTAAGATTTTATTTCCACAGTTTGTAACAGAATGTTATGTATGAAATTTCTCATTTAGTACTCACTACACATGGTACTTCAAAGATGATAGAGTCTGTTTCAGCTTTCATGTGTGTGGCACCATGAAATCATTACAGTGACAATTTTACTTAAACCTACATTTCCATCAGTTTCAAAAATCAAAGCAGCCTTTCATAGGGCAGCAGCCTGTCATGGACCAACAACAGCCACAGAGAAGAAGGTTGCAGGATGCATACAGATAACACTTTCACATGTTTACATTTTGAATGTTGAGTATCCATCAGTCTTCTTGAAAAAGGAAAATAATAATAATAAAAAGCTCATGGGCTAAAATACTTTATGTCAATTTATTTTGAATTGGTAAGATTAAAAATGTTTTCCATATCTATCATATTATTCTCCATCACTGACTATTTCTATGACCATAAAAGTGACAGCTGTGGATAGTGGTTGTGAGGAACTTTGCACTTTATGGGATCAGCAAAAAAAGTAAATTCTTATCAGCCCAATGCAAAAATAGAGCTTAGAGTACTGAATCTGTCCTGCTAATTTGTGTAGATTTGGTTTTGCCAAACCATGAGATTCCAAAGGGTTTAAAACTGATAATATATATGCTAACTACCTAGATTGTCAGAAGATAGAGAATTAAAGTGTAAAAAAAAAATTGACAACCACGAAAAGACTAAGAGCTTGCAACACTAGAGAATGTAGTTCTGTGGAGCAGTGTACATGCTTCTGTCAATAGCTCTTTTCCTGAGCAGTTACATCAGAAATGCCAATTTCAGATACAGGAATAATTGGTGCAAGAGTTCTTATTGAGTAGTTTAATCTGTCTAAATTAAAAACTGAATTTAAATCAAGTTCCAGATTTTGAAAATAAATGTGAGTTCTTTTTGGCTTAAAAATTAATTGTTAAAAACACTTTTTCAACTTAAATTACACATGCATCGTTGCTTGTTCAGGTTCTTTGTTTTTTTATTTGTTTATTAGTTTTGTTTGGTTGTTTTTGTTAATTATATAGTTATTTTTGTTATTTATATCTTTAGAATATATGATATAGAATATATTATAGAATTTTTAGCCAAAATATTTCTAACTTCCTTTATAACTTACAGAAACACAGTAATAATGTAAAAAGCTATAGAATGTAGAACACTAACTTTTAAAAATGGACCAAATTATAGTGTAAACAAGCCCCTGTTTTTTATACCAGTTGTTTAATATTAAAAACAGCAGAATGCTTGACAAATTACATAGATACTAACTTTTGGATAAGATGTTCTGTTCCAGAATGTTTAAAATGTGTAATAATTCTCTTCACCCCAGGCCTCTAAGAACTAATCTAAATTTTAATGTTAATGATAATACATTTGTTTAGATCAAGTTATCCCAAATTATATTAGGTGTCTTATAATGTAAGTTACATAATATTTCTGATTTTTTTTTTTTATTTATGCTAGAAGTTACATGGGAGGACCAGCAGAAAAAGGTGAATGGTACAATAACTGATGACAAACCATTGCCGAAAAAGAAACACCATTCTGAGACAGGTTTGTCAGGGTTTGGAAAACCACATGAAAGCATGAGACTATAAAACCACATTTCATGCTTTTGTAATGCGTGTGTGCTTTATGTACCTTATTTTTTCACTTTGGTGTGAAATTTTTAGCATGTAGAGACCATTTAGATTACATAGGTCTGTTTTACAATAGCCAAAATAGATCTGCTTTTGTAAACAATTGTCTTAGAATGCACATGCGTTAGAAGTGTTCTGGCACAATATTAGACATAGTTTGCTTTTTAGTCTTGAATTTTTTTATGACTTAATATGTTTGTGCAAGCCTCAGGAATCCAAGTGTAATTTATGATGATTCTTATTTAGTTGACCAAACCAAGGTATCTACTGCATGTATGGTGGGAAAATCATCTTGTACAGACTTGAATCTGAAACCTTCTTTCACGATCACATATGGCAGAAATAATGTTCCAGTGTAATTTTTTTTATACAAGCTGCAGTTTATATCTTCATACGCCTGAAGTTCTCAAATCTAACAAACCTTTTTTTTCCTCCATTCTGTGCACGAATGGATTTCTTCTGAAACTAAAAACTGTCATAAACTTTCTTTCATCCCAAATGTCAAGCTCAATTTTTCAGCTATCTTTGATCCTACAAATGCATAACAATAAGAAGTAAACCTAGCAATAATAACAACGATGATGCTAAAAACAATATTGTTCACTCTTCATAATCAGAGAATGAAAGGTCCTAATCACGTTAATTTATACCCTTGCAAAGGGCAAGCACACTTTAAGGAGTAGAGAAGGTAGGGAGGTGAGAAAAGGAAAGGGAAGGGAAAGGAAAGGGAACAGGGATCTTTATCTTGCAGATTTCATCCTGTGTTTAGAGGCTGATCCACATCTACTCAAGTGAATGGGGATTTTTTCAGTTGCAAGGATACCTAGGTTCAGTTTTGTTTTGTAAATAACTCTATTTGGTATATTAGTTGTCTCACTCTAATAATACTCCTTCTCCCAGTCATACAAATTAAAGTTTACAAGGTTGGCTGGCTGTGTCACCTCCTAAATTAATGCTGTAATCTCACCTACATGATAATATAATACTTATAATATCCAAGTATTCTGCTGAAGTTCAACTATTGTACAGCTGAAAGTTCAAGACTCAGAACTGAAGAAAACCAGCAAAATCTGGCTTAACTCTAACCTAGGAATTAGACAATCTAACTGTAAAGTCCAGATGTGCAATTGCATTTCCTGTTTCCCAACACTTTGATGCATCAGAAGAAGTTACAGGATAAAACAAATACTCTTCATGAGAGTCAGAATCAGAATGACATCTTCTTTCCCAGCTGTTTTAACTATTGTATGATAGATTCAAAATACAATGTCTACACATCTGCACTGTTGTCTTTCTAGGGGGAGTTGAGCAGAGTAGTGCCTCTGCCCTGACTTTTCTCTTATGCAGCAGCTAGGTAGAAACATCAATTCCCTCTCCCAGCTGAGGTGCACTTAGGACTTTGTTCTAGACAGATAATTTATTTATAGTTATTGGCAATAGTTTTCGGGCCAACTTCTCCATATTTTAGAAAGAGAAGTCTTTTTTTAGGTGGCTGCTCTTGGGGTATTCTACATTTTGGAACATGAGTAAAATCTTATAACTGAAACACAAAAACAGGCAGAAGAATAGAAATCAGAATTAAACATGAACAACAAAAAGTTCTAACTTTATAGGTATTCTATATGTTTAAATGGTAGTTATCTGATTTCTGTCTATTTTTCTGTCTCCAGTGAATACACAGAATTGGTTTGAAAAGCCAGGGTCTCAACTGTCAAAGTCTAGAATAAATACAAAGTTAAGTAAAAGTTATGTTCTTCACTTTACAGTCTTAAGGCTCTCTGTGAGGGCAGATGCCTGATAAGAGCATAACTTCTCTTTCAATTTATATTATCAGTAATGTCTTCAGCATAGGATGATGATACACTAGGCAGAAACATCTGAGGTGGTTCTGAACACTCTGCAATGGGCATCAAATCGCATATCCCTATATTCCTCAGATGTTTTTCCAAACTGAATCTGCCAAAAAGTCTTATGTATTTCAGTGATGGGAGTGGAGTAATGCAACTTCCAGGACTGGCATAATCTGTTATAATCTGTATAATTCGTGCACACAACTGTTCCCTACAGACATTCCTATATCATTTCAAACAGTTACTTTTCAAGGCACAGTAGCCAGGACTTCTAGAAGAAGGTGCCATAACACTGTACTCACATCTGCATGTTGAGCTATATTATATCTATGACCATGATGCAGCCTGACAGAACCTACCTAAAGAAGCTTCAGATTCCTTGAACCCTTACAATATGGGATTTACCCTCTGCACAGGACTGCACTTTCTTTCATCTGAGAATGTTTTAAGTGTTCTGCCTGCACAGAAAACAGTGAAGTGATACTAATAAAACTTAGTCCAAGAATGCAGAAAGTGCCACAGATGCAAATTGCAAAGAAAAACATAAATAGATAATAAAAATAATTTCAACCCCCAAAAAAGTAACATTAATACTGTACCCTGTAAGGATCAATATTCAAGAAATATGCATGACTAGAAATGGGATTAGCAAATTTGTTGGAGGACAATTGAAGGTCATTAAATAACATAGCAAAACGGTTCTTGTGGTGAAGACTTTTCTACAGAAGATGATGATAAAATTTCTCTTCCTGAATATCAGAAATGAACTTTTTTTTTAACAGTGTCTTTGAGCTCTAAGTTCTAATGCAATTTGCAGAATTAGTGTAATACATATTTTAAAGACTCAACTGTATTTATGCCAAGATTTTGAAGGATTGGAAGGGTAAAACTGCAGAATCATAGGTAAGCATAGCATAAAAATTCAAGCCATATTTTGAATCTGTGCCCTTTCTTTAGCTGATGTCAGCACTCTGTCAGAGAATACTGCATTCTAGGATACCACCAAATCAAATAGCATGAGAAAGTTATTTGATCATACCTGAGATTATTAAGCACCTTGAGCACTCACCACTGCATCTGAGCTGTAATAGATGGTATTTGAAAGAACGTGAATAAAACTCTGATCCTCTAATCACATTTCATTTGTCCATGAAAAGGAAAAAAATGCATCAGGCAAACATCTTCACATGGTTTTGCATTTTTATATGTGAGGCCTTAAGAGAAGAAGTTGGAAAAGAAGGTTGTGTGTAGAGAATGTGTCCTGTACTGAAACAGAAAAGGCTAGGCAAGATACGTTTTCTTAAAAAGCCATTATTTTCATCAGTATCATCACTAGTGTCTTTTGAAACCCTCAAGGTAATTAGAATGGAAAAAACACATAGGGTAGGGTACCATGGCAGAGATACTAATTTCTGTTCCCTGTCTCATGATCCAAAATATTGGAAGCTGAATATGGTCTAGCAACTTGTGTCTCCATCCAGAGATGATGGTTCAGAAACTGCCTTTGTAAGACAGCAAGGAAAACAGTATTGGCTTTCCCCCGTTTTTCCTACAGAGAAGCAGTAGATTTGATGGCTATTAGCTGAAACCATCCTGTAATGGTTTCATTATCACTGCCTGTTGAGAACATTGCAGTGCCATCAAATATCCAACCTCTGCCACAGAAAATTTTGATTTCCAAGGAGCAGTTGAAGAACAGAACTGTGAGAAAGTGCTGACATATATTAGTATTATTGAACAAAAGGATGCAGGAAAGTTAAAATGGATTTATAAATCTTGGACTGGAATTAAGCAAAAATTGAGTGTCCTTGTCATTATTTTGGGGAAAGATATATTTCTGTAATATGGAAGTAAAACAAAGTTTTAGAGAAAACATAGCAATGGTAGATTAAACACATCAGAAAATATAAAGGTAATGTGTGCTTACAAATGATAAGTCTTTAGATGGGTAGATTCATTTCAAGATGCTTTCAATTTAAAGGGAATCATGCTTATTTTTATCTGTGGAACATTTAAGTCTCTCTCCTGGGTAGGAGTATGCCTTGACACCTACACAGACAAAGACTTTCAGAAATCTAATGTTATATAATGAAAACTAATTGTAGCTTATCTATTACAATGGATTTGGTTGTAGAGTGAAAACAGTCATCAAAAATAATTCAAAATTGTGTTAACTTTAATAGAAGTTTGTAGTCAGAATTGAAAGTATGAGAGATTTAAAATTGTGAAAATGGATATATGATTAGAAAGGGGTTGAAAAAGGCAAAGTAATGATAGGACAGAAAGAGAGAGAGAGGTAATTGTCTTTTCAGGATTCATAATATTTCCAGTCCAATGTGGAACTGTAGTGCATTACTATTTTGAAGTGTTGCTATTTTGTCTTTTTCCCCTTATAAAATTACCATGTGAACTTTATTCAGAGAAGCAAAACAATAAAAGCTCTCTCTGGATTCTTCATTCAGTTTGTCTCTTGAGACTTAGGAAAAAGTTATGCAGTCTACATGGTTTAATTTGAATTAGAGAGTTTAAGATGCTAAGAATATTTACAATTTTGTCTTCTGTTATTTTCTACCGTTGTCTCTATCATCCTTGTTTTTGGATAAGAGTAAGATTTTTCATACTTACCATCTTTACCTATTGTGTTTTTGGCATAGTGTATATTTTGTATAGTCTATATTATGTACTTGCAGAATTAAATGTATTGCTTTAGTCTTTCCTGTATTTTCTTGCTGTATTTTTGAGTAAAAATGTCAGCATACATCCAGTATACAGATGTGATTTTGTGTGTACAGGTTTATGCTTTAAGATAAAGAACTATAACTAAGAGGGAGCCACCTCATTAAAAAAATTCAAAAGTGTGGGACAGGCTCTGTATCTAGTTGTGGCTTAATGCTTTTAAAGAGTATTAGGTAATACTGATTCTATTCACTTCTGAATGTAGGAAAATAGTCTTTTCATCTAAATCTTCTGCTAACAAATATTTGTACTCTTAGCTTTTCTATCTACTCTTGTATATATGTATCCTTAGCATTGCAGTGTTTGAATGGTGTCAGGGGATATCTTTCCTAAGAGTTAAATGTATTATATCAGTCTTCAGGTCTAATCATATCCAGATTAATGACATATAATTATGGAACGTACAGACTCTATGGAGCCTTTCTGTTTTAGAGTCTCTTCAGTGTTTTAAGATTATGCTTATTTGATTGTGCCGTGGCATGTCATATTTTGTGAAGAGTGTCTAGAAATGAGACTTTTCAAATCTGAACTTCTACTTGCAGTGAAAGATCTTTGGTTCTTAGGAAAAGATAAAACTGAAATTTAGAAAACTCTTGAAGGGGAAAAAAAATAAAAAGGAGTCATTAACTTACATCTCTCTGTCCTCTGCTGCTTTAAGAGTTTTAGTTGGATGTGCTTGCCATGTAAAGTTTTTTTGAACAATGAGTTCCTAAATACTACTCTTTAATGGGTGACATTACTTACAATGAACAGTTCTGTGTCAAAGCATGATAAAAGAGATGGTTCTTATTTTGGGCAGGTTTCAACTCGAAGTTTTTGTTAACATTTTATGTTTCTTTCTTGAGATTTTAATTTGTTTCTGTATATAATAGCCTTACACCTACTACTGTCATCCATTGGGATCAACAATTGATGCAAATAAATACTAATTCAACAAAAAAGCAATAACTAAAAATGGAGACTGCCTATTGACGTGATGTGAATTTAATAGAATTGGTGACATTCTTGCATTTAAATGTATTTCTAACAAAAAGATTATTTTGTAGATCAAAAGCTACAGAAACTGAGAAATTTCAAACTATTGATTGAAATTTCTGGCATGGCATCTTAATCAGGAGAAAGTTGATTCACATAAGTTATATTGTTTTTAAATTAATCAGTCTACTAGTACTTTCTTCTTCACATCATTATTTGAAAGAAGCTGGTGCATTACCATAACACAATTTCTACTAATTATTTAATGTTTCCAACAATAAACATAAAAATATTATAATCCATTTATCTGAACAGATATGGTATCAGTTGATCAGGTATCCACAGTGAGATGGCAAATATTATCCTTTTTTTCCCTCTAACTTCTATTAGAATTATTCTTCTAATATGTTTGATAAGTAAAAACCTAAAACTGAAAAATATTTACAATTAAGAATGATTTTTGATTGCCACTTTGATATGTAAATATTTTTTTTCCTAACAAATACTTTGCATGAGGACTTTAAAAAATGCTATTTTTAAAAAGTATTGGTATATGTGACTGATATGCATGTAAATACTGGTCATTTGATTCTAAAATATTCAAAGAGATCTTCCTTGCTATTCAGTTATGTCTGTCTGGCATTACTAGAATACCTTATATTATCATACCAGATATATTCCAAGTTTGGATATAATGTGATTCAATACTTTGAAAATTTATAAAGAAGGATTTGTCTTACTGCAGTATATGTCTCAGAGCTGCTCATTCTTATGGATATTAAAAACAATAAACCAAGGATAGTGAGATCTTGATAAAGACTTTCTAATAACTGGTTTTGCTATAGTAGGAGTGCTCACTTCAGGGCTATACATATGTAAGATAAAATATTTTCAGGACATTTTGAATACTTTGAGCTGTGTTTTTGTGGTGCTAATAATGATTTATTTATTTATTTAGCACTTACACAATTATAGCCACATTATATTAGTATGAGTGTAACATGACATGGAGAAGTAGATCTTTCTCTTTGCTTATCTGTATTTCTTCCAATGGATTCTTTGTAGTTGCCTAGATATAAAAAAATTTATACTCCATTATTGGTTTTTTACATGCAAAGACATAGCAACCTTTGTCAAAACTGACAGCTGCTATGCTTTCAGACTACATATCTCATATATAGCACTAATGTGTGTTCATTCTGTATGAAAATTTTATTGCATAAAAATGCATTCTAATTATGTATGTTTCGAGCTGCTTGGTTTTGCAACAATTTTGATACAGTCTTGGCATTTGATAGTAGATTAAAATATAATTTAACCCTATAATATCAAATAACACTATAATATAAAATTGTTTAAGTATAGAAGACAATGGTTATCAGAAAAAAATTAGTGTTGCCTTTAATTTTGTTTTATTGATTTATGTTGCTTATTCTAATTTTGCATTTTTTTCAATGGTATCTTGATATTGACTGTAAAATGCCGATAAAATTACAGATATTTTTGTGGTATTTAAAACTTTCTGGACTTCTTTATCTAGTATCTTCGTTGTTAATAATTTATGAGCAGTGTTTTGTGACTCATTAGCAAACTGCATGTTGAAATTAGACCAAGTTTATAGATTTTTTTTATTCTATTTCTGATGATTTTTGGGAGAAAGCGTTTATTCTGCTAGCAACAGTGGCTTCACAGTAATTATTGTAATTTTTTGTAATTATTATTACTTTTCAAGATTAATTCCTCCCATTCTTTTGCTACAAATAGATTTTCAGTAAATAGCATGGCACTGTCCCTCAGATGTTTTCCATGTCTAAAATGGCAGTGTGCTTTTGAATGTGAAGTAATAAAGTAAGTAATGAGATAGTTCCTTTGGCATTTAACTTGCATGCATTTGTAGTAACTTATACTTCTGTGAGATGAGACCAACATTGGTTCTGAAAAAGTATCCTGAATTGATGATGAGAGTTAATATCTATACATTCTCTTTTCTCACGTTCTGTATTTTGGTCTTGATAATTTTGCCTTTGGCAGAGCGTTACAATAATACAGTCCTTTCCAGAGTGTGTTATGTGGATTCTGAAATGTCTGAGCTTGTTCATACATTTGCAAAAAAAAAAAAGAATTCTGTTTTGGTTATCTGAAGTTTGGTTCAGTATAAATTATAATAATTAAATAACTGAAAAATCTAATAATAGAAGTCCCTTGCACATTAAACTGAGTGTTCAATAACAGAGAAAAATAATATTTGCATTCAAGCAGATAACGTTCAAAAAATTGAACAATCATGAACAAAAGTATTTATGCTAGTTAACATACCTTTTACTATCCAGCTTTTTCTTCAGCATCATTGCAAGGATTGACTTTGCTGTCAGTTATAACTTTTATTATTTCCTCAGCTCCTATACTAACTCTGTCTTTACTGTTCTTTTCTAACAACAGTAGTTTAACCACTTCTTTCTCAGCTTTCTTTTTTCTTCTAGTGTCTTTTATTTTTTTTTTTTTTCCTCCACTTACTAACTCTGCTCTGCAGACTTCTCTCTAAAACAATTTTTGGCCCTTTCCCTCAGTGTCAGTTTTAACCTTCTGAGTACATCCTCTCACGCCCATCTCCTTTGTCTATGTCTGTACATTACACGATGTGATCACAGAAGAAGCGGAATCATCAAGGAGAACAAACTCAGGTCTGTCTCTTCTACTGCTTTTCTGTGTTATTTTTTTCATTTTACCTTTTCTCTAGATTTTGTCACAGCTCACTTCACAATCTTTTCCCTCTCTTTCCCCTCAATATACTGGCAAAATAATGTCAAGGTGTAAGAATTTTAGTTTCAGGCATTCACATAATTTCTATTACCCATAAATTATGTACTCTATAAAAAGTTATGAAAGGTAATTGATGAAAAGTAGGCTCTACCTTAAGACTTTAAGCTGATTTGATTTCTATCTTATCAGTTCTTATTTCCCATCTCAAATCATCTGAAAAATTAGCCTTTAAAGTTCCAGCTAACACATGAAAACAATCTATAATTTGTTTTATCTATGCATTTGAAAACTGCTATAAAAAACTGCTACAAAAACTGTGGAAACTCTTATGTAATTAGTTCTTTTTTACTCTGGAAGAATATAACTTCAAAACTGAAAAATTTCAATAAGTTAAATTTCATGCACTGGAAATTCAAACTTAGTTTTTTGAATAAAATCTGTTTCAAATAGAAGTAAAATTTTTAGTGAACAAAAGCTCTTTTCTCATGCCAAAAAGTAAAAACCAAAAAGTTAAGATAGTATGAGAGCAAGAAGTCAGAGCATTGAAGGAGTTGTCACTAAGCTGTATTGTTTATGAGGCTTTTATTTCATATTTTACATTACTTATGGTTTCTTTCATAACAAATTTTAATCTGCCATTTTATTGAATTTTCCATGTACTTTATATTACTGGCAGAGAACTAACATCTATCAAGGCATCCTAGCTGTGAAAATGAAGTATTTTTTCACACTTCTCTGCTTGTTCAGTTGTGGTATGTAGAACAACAGTGAAATTCCCCTTATTTAAGTTAATTAAATTCAGCTATAAAATTTCAATTTCACAATTACTGTGTAAAAGCTTTAATTAATTTCCTGTGTCTCTGTTATTATCCCAACAAATTAGAGAAGCCACTTGGATACCATTTAGGCATTAGCGAATCTGGAGAAGTTTTGGGGTACATTGACTGGTCCATTAAACTTAGGTGATATTTAGTGAAACATTTTTGTCTTCTCTCTACTCTAACTTGCTCCTCCAGAGCTCATTTTTATCTTTAGTACTAGTCTTGTCCTAATTAGAGTCATAGATTATTTTTACAGAATCTTGCAGATGTTGTTTGCCATGGTTTTCATATTAAACAAATCTCAAGATAGAAATTGTTAAAATTACAGGGTAAAAAAAAGTTGAGTATGGATAGGGAAAACAACCGGCAGGGTTGTCCCTGTTTGTAAATCACTACTATTGGGAATTAATAAATGATGCTGTAGAAAGACTGAGTTTACTTACCTTGAGCTTATGATTCATTGCCAGTTCCTGTGCAGTGATTCTGAATCTCTTTTATTACAAAAACGAAGTTAGAAGATTGGGTGACCCATTTCCTATCTGTTCAGTATAAAAGCTGTGGGCCTTTTTATTCAAAAACCTTCCTCTGAGTTATTGATTGAATCAATATATTGAATCAGAATATGGAATCAGTCCATATCTCTTTTGGTGTTGGAAGAAATCAGGCCTTAAACTGGTCAGAAAAAACCCATGTATTTTCATCCCCTGTGTTTTTTGAACATATATAAGTAGGTAATACTGTGTATTATTAAATTGTTTTGACATTGAAATTCTGCAAAACACTACTTAACTCACAGTGTAAAGTAAATGTACTAGGCACTGATTAATTTAATTGTCTAGCACCCAATGCAAAAGCATGATCAGTGCTGCAGTTGCAATAGTTGTCATTACTGCCCTTAAACTCAGGAGAAAATTGCTGTGTGTATAGTAACATATTTTCAGATGTACATTTGAAACAGCTCCTCTTCCATGTTTGCCTTAGTAGCAAAATAGGTTACACATTTCAGTACAAGGCACTTGGACCACAGCTAAAAGCAAGGGTGACATACTTCAAAGGCATACTTTAGAAAAAAAGTGTCTTCCCATTGTTTTCAAATTTTTTTTAAAAAGTGTGAATCTAGGATTATCACTTTACAGTTTTTTTGTAGGAAATGGTTTTCACATAGTTTATTTTTCATGGTTTATTTTTCATGCTACCAAACATTCACGTGTTCCAGAGGATTAGCTATTGATTTTAGGTATTATTAGACCAAGAAGTCTTGTGAAAGCTAAATATCTGAATGTTACAATTGTATTGTTAGAAAAATGTTGCAATTTCCTCTCTTTAGATATTATAATCTATAATAGTAAGAAATAAAATTTTATTCCTTGAAAAAAATCTAGATTTTTTTTATTTAGAAGTTTCGTGAAAGTGTGTGCAAAGCTTTTGCTGTATATTTCAAGCACAAAAGCAAGTTCAGAAATATGAGAAGCAGAAGTATTTTAATATAAATTTTTTATCTGACAGCAGTAGAGCTTGATAGCAACCTTAATGATTAAACCCTGTTTTTCTTGGGTGAAGGAGGAGCTTTGCGATACAGGGTTTTCACAAACCTCCTTTGAGATGCAGGGTTTTCATATTTTTCAAATTAACATGTTTCAGAGGTTTAGATATTGTGAAAACTGTTGAGGAGATGTGTGCCTGTTCACATCCCCATGTATTTGGGAGGAATACCTCCATTCAGGAGAAGTGGAGGTGAGCCCTTGCCTGCCCAAGAGCCTCAGCGAGAAGCACACATCTCTATTCTCATCTCTAGGATGGGTCAGACCAACCGTTGTCATTGTGCCAAAAATTACTGGCAATTGCACGTCATACTTACTGTGTGTTCTTCAAACATATGAAATACAGAGAACATTCTTCAGAATTCCAAAAATTAATCTAACTGATTCAACTGCCCAAAAAATTATCATCAAAACATTGGAAAGGCGGATCCATGCCTAGTACAAAGGCAGTCAGTACATTCAGCAGAAATAGTGCTGGGTAATTAATTCTAGGTTGATTCCAGGATGAAAAGGGGTGGCATAGTGATGCCCAAGCATTCTAAACTATTTAAGGTGGATGGAAGTTAGAAGATAATGGGGACTGTTCCATTTCTAAAGGGCCATGAAAGACAGGCAAATAGATATTGAAGTCCTTTTTTGCAACATCTGGCATAAAACTTTGATGTTAAGAGCACACAAAGGCTTGATTAGAGTTTTAGTTAACTTTCAGAATGAAATTCAAATAGACAAGGACTTTGAAAAATCTTTTTTTTTCTGTGCTTTATTATGAAGTTTCTTTGTAATAATATGATTGATGGAAATGAAGCCTACAAAAACTAAAAAACCCTACTGAAGATGAGTGACCAAAGTGGAAGAGCTCATAGACAAAAGGGCAAAAAATATGGTACAGTTCAGAGTACTTAAGAAATCAACTGCAGTAGAAGACAAAGAGCACAGGTTTTTTAATTCATTCTTATCTTACAGAACCATGAGAGGTTTTTCAAGTCTTCCAAGAATGAATCTACTGTGATGTACTTACCCTTTATAAACAGAACATGACACCCCTCTGCTTCTGAGCTATTATTATAGTCAGTATTCTGTGACACACTTTCCTCTAAAGAGCAGGATGATACCTTCTCCTCTTTCCATTTTCCTTACATGGAAAAAAACATTTCTGGGTAGAATTTGTAACATTTTAGCACAAATATGATTAAATTACTTGTGCATCTCTGAACACATCTGTGATATTTACGTTGACAGGCTTGTTTAAAATCTGATGCCTTAGACTGTGAAAGACACATTTAAAGCATCTAAATCTGTATTTGGTCAACAAAATCCAAAGGATAAACTCCAAATTCAGTCTAATTTCGTAAACTCTGATTTCGGTCTATAGGTACTTAGCATAGTAATAGATGTATCATACTGTATAGCTGGGAGCCTCTTTGTCCTTATTCTTTATTTTGTTTAGAATTAAATCCAGAAACCAAAGACTTCCAAAGTAGCCATCTGTACTAAACCACAAAAATAAAAGCTGATCAGTCTGCTGAAGCTAAAATAGTAAAAACATCAGATTATGTAATTTAAAATGACAGCATAATTTTGCAAAATATTTGGTAGTTTAATTTGTAAGTACTCGGAGTTCTAAATGCAGGTGATGATTTTGTGTTCTTTTGTTAAACCTTTGACCATTTTTCTAGTTATTAAGATGCTAATGAAGATGTCCTGCATTCTTCTGATGGCTGAATAATCTCTATTAATGCCTGTTAGCTTTTCTGAATGCAGAGGCATAATTATTATGAAATGTTTATGCCTGTGATTGGAAGTGGCTGTATCAGAATGTGAAATTGTCTGTGGTTATAATGTGGAGTGTACCAGTGGTGGGAACTCTGAGAAGCATGCTTGGAAAACAGGATATTGGAAAGCTTCATAAAAGGACTGTGCTCAGGATCTCCTGAAAATAATGCAGAATTTATAGTACGGCTGATCTGAATGGATTTTTATGAGTACAGATTATAAGGGCCTACTGACCACCCAGATATTTTTATTTTACACTTTCAAAATCCTATTTCATGTCATTTATATAGGAAGGATGTGCCAGAATTATTGGGAGAAGCAAAATGGGATGTTTTCGCTAATATTTGACTTACTAGTTCTTTTTTCCACACTTTTTCTACGTAGGCCTCAGTATTTTATGAAAGCCACCAAATTTGTGTACACCTTTGTATGAAGCAGCCCAGAAAAACATCATCAGCTACCGTCAAAATTCACCTTGGGAAAGGATCTAGGCAGCATAAAAAAAGGGCTTGTCATAGCCCTAATCATCACTTCAATAAATATGCAAAATATAACTTTCCAGCTTGCTTCAAAAATCTTTACCCTCTGCACTGAGCTGTACCTAATGATGGAGACCTTAGCTGACTCTGTCAATTTATAAACCCAGGATTGTAAAGATTCTTTAACTTCCCTGTTTAGATCACCACACCATTTTATTCAGTTATTTTACTAAACAGTGCCATGTATTCTGCAAATAATCCAGAGAAACATTGTTAACATGCTTTTAGAATTGTGATAAAAATTTAATTAAGTGGTGAGAAATGTCCCCCAGGTTTCAGTCTTTCTTTAGTGCGTCAGGCTTGAAACCAACAAGAAAAAGAAACAAAAGAAAAAGCCGTCAAGAAATCCTCAAATAGAAAACAGGAATGTGAAGCCATGTTCCTTGCTAGGAGGTTGGCTGGCTGAAATTTTCTTTTTTTGAGCATGTCCTATTAAGAGCAATAATTGACATCTCAATCACATTTAAACAGTAATATTAAGTATCAAGAATACATGAGTAATATTAAGTTGAAGAACATTTCAACAACCATTAATTTTTTTTCATTTCATTCAGGCTGTGATGTGGATCACAGACTTGGAAAGAATTTGTTTACTGCAGCAGTACCTTTTTTATATTTGTCACAAATTTGACATAAAGCAAAGTTCAGTAACCATTTAATATCACAGCATCTGATATTTTGCTAGACCTGTATCAGTCAAGCAGTTATATTTTTCTCGCTGTTGAAAGCCAGAATGACAAGATTTAGAGCTAATTTCTTAGAGGTAGAATTGAAATTGAGCAGCTCAGTAAACAGGAGGAAATGTAATCCTTTGAGTACAAGACCTTTAACTGACAAATTTTGATGTTCAAAGCAAATACTTCTACATTTTATGTTTTACTTTTAGGAGACAACCTTCTTTCCTTTGCCTGATTTGATAAAAGGGCTATGAAGATGATGCAGGGGCTTGAGTAGAAGCCATACAAGGAATGACCGAGGTGACTTGGTCTGTTCAGCCTGGAGGAGAATGAGGGGAGACTTCATGGGAGTCTACAACTTCCTTGTGAGGGGAACAGGAGGGGCAGGCACTGATCTCTTCTCTGTGGTCCCAGTGACAGGACCCAAGGGAATGGCCTGAAGCTGTGTCAGGGGAGGTTTAGGCTGGATATCAGAAAAAGGTTCTTTATCCAGAGGGTTGTTGGGCACAGGAGCAGGCTCCCCAGGGGTGGCAGCACCAAGCCTGACAGAGTTCAAGACGTATTTGAACAATACTCTCAGGCACATGGTGAACTCTTGAGGCTGTCCTGTAAAGGGCGAGGAGTTGGACTCAGTGATCCTTATGGGTGCCTTGCTGCTCAGAATATTCTGTGAATTTGTGGAATAGTTTCAGAGATTTTTTTTTCAAATAAAATTGATTTTCCTATATTCTCATTAATAGCATATCAAGAGAAATCTCTAATAAGAAATTCAGCTAGCATGTTTTAAGTACTTACACAAAGTTATATTGGATTTTAAAAATAAAATGTTATTTAATAATTTGGACTACCTTGAGAAATCAGACATTTTCAATAAAGCACATAAGTAGAAGAGCAAATTTATCCACTGTAGAAATAGAATTCCTAGTCATATTGCTGATATCAAGTGTCTGCAAATAAGAAAAATAGAAGGATAAAACCTTTTATGTCATTGTCTTATCTTATGCCTAAACTCAGAAACAAACAAAGAGTTCCATATCTGTGTCTTGTTATGACATATGTATCCTCCAGCATCGGAAGCTGCGATTTTTTTTAATTCAGAGCCAGAAAGTCAAGATTTATTTTAATCCTTTGTTCAGTTTATGCAAGTCTCATTCACCTGGATCCCAGGCGAGAGAGAAGAGAAAGGTAAAGACAGAACCAGGATCTAACCTTAAGTTGGGAGCAATCAGCTGTGAGAGAAGGGAGAAACCTGGGAAGGAGACTATAAAGCCCAGTACTTCCCAGTTGTAAGCTTAAGGTTCCAGAGTCAGGATGTCCCTTATCTTCACCAGGAAACCAGCAAGTTTGAGCAATTGCTCAATGCTGTCATCAGTAATTTTTGAACAATTGTTCAATACTTCCATCAGTATCCAGGACCAGGGAGAAATCTGGTATCCTGCTTCTTCTGTGGAACTGTTATTCTTTCATGTACATGATAGAGACAGACTTGTTCTCCTCCCAGGAACTTGGAGTCCCTGCTACATGGGACTTCTTGGTGTGACGTGGGTGAAGTCTGATGGGGCCCTGGCACCTCCAGGTACCCATGAGAAGAGCAAAGCTCATTGAGTTAAGGCTTTTCCAAGGAAATCAAGGTCATTTTAGATCAGTTTTAGTTCTTGAAAAATCTGCTCTTGAATGAGCTTATTAAGAATCCTTTTCTATACATTTTATCTTCCAGATACATGTTAGATTGTTAGATATCTCTCAGATATATTAGGACCAGTTAGAAAGAACAAGGAGTTAGACCATGGGAGCATGGCTGTGTCTACTATTAAATAAAATGTCAGTGGTCATTATAATAGCAATGTGTACTGTGATGGTAGAAGAAGGTTTTAAGAGAGAATATTTCAGCATTTCAATCTCGATGTCTGTAATTCAGCGCTATATTTCATCAATATACTTAAATATATCTGTATTCTTGTTAAGCAGAAAACATACAGTTATTTTCTGTAATGTGCAGAAATGTCTCCTTCACTAAAGCATTGCTTTATTTTCTCCAAAGTTCATAGCTCTGAAAAAAAATTATTTCTTGAATTGAGATCATTACACCACAGGACACAATATATGCTTCTCATTTTGTAAACCAAGGTTAAATCAAGTAATGTAGAAAAATACTGACTAATGTGATGATACTGGTCATGTATTAAAAAAAAAATCAGATCAAGATTTTTTAGGAATGACTGGTGACTTAATCATCTCATATTTTTCATTTTGAGACATTTTAAAATAATCTTGTAGTGATTTATGGGTTTTCAGCAGTTTCAAGACATTAAGGCTCCTTAGACCTTTTTTTGTTTTGAACATATTACAAACAAAAGCATTAATTACTTTAGTATCAAAAGTGAGGTTTCATCCTGAACCTACTCTGAATTCTTTGAGAAGTGATAAACAGGCCCATAGCTGCAGTGATTTTTGCTGCTGAGAAGTTAATATTTTTTTACTTGGTAAATGGATAATGCCAATTTTATTCAGCTCTACTGCTTCCACCCAAGTGAGATCTTTCTCAATTCAATCTTCTGTCCTTTCTAGTACTTCTTCAGACAGCTCTTCACAATGCATCTGAAACCGGAGCTTGAAGAGTAGGATTCACTGTGTTGACCTTTCTACTAAAAATCTGAAGAATATATCTATTGTAGATATTTGTCACAGCACTTCAATTACAGTTTTAAAATTCAAGAATCTAATAGACTTTTTGTGCTTGCTAATACTATGCTATTATTTCTACAATCCCATTTGGAAATATTTTTCTATGTACTTTTTATACCTAGAACAAGTTAAAGTTGGACAGGTTTCAAACTTCTTTATTTTGACAATGTATTTATTTAAAGATTTGTGTTTGAAAGACATCCAGACATAAGGATGAATGGATTTCTAGGCCTCTTAAAAATTAATTACCCTATATAGGATAAGATTTCTGTATTAAGATAATATTTAAGCAAAGTAAAGATTTCTTTTCACTATGCATATGGACCAACTTAGAAATGTTGTCATTCTCTCTGAACTCAAGCTCAAGGAAGTCTTAATGACTCAATTCACTTTTCTGTATTGTGCATTATGTTGGATCAGTGATATTGCTATCAAATTGCTTTCTGCTTTAGAAAGTAATGCAACAGCAGGAGACATTGCATTTGTAGATTTTATATTGGTAACAGAAATTTAAAACTAAAAGAAAAAAAATTAAAAGGTTGAAAAGCAAACAAAACTATCATTCTCTGCTATTTTCCTAGCACTATCCAAAGCCCACATAGATAATAAGGCCAGGCTCCCCAAAGGCCAACTCAGAAGAATGCAGAAAGCCTTATTTAAAAATGGTATAGAGTATAGGGCAGGAAAGGTCAGGGAATGGGAGAAGTTCCAAGAACTGATTCCATACCCACTGATTTCTGAAAGTGTAGGTTTGTGACCTGCCATATCTGTATCCCATTAATTTGCATAATAGTTCCACTACAAATTGTCAGCAGAACAATAATCTTGATCCCACACAGGATAGAAAGCCAGATCCTGTTGAAGTATAGCACATAATTTATGCTCTCTGCAGGAGCACACTTTCCCTTCTTGTGATTCTATCTTGCTTGAGTATGATTCCTCTCTGAGTTTGACTTCATCCTCTGCTTTGATACCCACCAACAAAATGGTATTTCCTTAAAATACAACAGCTTTGTTTTCCTCTTCAGTCTGTATACTGTAAATTAGATAATAATTTTTTGAGCATTCCTCAATAACCAATGACTCTGGAAAAACATTTAGTTCTAGTAATGCTATTTTTGGTGTGTAGCTTGGGGGCTCTTGCTCCATATTCATGGGATTGTTTTAATTGAATGTAATATAATTTTGAAAAGGAAACTGAATCGATTTAAAGGTAATATATTTCTGATTAAAGGAAATTTCAGTTGACTTTAAATTCTTTCACATTACTTACCAAAACTAGATTTCATATTATTTATGGGCTGCCAAATTATTTGATAGGGATCCAATGTATTTTCATTTTTTTGTGGCAGACCAGTGCCCTGAGCCATTTGCAACCTTTGATACATGTTCAGAGTTTTTGTTGGCGTCAGTCAGCTGAGTTTATGTGCATGAACTGGGTTCTGAGTATTGATTTTAATGTCTTTTGTTCTTCATAATTTTTAACTCTAAGACAAGTTACAGTAATATCATTATTAAACCTTTTAACCTGTAAAAGCTATGAGAATTGATTAAACCAATGAAGACTTAAAGTAACTGCCAAAACCCATTCTGACACATTCAATTTTTATGCATGAACCATTAGAGTGTATCTCGTGCGTGCTCTGCATGAAATCTACAGCACAAGCAAAATTTTTTTACTCCTATTTTTCTGTCATCCCAATCAAGGAAACTGTAAAGTAACTCTACCTGACACATGCCTTGCTCTTTCTTTCTTGAGTGTGTTGATGATTCTGGAAGTGCACAAAACATCCATGGGTTCCCTTCACTAAATGTTCAATAAGAGTACACAAATGATACACTAGCATGCAGTGAATATGCCTCTAGATTTAGAGCACCATACTTGGTTGGTTGACTAAATTCTTCAAGTTGTATTAATTTGGTGAGTTTTGTTAATGTTTTCATTTTTAATGGATTTTTGTATTACTTTTATTATTATTTCTGCATTTTTTTCTCTCCCCCTCTTTTTGCTTTACGTATTGCTTTCATTTATTTGTAGAAGAAAAGAAAACAGATCCAGAGAATGGGGATACAGGTAGGGTGACTTATTAAAAATATTTTTGTGTTTTTCCCTTAAATTCTTTGATCTGTTATGTTTAAGCAAATATGTAGCAAAGAGTTGGAGTGCAATTTTGGTGTATTTTGAGATTTCAAAATAGACACTAGGGAATGGAACCTAAGAAAGGGCTTTCCCAAATATATTTCCTTTGCCATTTTAAAGGTGTCAAATAAGGGTGAGAAATGAATCAGCTAAATGCAAATGTCATACACATTAAGACCTCTGTTCTGTCCTCCTCTCTTCAGATGCAGAGTGTGCTCACCTGCCCATGTTTTTCTGCCCTATTACAGATTTATGATTTCCAAAATAACTGTTACTTTAATCCCCTCACCATGAGTTTTTTCTTTATGCCTTAGTGGCTGTGCCTCCCAAATTTTCTATCCCTTTCATCCATATGTATTTCAAAACTAAATCTCTTCTACTATTGTAAGGGAAACTCCGCTCTTCTTCCATACCAGATTCCCTTTGACTCTTTGTGCCACAGAAGCCTCACTGTGCAGCAAACTCCTCTTCCAAAGTCAGATCCTGGTGCAGGATCTCCATCAGCAGCATCTCTAGGAACTAGAATAGTTTAATAAGTCCCACTGGAGAAGACAGTGAAAGAAAGAATGAAAGAGGAGAGGTCCCAGCTGGTTTTATTTTGATTTTTGACCAGAATAATTTGCCTTAGGTTGAGCTGGATGATAAGGCCAGTTTGTTGTCCCTTTTGTCTCTGGTTTGGATCACAGGCTATCAGCTGAAGAATCTTACCCTAGAGAGTAGCCAGCATTTGACCTGAAGAGCAAATAACAGTCTTTAGCTAATGGCTGAATTCAATGATTGCTTATTTCCTTTTAAAACTGTGACTCAGTGAGCAGCTCAGGGGTTAGGAAAAGCTGGTTATTAACCAAATCACTGACTACAGCCTTTCACTTTAGTGGTGAAGTAGCTGAATCTTATCATATTTCATCTTAGCTTATTTCAAGTTAAAACGTGAAAATAATGCTTTTTATTTGAAGCTGAAGCAGTGATTTTAGTGCCTGTCCCAAGTCCTGTTTTAGGAATGGAATTGTATAGCCACCACCTAGACCATGGTAGGAATTATGTGGATCTTACCTCAACAGGGCTTATACCTAGCTTCCATTTCAAAAAATAATCAAGCAGAGTTCCTTTTTCTACTATGTTTAATAGGCAATAGCAATGACAGGTCAAGCTGGGTACCTCTTAATTGGAGCCCTGCCTATTGCTTGTTACTGGATTTTATTGTCTCTGTAGATGGCTTCATTTTCTGATTGCACTCCTGCTCATCCAACCCTGTTTGCAGCATCTGAGGTCTTCTCTTCTGATTTACTCCCACAGCCTCCAGGAACCCTTTGGCTCTGTCTTAAGAAATTTCCCTACTTTTGCTACAAAATATCCTATAGCTAAAACTGAAATTATAGCTCATTGTTTAGTGGTTACATTTCCATAGATAAAAACAATGGTCAAATTCATGTGCCTAGGGTTTGATTTACTGTGGTCACTAGAGCTAAGGTCTAGCACAACAGTCTCTCACTGAAGTCCTTGTGGCTCTGAGAGATTACAGGGCTGCACTTCATAGTACTTCTGTGCCTTATGCTGGCATTTCAGGAGTCTTTGCTCTGTAGTTAGTTATATTGCTTTCCCTCAGCACATTCTCTTCTGAAAATATGGAGAATGAATCAGCAGTTGTCTGTCTATCAGCCAGGAATTGCCTTATGCCCATGAAAAGCCCACAGAACTAACCTTCAGGCTCTGGGTTTTTAATGTTAGAGAGTTCAAAATAATCAAATAATCAAACCTCCAGAATATTGCCTACAGTGCCATGACCCCAGTTATGTCTGGTGAGCAGCACCAGGCGTTGTTCTTCCCTTCAGTCTTATTTTTTTGTGTTCATATAGCTGGATTTGAGCATCTCATTGGATATTTCTGTTGGAGGCATAACTACTGTTCATAAGCAAAATTCTGGAAGAATGTTCAAGCAGAAATTAACTAATTTTACCTGGCCAAAACTTGGTTGCATGCACTTTGATAGATTGAGGCATTACTTCAGTATATCTGAAGCAGCTTTAACTTTTCTAGTGACAGTCTTTATAGTCCTGAAAATGTGTTGTACTGGGCTCCAGCTCAGAATCTAATAACACAAGGGCTCAGTCAGCCCTTGAGTGATTCAGGTATGTGAAAGCTTATGCTGCTACATTTTAACCACTGTTGATAACTAATGGTTAGATTCAGGTTAGCTCTGGTTTGTGGACACATGCTCTGTGAACAGCCCCTGACTGCAGTGGAGTCCATAGGATAGACAGATGTTCTACCTTGGGTACCAAGCTCAGGTTAAAAGCTGAAGCTTCTGATGCCCCCAGACAGTTAACTGAACTCTCTAGAAGTATTTTCTGCTCCTGCTAAACCCTCCCACGTAGGTGTCAGCTAAGCAGAGCTTTGCCAGCAGAAGTGGAGGTGATGATAGCCCTGCACTCCCACCACTTGGTGTGACGCGCTTTGGTGCTGGACCGCGGGAGTGGGAAGGGCCATGACACTCTCTCCACCTTTCCTGCTGCCATGCAGGTCTCAGCTGCAGCTGGCTGAAGTTGCAGCCAGCTCAGCCCCGGGCAGACAGGAACCCTGCACTCTCTTTCTGCATGTCAGTTCCATGTACAGTAGAACCAGAGCTATCTTCTGCGTTATGAACTACCCACTGCCCTCGGGTTTTCCTCTTTTTGCACATAACTGAACTCACTCACTTGTTAAAGACAGGTTCAAATATACAAAGGAAGTTAGATTTTTCCTTTAATAAGATTTTATGGGAATTTAATATATTTTTTTCAAATTTTTTCTGTCTTGTTTTTCTCTTGAGAAAAAATAAGCTACAAATTTTTCTTGTTTTGTTGCAGAGGACTCACACCAAGGCTTTATACCTTATGCTCCTCTTTTTAGTGGTGCATTTTGTACATATCATAGGCAATTGGATTTGTGGAAATCTAACTTCCACTTTGCCAACTGATCATGGACACGAATGAATGTTTTCTCAAGTAATTGTGAAATTTCTAATTTATGCTCAAGAATTCTGATTTCTTCACCTGCAATTTCCTGAAATTTGGCAGAATGTCTAGAGACAAAGAAAACACGCTATAATTTCATAATAAAACATAAGAAAAATTGAAAAAATTTCCCTTTTTGTGAAAAATGTCTCCTTTCTTGCATTACTGAAAAATGACAAGAAGATTTTGATTTCAGCAAACGATTTCTTTCTTTGAGAGGAGGCTGGAGTATTTTACTTCAAAAAAAGTATGTGTTGCTTCTGTCATTGAAAAAAGAAAATATTTTCCAGTGTGAAGTTTTTGTTTTCAAGAGAAAAAAAATAGAACTTTTAAAACTAGATCCTAAAAAAGTGCTTCATCTTAATGATAAATTGACAAACACTGCTATGGGTTCTATAATGGTTGAGGAAAATTATGATAGGAGAAATGAACTGTATTTTATTGTAGAAATTTTAATCTGCTGCTCTCTTTTTCATTTTATTTCTCCCTATAAAACATCATTTATTATTTCTCATTATTTTTTCTTAATTTAAATTTCTCTTAGATTTTTTGATGAAGACTTTTCTTTCATGTTGTTGTAGGGTGTAAAGGTAGACAGTTAGAATACAAAAGTTAAAAGCCAGAGTGTTTATAGAGAACAGAACAGCTTAGTGTTTTTGTATTCCTGCTTCCTTTTACCTCCTCTCCTTCCAGATTTCCTATGAAGTGCCACAACATCTACCTGGCAGCTCTCATAGTATGTGCTACTACCTCTCTTGTTCTCAAGAAAGAAAATACAAAGCTGAGAGGCCTGGGTCCTGTGCAGAGCCCCACTTTGCTGTTAGATTATGAATTACAACTGAGGTTTAGAGTTTAAACCAGCTTTCTGTAGTACACTGGAATCTAATATTCCCATAAATACAGTCCATATTGTTCAATACATACAATGTACAGAAACTTCTATTTATGATTAGTGGGATTCTGAAATTTTAATCCTAGACAACTTTGGCATTAAAATTATGGATAGCTTAAGGCAAATGTCAGCCAAAATGAATGATTTCTTTTAGCATTCAGTGGATAATGATTTATTCTCGACTTATACCAGGTTAAAGTGGAAAAGAATCAAAGTTGTGTGTGTATGATAGCTAATTATATTTTGTTTGAAAATCTTTTCTGAGCTGTTGTCTTCCTCTCATTTTTCTATTTCTCAATCTTCCACCTCAGCTTTGGCACTTACTTCCTTATTATTTTACATTGTAAATCGTGATAGTACAGTACCAGTTTGTTGAAACCAGCTACTGCCTGAGTCACATAGTAAGACCCCATCCCTGACTGAAAACAATCACCTATTTTATCCAAGAAGAGTGAATCCTGAAATTGTTCTTGAAGCTGTGTTTCAGTGGAACATAATACAGTGATGCCACTGGGTGGCTCTTTAAGATTTCTTTAGCCATTCTTTAAATTTTTTGAGCATACTAAGAATATACTCAAATAATAAATGGAAGGTCTCCTAGTCCGTGGTTGTTACTTGATTATTAATTTGATATATATATCAGACCATATTAAATGTAGAACCAGAATCTCTACCCAAAATAAGCAAGTTATCTTCGCATTCCTCCTTATTAAATAAAAGACTCAATTTCTCTTGAATATTCTTTAAATAGTAAAATTATATTCTGTGGAAACATTGTATTTCATTTATATTGAGATTTTTTCATGAAGTTGGCTTCATTTGAATTGTGTAGATAATACAACACTTATTTAAGATTCTGCTGAAATACTTATCTGCTATTTTCCTCCTATTACAACTTTTTGGTTTTCTGCAAAATCATAATTCAGGAACTAAAATTATCTGTATAGAATTTAAGTAAATCAAATTTCATCTCTTTCTGTTAAAACTTCCATGAGCATAATTTTAACCTTGGAATAGATGAGTGTTTATGTATTTATTTTCTTTTTTTCTTCTGTTTTTAACTTAACAGGTGCACTGGATGTAGAAGAAAGGAATCGCCAAATGAAAATGAGCAAGTACAAACAGGTAGCAGGATCAGATTCCAGGCTGGAACAAGATTATCATTCTAAGGCAAGGGAGTTTTGTTTTGCAAAGAAACAAAATATGCTAAACTGAAATATCCAACATCCTATTAGAAAGTAATAGATGAGTGCCAGGTTGTTTCTTCAGTAAAAGTTTCTTGTGTGTCTATAATAAAACTTTGGAAATGTGCAGCAAAACTCTTAACACACAGTGTTCTTCGTTATTAAAATTTAAGAAGAAAAAGTTAAAACAAAAGAAAGAAGAGATGTAATTGTCTATCAGAATGAACAATAATGCCATGATTTAAACTCAAAGAGGGGGAAAAAAGATGTTTATTGAGTGACAGATTGGATGACAGCTATTGAAACTTGTTCAAGGCTTTCATATAGTTGAATAGAGAGTTATCTTGATCTATTGAAAACTGGAAGATGAAGTGTTACTTAGTTTAATGGTGGCTTTTTAGCACTTGGAAAAGTGTTTTCTACACCAACAAAACTTTCACCCCAGCTATGGCAGATTGGCAAGAATCTGAATATCTGTGTAGTAGTATAACCTTAAATATACTATCCAAAATTTGCTGCTATCTGGAACAGGGTCATGTCATATAGAGTGTGTTAATTAAAATAATCAAGACATTTTCAATTTAAATTTCTATTATACAAAAATAATTTAGTGTCCTCTAAAAGACTTCATTAATTGAGGTCGCATTTTAGGTGGAAAACACGAGACTTCTGACCTATAAAATCTGGCTGAGGAAAAGATATTGGTTTAGACTTTTATTTCCAGGTTGTTTTTCCTTGCTCCCAGGATTGGCAAAGCTACTGTAAAATGAGACATTTAGTATTTGAATGCAAATAAAGCATCAAATTTATTAATTATTAATTTATTATTATTAATTATTAGTTTTGCAGATCATGTCGACTAATAGACTTCACATAATTACTTTCTAGAATATACGTTTGAGTGTGGGAAAATAGAAGCACTTTAGCAAAGTCCATTTCCACACAGAAAGCCGAATTGAAAAGAGAATTGACAAAACCAAGACTGTAAAAATGACTTAAGATACTTTAAAACTATATAGATGTGCTGCATGGTTATTTGGGTATTTTGCAAGTGTAGTTCTAACTGCATAAGGCATAGGAATGTTTATTAACATGTAAGAGGGACTTGGGTGCTGTTGTGTTTAGCTGTTTAATTTTGACACTTATGGCAAAGTATTTCTATACTGTTGGCTTTGAAGGGTGTTACCTTTGAGAGATGAGAGTAATACTGTGAGTGGACCTTATCGTAAGTGTTGTGACTGTATGTACCTCAAAAATATGACTTTATGTATTGTATGTATAACCAGACTTTATTTGCTGATTTTCCTGCTACCTCAATGCTTAACTAAAATTTGAGTCAGAAGTAGGACTGGTGCAGATTAAATTTGCTCTCATGTGAAGGAGTTAGATAGAACATGACTACCTAAGGAAGTATTTACTACCCTTGTTTTCCCATTTCACCTACACCATATTATTGGGCCTCACTCTACATCTTTTTTCTTTTTAATGAAAATTTTACCTTCGGTATTATTGGAATGTATTAAAGAGGAAAATTATAAATGGAATTCTTTTATGAATATGGTGGTTTATTTATTGCACACATCAAACAATGTCTCCAGAAATAAACAGTTAATTTACTCTTCTACTTAAGTGTAGTTTCAGTACTTGAAAAAGAGTTATTTATTCTATCAATGAACCTGTGGAACTAGACACTGAATATTCACATATATGTAGTAATTCAACTTTCATTCTTAAAATTG
Source organism: Phainopepla nitens (assembly GCA_013400175.1). Lineage (NCBI taxonomy): Eukaryota > Metazoa > Chordata > Aves > Passeriformes > Bombycillidae > Phainopepla > Phainopepla nitens. The sequence goes on along the minus strand of VXBQ01011589.1, from coordinate 173,165 downwards.
TGTAGTTTCAAAGCCATGTGAGAACCATAACTCTCATAAGCCATATGAGAGTTCTGTCTTCACTTTTTTACTACCACTGCTTCAATTCCCCTTAATTAAATTCGTACATTATCTAGAGACAGAAAACAAGTAAGTAAAATTTATCTACCTGGTTTCTACAAAAATTCTTTTGGAATCATGAACTGAAGCACATATGTTGAATGCTGACTGAAATGTTCTGTACAGTGACTGACAGTATAGAGTGACTTAGATTTTTTTAGACTTCTCAACTGGCACAAGCAGGCGCTCATGAGTGCCATGCCTGAGAAAGCTGTCATTAAGTAGGCATTAAGTCGCATTCAGGAAAGCCATTACAAAGAATTTTCTTTTACCTTTTCTGTTCTATTTCTTTCTTTAAATAGAAGCCAACAGGTCAGCGGCATTTTTATGTCCCTCTTGATTACTTTAAGTTAAGAAAAAATATCCAGTATCCTTCCATGCTGAGAAGGCAAAAGCTATAAAATTAGAAGATCTATTAAATATTGAAATATTAAAATGTGCATCCTGTATTATATATCTCTAGCCTTTTTCTATCTCTGGAAGTCAGTACTAGAGACTTTAGAGGAAGGTACATACCCTTCTGTGGTGCATAGTCATACATTAAGAAGTTTATGGGAAAAGTTTAATTCTAGACCTCAGTGTTCTTGGAAACTGCTGAAATATAAAATTGATTCTCCCTTATATTTTTTCCTCATGATTGATAAAGATTGTATTATTCTTATACATGCCTCATTATTTGTGGAACAATAATTATTCTGCTTCGATAATATTTTGTATATATTAGTTTAGCAGGGTGCAAAAGACATGTCCCTAAATAACATTCTTCAGAATCTGATGAAGTGTGGTTTCAGGACAGACAAATGGAAAGCAAGTAATATTACAACTAAGCAGATGAGAAAAAAACGTTGTAGGCACTAAGGATTAGGTAAATTTATTTCTGCTTATTGGGTACTGGTAAACTTGTACTAAATAGGATATATACTAAAGTTTGAATTGCAGTGCTGACATACTGGAAAACCTGAATTATGGAAATAAAGAAAAAACGCTCAGTAGCACAAGAGTGTTCCACCTGAGGCAAAATTAGCCATTTCCCACACTGTGCCTCTGCAACACCAGCCTGATTTGTGTAATTTCCCTCAAGAATCTTTCTGGGACTAGTTTATTGTTTTGCATAAGAACTAAGTTTCCTAGTTCTAAATTGTTAAGCAGAATGTACTGTGAAGAGGGAAGAGCCAAGGTGGGAGCAGAGTGAGTCACATGCTGGACTCACACAGTTCACATTTTGTGGAACTGGTTCTTGGAGTCATTTCCCAAACTACCTTGTCAAACCTCTCTGAACCTCTCTGCCTTGCTTCTGCTTCATACTCCCACCATTCTGGCAAACAAATTGGTAGTGCTATGTTTGGTGAGCAGCATCTTCCCCTGGCCATTCCCACCAGTGCTCAGATTTGAATTCTTGCTTTTTGAAACTTTGGATAAAAGGTGTGAGAAATCCTGTCATTCCTCTCTCCTTGCCCTGTGACTAAAACATGCACACTGGATCAGCTGAGGAGAGTTAAAAAGCTTTGTTGCTGCTGAGAAAAAAGAGAGAAGATACTTCTGGTATATGGAACTCCAGACGTGTTTGTAGTCAGTGTGAAATCAGTGTAGATTCAAGAGAGAATTCCATTAACTCAGGCTAATATTAGCCACTACTGAGAAGTCTGACCACTAATGTCAAACTAAAAGGAGCTGGATTTATGTAGGAGTTGCAACAGTGAAAAACTATGGCTTTCTTTAGGAACAAAGGTAAAACAGACTGACAATTACCTGACACACATTTAAACCTCTAAGTATCTTGAAACTTGTTTTATTTGTTTATTAGGAAAAAAATAATGACCTACAAAAAGACAGAGAAATATAGTTACGTAATATAGCAATTAGTAACAGTCAGTAATGTAGTAATTAGCAATAGAGCAACAAGGAATAAAGCTGGGATAAAAGAGGTAAGAGAAAGAATAAATGTGGGTTTTTTTGCTGAACTGGCTTATTTAGCCAAATGTAGAAAAGAGTACATCAAATACAGAACAATACAGAACATCAAAGAGGATTTCCTAGCTCCACCTTTTATGATTCGTGTTGATGATGACTGACACTTTCTGCATCATCAGATGTATGTAAAGCTGCCATTCCTGATAATCAATAACCACAGTTCAGGATTTAGATAGAAGCATAATTCTCTGTGTTTGGTGTACGGGAATAGTACTATAAGGCATACTAGCATGCTACTTTGTGATCTTCCAGCCTGATAAGAAGACCAAGACAAATTAAACTGTGGAAAAGGAGAGTCAAGCATGTGTTTAGCTTTTTGAGTGGTGTAGATGCAGCTGAAATGCTCTTGGAGCATGCAGGCTCAGAACAGCTGCAGTTCATCAGAATGAGACACTGATTCAGCAATGAATCAAGTACAACCTTATGGGATTTCTGTGTGAGAGAATGTGAAAAAGGTAAGATCTGGAGGTGGAAGAGGCTGAATTTGAATGCCTTAGAAGCAGATCTTAATTTTAATGTCTTGTAAAGTGCAAAAGTACTGCCAAGAGCTGCCTTTTCCCTCTGGAACCAGCAGCAAGTAGTTGTGCCATGGATACAGCTACATGTGGAATCCTTTGACCTTTGCTGTTGATTGAAAGATTCCATTTAATGGTGTTTTGGAAATCTCTTTGTCTTCTCCTAAAAATCAAAGCAAAGCAGTACACAGAGCAGCAAAGAGTGCTAGCAGAAGCACTTGCCCCCTTTCTTTTTGAAACCCTTGTGGAGAAGGAAGTTAAACAGACATCCAATTGAAGGGATGTTGGGAACTTTGATATTTTCCTGCATATAAGCTGTATTTGCTTTATATTGATTTTGATTTCTATTGACTGATAACTGTTTTAGAGTTCTCAGAGGATTATGAGATGCCCTGTAATAATTTGATAATTTATAATAATAATGAATATACCTCTTTGATCTACAGTTGCTTCTTACAACTGATGCTGTTACGGATGTAATTAGAAATATTCAAAATACGAAATACAAAATCGAGGCTATTTAGATATCCATATTCCCTCAAAACAGTTCATAAATTGTTTTGTATATACTTCTTTTTAACATGCCAGTTTAAATGTTAAAATTTTAACAATTTTATCTGGATAAAACTTGGAGAAACAAGTAATTCAAATGGAGCTGTGCTGGAGAATAATTAAGAAAGCAAAGACTAACACAGATAAGACCACACACAAATATTCAGTCAATAAATTTCTGTAGAATGTCTGTACAGCTCAAGGCCTAACCAGTAGAATTTGGTTGGCTTACAAATGGGAACAGCACTGTGTAACTCCCTGCATCTTCCCTTGCCCACCTCCACACCAATAAGCTCTTATCTTCAGAAAATAAACCAAACACCAATTAGACCAACTAAGAATTTCCCAGGTGAGGGAACATTTTACTTATTGCCTGTTCCATGGCTTTTTTGCTTTCCTAAGGACTAATGAGTATTGTGCTTTGAGCCAGAAACTTGGTAGCTCAACCAGCTGGTCTGGAAGGACAGGTCCTGTCACTGCCAAAAGCCTGAGTGCTCAGGTGACCTAATCAATCACTCTCATGTGTGTGTGATATATAAGGAATTTTGCTGGTCAGTGGCAGAGAATCTCTCTGGGCCACAGTGCTTGTAGCATTTATATTTTAAATCAAATATTTCTTTGTATTTTTAATATAAAAATTTTTGGAACAAATTGCTGAAATGGACATTCTGGCTCCTAGAAGTACAGGATTTAAAGCTCAATTATAAGACTTAAAAATATATATAGATGAAATAAATTCAGAATTCTAGAATTGAACTCTATATCCATGGGAATGTAGAAAATACCTCTTCTTTACTTTCTATTTTTATCAAACTGTATTTTGCTGATTTATTAGAATTCATTTAGTGACTTTGAATATAGAGGTGGGTTGCTGTGATTTCTAGTATTTTCTTCTTTAGTAAAAGATGTGCAAACTCTTAGAAATTATCTCTGTTGCTGTCATTTTTTCTTTTTCATTAAATTCAAGCACTCTTTTAATTTATTTTGGCTTTGATAATTTTGTAATTTTTTTTTTAATCTTGAGTATCCATGTCTCTATCAGAAATTTAGGATATTTTTAAATGTAGTACTGTGGTTAACATAAATACTGCATTCACGTATGATGATTGTGGCTGAAATTTAAACATCCGAAGGGAGATTAATGCTGGCTGTCTTTAGCTGTCAACAGGTACTTTCTGTTGTCACACATTTACTTAGATTTTGTGTAAGCTCCTATTGTTAATCATGTTTAGAAAGAAGAGGTTAAATACATTATAGAATGTTATTTAAGTACCTTATAATTTTACAGTGAATCTCAAAGAGGAAAGATGACCCCGAAAGTAAAAAAATTAGAACCATCAGACTATTTTGGCTCTGAGTTTTCATTAGTTATAGGAGTCTACTAGGAAAAAAAAAAGGGATTTTCATTAGCAGAGAATCGGATTTCCATTAAAAAAGCACAAATTCTAAGTGTAACAGTCTTGTGTTTTATAGCAATAGTTAAATATTCTTTTGCAAAAAGCAAGTATTTTCAAGAAAAAAAAATTGTTTTAGCAAGCATATGTATATCAAATATACAGCAAAATTTAAATCAAAAGCTTTCTGTAAAAGCCATGTTCAATTGAGCATTGTAACCATTCCATTAATAATCACATTTTAAATGCACTTGGATGATGTTTTGATCAACCTCCAGGCAGAGCAATCACTGCAATTTATCTTAAATCCTTTTATCCTTTTTATAATAGAATATATTTTCCTTTCAGATCGGCTTTGTATAGACAAGTGAATTGCTAAACTGTTAGTCTTTTGGTTCAGATTGGCTGTCTTTTGGTAGTAAACTCAATTATTTCTGTGTACAGTTTTTATCTGAATTTAAGCTGTAAAGTTCCAAGATGCTATTGAGCTAAGTGGCAATTAATGTGCAAAATACTGTGACTGTGCATGAATTAATTATTTAAGTTGTTCTGAAACTGATGTTATGCTGATAATAAGTGAAAAAATCTACAGAAAAAAAAAATTACTGGGAAATATGTACTAAATATCTGGGTGCCAAGGTGTGACATTCAAAAACAGAGAATATATGAAGTCAGTTGAATTGCTGCAGCAATCAAGGAACTCTAAGAAATGAGAATAATAATCTGTGATAACATGTATTGCACCAGTTTGTGCTACTTAATTCAGTGCCATGCAAATACATACAGAAAAGTCATTATTTGCATTTGAAATACAAGTCTAGAGCAGTGGCGCCATGATGAAAACAGGTTTGCTAGATCAACTTGGTAGATTACTGACCTTGAAAAATCGAGGAAAGTGTGGCACACAGTTAGAAAGGACAGACCTGAAATCTCAGTGCAGGGCTTGCACAGAGCCTGCTTAAAAGTGTAGGATTCAAAATGAACCATGGAATCATAGAATGGCCTGGGTTGGAAGGGACCTTAAAGATCATCTCCTTCCTATCCCCCTGCTTTGGGCAGGGACAGCTTCCACTAGACCAAGCTGCTCAAAGCTCCATCCAGCTGTGTCTTGATCACTTCCACAATTTCTCTGGGCAACCTGTTCCAGTGCCTCACCACCCTCACAGGAGAGAATTTCTTCCTACTATCTTTTCTTTCAGGTGAAAGCCATTACCCCTTGTTCAATCACTAAAGGTTCTTGTAGAAAAATCTTTCTCTGGCTTTTTTCACTGAAGGCTTCTCTAAGTTCTCCCTGGAGCCTTCTCTTCTCCGAGCTGAAGAAGCAGGACCTTTGTCTGCTTCACAGAGGGTGGCTCAGAACGGACAGAGCACTGTCCGATTTGGAGGCAGGAATGCTGGCTGGCCCCTCATCTCACACCCCTCCTGCCCTGCTCAGCTCCAGGAGGTGCTCCTGGGACAGCCCCTGGAGAGCTGCTCCCCATGGCTTAGCTGAGCACACCTTAGAGGGAGGATTTGCCCAGAGTTTTCTGTTATCATTTGTAACTCTGGCTGTAATAATGTTTCAGTGATATGGATGTTTTCTTCATGTCTGGGAGCGCTCCTCTTTATTAAATAGGTTGATTTTCCTTGATAGAAGCCCCAAAATTATCAATGAAACTTTAACCAGCTTATCAACTTTTTTCCAAACAATAGGTTTGTGGTTTTGAGGAATTTTTGCCAGCTGTTACACAGGAAAGGATGCTATGTGTGTCTATCACATTTCTCTGTGGATTTTTTGATTCTTTTTTTCGTTAAGTACCTTAACTACCTTAACTCTTCCAGTTATTTTTCATGAATATAACTGTGGCTTCAAGCATCTGCACTGCAAGTAGTTCATATGAAGGATTTAGGGAGATGTAGCAAACAGCCATTATCCTGAAAAAGGTGGTTCTGCACAATGGAGCTAATCAAATTAGGGTCAGGACCTTGGAGTCTCGGCATCGGGAGGTTTTTGTAAAGCCTCAATGCCTTTGGCAGCATTCATAGCAAGAATGTAACTAAGACATGAAATTACCTCTGTCTCCTTTCTAACCTGTGGTATTTTTTACTGTTGTTTCTGGGAACTATAGGCTTTGCTTTCAAGAACCAGCACTGTTTAGTGCTAGGAAACAGAATATTTTCTTTAGTAATTTATCAGGAGAAGTATTATCCTCCTTCTGCAGATGAAAATAATTGTTTTACCAGAGATTTCACTGACAGTCTGGAGTTAGTGAATAATAGCAGGAAATAACACAATTTTGTCTGAGGTTCTGCTTGTTCTATCACAGTAATATTTTTCTGATATATCTTTTTTCTTGAAATTGTGTAAAATCCTTGAAGGATGTTATATTTGTTGCATCATATAGAGCATCTTAGATACATTAATTTCAGAGAACCAGGATGCATCATTCTGTTTCTGCTCTCTCTTGAGTGACATATGCATCATGTAAAAAACAATTCTAGTGATTTACATGGTTCTGCAGTTTAATATGAAACTACTAGCTAATTAATAATATCTGAACTTTAATTAGCATGTGATTTTCTATTAAAAAAATTGAAAGTGCTGTGTAGTGTTATGCAAAAAAGAGACAATAACAAATTCATTTCTGGCTAACAGGATGACTCTCAGTTTCAAGAATTGTAAAGAAGCAGGTTGGGTGGTATTTAGGAGGCAGTTTAAAATGTTTCCTTTCCCTCATCTAAACTTGTTTTTAGTCACATAAATTTGGGAAATATTATGTTAATGCAATGCTGAAGAAACATTTGTAAAATGAAAATAACTTCAAGATGTGAAGATATTCTAAGAATTCATAGACCTTTAAGGTCTTCAAAAATGTTCACAGATGTTTTGATCTCAGAATAGTTCCAATCTAAGTACCTGTCTTGCCAAATGAATTGAATTCCTCTTGTGGTTTCAATTGATATTTTTTTAATTGTTTATTTTCTGCAAAAAACATATTACTGCCCTACTGTTTAAGTGGTTTCTGTGGTGAAGATGAAATTGTAAATAATAGATATTAAATGTTTTAAGTGGACTCAGATTAACCTTACAAGCAAGCAAATGTCAATCATAGTATTTAAAATGAGACATGGGACTCATAAGTAGTAAATGTTTTCTAATTACTCCCTGAAGGACAATGACTGAGAGTAAAAGAGAGTTCAGTTTTTCTGATCTGTAGGGGCAGTTTACTTGCTCAGGATCTCCCTGCAGCCTTTTTTTCACTAGTTGCAATAAAACAATTTTAGGGAAAATAATGTTTTCTAAGCAGTTTACCTTGTTTATGGAATGATAAGGAACAATGGTATCTATATTTTACAGATTTGTTTCTCCTTTGGCTTGACATGAATCATCAGAAAATTTTCAGGAAAGTTATCAGCTGAGCTTATATTTTCTTATTGTGCAGGGAATTTCCAAGATGAATCCTAATAATCAGTGAAAACAAAAGATAAAGGAAAAAGATTATGTGACGTTCCCTCAAATCATGTTTGATTTTGCAGGCTATCCTCTGATATCTATGGATTTAAGGACTTGGAAAATGGAATCATAGATATATAAAGATATATTTATCCTGTTCTTGAACAATTGTGGCCTTAGGCACTTCTGCTTACAGGAATAAGCACTCACCAGATGGCCATATATCAATCCAGCTGTTCTCTTCAGCATGAATTCTTTTGAAGGTGCTGTGTCCCAGGACAAATTTGGTGAAAGGCATATTAAATATTCCATAGTGAAGATAGGATTAAGGGGAAAGTTTGTATTTCTGTTCTTAAGCCAGTAAGGTATGCTGAAATACTTAACAGACTTCTGGGTTGAAATAAAGTGTAATGAAACAGAAATTCTGTGATAAGAAAAGATGGTTGCCTTGCCGTCTTTTTATTTTATTTGCATTTGTTTTCATGAGATTCAAGGACTGAAAACAAATTATGGAAATGAAGTTTAGAATCCAGGTTAATGTACAAAAAAAAGCTTAAACTGCATATTATCTGATTTCCTAGCTTGCATTTGCAAAGTAACATCTCAAAGAAGCCCAAATTAGGTAGAACAATCATAGACAAAAAAGGTTCTTTTAAAAACAGAAAATCTGCCTTGTTGCTCTCTTTAAAAAATATGCTGTTGACTGGATGCCAGGTCTATATGAAGTGCAAAAGATTTTGAGCGCAGTGGTGGCAGAAATGGCAAGTGAACCACTTGAGGAATGGAAACAAATACAGCAAGCATGCTTTGATTCAGTTTATCCAATGTTAGTAGGATGTATTAGTGTTAGAAGACCAATAAGGAGCAGAAAAAGCAGTTATCACTCAAACTGGACCCATTGAGCAAGTGTAGGCTCACCAGGCTGTCCTACAAACATGCTGAAGTTCATCAGAAGAGAAAGTACTGGAGATACTGTTAAATGTAATTTCACAGTAAATTGGGAAGTCCCTGGATACCTGTGCTTTGCAACTGCCCTGACTTGAACAGCCCAGACTTTTTACAGTGAGCTGTGTCCATGATGATGCATCTTCAGGAGTCGTGACACGGTGCTGCGGATTGCTAGAGGATTGCTGGTATCTATTTTAAATAAATTTTCTTCCTTCTGTGTAAGACAGAATGGTTAATGTGTGGCAGTCAAAAAGATCCTGGGGAGTGTGAGAAGATGCACATTAGAGTTTATTACCGGCCATCGCATAGCTAGACTGTGGACCCGTTTCTCTAAAGTGCAGCTGGGTGACTGACTTTGCCCTGTTTTAAATAGCAGTTAAAATTCTGGTGGAGATCAGCAGTATGAAAGGGAAATTGTATGTTTCAAAGAAATCACTGGAAGAGCTTTGTTTTATTTTCCACTTTGTATACTTTCATGAATTCCTTTCACATTGGAAAGGGGGACTGATTGTTGGATATCCTACCCTTAATTATGATTGCAGGGTTCTTCTTTTGAAGCTCTTATTTATCCACATTCCTCTTATGTAGACTCAAATTTCTTCAAGATCTTGGTTTTTTTCAAAAACTGTTGGGAATATTCTGGTTACAGAAATGCATTCTGTGCTTCACTTATAACTTGATACAAGGCATCTCTAGTTACAAGATGAAGTTCATCCAGAAAGACACATAAGATTTTCTATTTCTTCCACTTTATATAGTCAATTATAGTTGTTTCACTGCAGTCATGTGCTGTACCTGGGTCTCTTTATTTGCTTCAATTATTCTGTCAGAATCAACTTTATTATTCCAGCTGTCAAAACTCCTCCTAAACATCTCAATTACCTTGATAAATAATAGAAAACTTTTAGAAAATAATAACTTTTAAAGATGATGCCTAGTTATCTAGTAGATGAGGCATACCACCAAAGGGGTCCATGGTGTAGCTGTGGTGTCCTGTCCCAGAGTCCTGGTTCAATTATGTTTATAATTTTATGTGCAAGCTCTATGTGTAATGATTTTAAGGTAACTTTTGATGACATATTAGGAGACACCTGCTTGGCCATCATAAACACTATATTTTCACTTCAATATGTAGCTCATCTTAGATTACCTTTTAAGATTTTTTTGGGGTGATGCTTATAATTATTCCTCTCTTGATTATTTGTCTTTTACTTTATCTTAAACAACAGTTTTTCACCCACTTTGTTCTTCAAAGAAGAGATGGGATTTTAAACAATGTCTTTAAACAATGTCTTTGTGATTTTGAACAGTGTGGAATAATGTGGTAACTTTATATATTCCAATAGAAAGTTTGCATTTCTCTCCTTTCAAAATTTTTAAAATTTGGTCCTGACTTAAAGTAAGATTAAATAATAACATTTACTTCCCTAGTCTAGATGAAAGTGCCTTTGTGAATTAATTCTGCATCAATAACTGCTTGATTTCAGAACAGGTATTAGTGCTGTTGAAATTAGAGGTTGCCTTGATATTCCAAAAGTCATATTGTATGAAAAAACCCATCAGAGAAAAAGTCACTTGTTCGAAAATTACTGCAGGACCATATTTTTTTGTAGGAAGACAAACTTGTTTCAAGCTCACTTAAAGACACAAATACTTAAGAGCTACCTTACTGCTTCCTACTTTACCAAATATTTGCAGGGTCTGTAAATTCTCTTGAAATAATGCCAGAATATTTTCTAGTGCTCTACTATATTTATATAACATTGTGCACTTTGAAAGTTCTTAAAAAATTTACACCATATGCCAGCATATTTTTTGTGTTTTGATTTGGCTTGCCTCTGGACTACTTCTCTCTAGATTTCCAGTTGTCCCTAGGCACTGATACATTGGTGACTTCTGTATTACTTCTGCCCTTGCAGTTTCAACTTCAGCTCCTGGATCACCCTGACCCATAGGATGACAGAGTAATTTGGGTTGGAGAGGACCTCAAGAGCTGTCCAATCCAACCCTTAGCAGGAGTCCAAAGCAAGGCCAGCATGACATTAATACAGGTTCCTCAGGGCCGTAGCTGGTCAGCTCTTGAAAACATTCAAGGATGAAAACTGCACAACTTCTTTGGGTAACTTGGTCCATTACTTCGCTGTACCTATGGTAAAAATGTGGTTACTTATACCAGTCAGAGCTGCTGTGAATTGCTTGGCTCTGTCTTTCTGACGTTCTCCCCTGCATGATCTGATCAACTGCTGTTAGGTACTCCCACAGCCATAACTCAGATGATGTCAGATGCTCCAGTCAGAACAAGCCCAGCTCCCCCAGCCAGCTTGGTGTCTTCCAATAAACTTAATCTTGTTTATCAATGTCAGTGTTTCACTTTGGGTTTCAAAACTGCTTACAACATTCTAGATGCAGGCTAATGGCTGCTGAATAGAGGGGAATAATCTCTCCTCTTGTTCTACTTCTGCTTAAGTCAGTACAACCAAGGTTGCCCTTCTTTCCTGTCAAGGCCCACTGCTGACTCGATCTTTTTCATTGTTGTTTTCTTTCTCTAATTTAGGAATAGGATGCTATTTGCAGCATTGCTTAGTTCCATAGTGAAATCAGGTTTTAGAAACTCCTTTGTAAGACAGCACATGGGTATTGGTTAGTGAAGTTGATAAATAGACAACACCACACTGCAAAGGGAAGGATGTGAAAATTTTTGAAGAATGTTTTTTCACATGTTCAATAGAAATGTGAATGTTCCTTGTTATTGACGTTTTAATTGATGGTCTAAATTTATTGGAAATTTGAATGGTTTAGAAAGTGGGTTTTGCAAATCAGATTACAGTCAGTTCTTTTTGTTCAAAGTAGAAGTGGATTGGAATGTCTAGAATACTGAGAAAAAAAATATTGCATAAGGAATAGGAGTGATGGATGAATGTATAGAGAACCACTGTACATCCAGCTAGATTTCCTGGTCCAGGCACTGTACTGCTCAGAAGCAACAAAACCACAGCTCTCTCCTTTATATTAGTGCAAGGCAGGAGTGCCAGGAGAGGTGCACAGGGCCAAGCTCAAGAGATCAAAGGGTATTGAATACAAAGCAAGAGCTAGCTGAAGGGTAGCAACAGTGCAGATGTGACCCATCAGAAGAAAATTATAGAGTTAAAATGGAGGATCCAAGAGTTAGAAATTAAAAGGAAGAAGATAGGATAGGATCCAGGACTAAAAGCAGAAGACAAGATCAGCTGCCAAGAATGAGTCTAAGGGAGACTGGCTGCAGCTCCATATTGAGAAGGCAACTGTGGATCTCATTATATACCTAACATCTAATACAAGAGCAGTGCAAGAATTAATCTCCTGAGGGACAGCTGTGTGCCATGTGATAGCTAAAGCAGAACTGGCAAAGGCAGACCTGGCTGACTGTACCTCAATTGTCTTGATGGATCTCGACAGGAGTGACAAATGTAAATACAGATTATTGAGCTGGCTATGTATAAATTACATAAAAGGGCAGATTAATCATGGCCTTCATCTTGAGTTTGTGTGAATGCAAGCTATAGTTTATTGCATACATTGTATACATATGTACTCATTTTTATGTGGTATTTTATAAAAATGCCTGAATTCCTTGCTTGATATAAATCTAATGTTATTGTTGTGATGATTAGTAAGTATTTGGCTTTATTTTTAATGGCAGACTTCATTGGGCATGAGGCCATTAACAAAAGTTTTAGAAAGAATCAAACAATCCAGTAATATTCATTCAAATGATGTGTGGTAATAACTAAAATTTGCAATGCCTTTAGAGGTTGTGAATTCATACCAAGAGGTATAGAACATTTCAAATTGCTGTGCTCTGGCTGCTTGAGAGCTTTTGTTAGTGAGTCAAAGAACTATTGAAATAGTCCAGAATGGTTCTTTAATCTTCTGGTAGTAGCACAATAGACAATTGTCTGAAACATCTTCCCAACATTTTGATCACTAAAAACATTGACCCGATTTGTATGTCTCTATGTAAATGCTAGCAAATAAAACCTGATGAGTAGACTATAAAGAAAAAAAAAAGCAAAGATAATAAAATAGAAAGACATTTAGAAATCATTGTCATTGACAATGTCAATTGCTTGAACAACTGCGTGACTGTATAGTCCAAGATGGAAGACTGGTAACAATAGAGTAAAGCAACATGAAATGCTTTAAACTCCCTTTGAACTAGAAGTTCCAAACCATTTTCTTTGCAGAAATAAGAGCATCAGTGTCAGACAAGTTGCATCTCTGTGTGTCCTGTCAGCCATTTACTGGTAGTTCACAAAGAGGTCAAAATGTTTGCAGAGATTGTTGTATTAGGAAGCAGAGTAGGTATTTTTTTTCAGCTTTAATAATTATGAATTTGTTACTAAAGGACAGTAATCTCTTGAACTTAAAAGGCATAGGCACTAACACCTAGCTGTCCTTTTGTTAGGCTCTCCAGCTGATTATTCTACTAACACAGACAGAAATGCTTTTAGAAACTTTAGAATACTTGTTTGATAGAATCTGTAATAATAAAATTATTCTCATTCTTCAACACTGCAAAATAGGACAAAACCATCTTACTATTAAAATTACAAAAGTAAGTTTTAATCAATCCCTCTGCTTTCAGCAGACTTCCGAGTTTTGAAACAGCTTGAAGAGGCTGGGTTGACTGCTTAATGGGTCATAAAGTCCAGAATGCTGCCTTTATTATATGAGTATTTATTGGGGTGGAAATTAAAATTTAACTATATTTCAGTAGAAGAGGCCTGTATTTCCAGCCAGGGGGAAGTCAGGAGATAATTTTCCTACTGTTGTGGCTGGTATTTAAAGAAGAAAAAAAACAAATCTGAAAGAAACCTTTTAGCTAATCTTTGTAGCGTGCAGGTACATTTCACCACACCCTGGACCACTAATTGTTCCAGCCAGGGGAGGTGTGGTGCTCATTACTGCCCTTGTGCTCATGTTTTCTGCTGAGGGATACTGGAGCACACAGGATAGTTGCTGGAGCCCATGACTGGAACCAGTGGCCTTGGGGGCTGCAGTTCCCCGTCCATGTGCAATCAGATGGTGCAAGTCCTACAGCACAGGACATAGGGACAGCACTGGAGACTGATGGAAAATGGTATCCATTTTTCAGATATAATGGAGGGATACCACTTGGTTAAAAATTACTTTTTCCGTCCAACAGTTGATCTTGTCATACAGTGGGTGACATTTAGGAAAAAAGTGAAATCTGGAGGAAGAAAGGAAGGAAGTACGTGAAATATAAGAAGATGTGATGCCTTGGATCAATTTTAACCACATAAAAACTGACAAAGCAATAGCACAAAACTGAAAAAATGGTTGGATTTTAGTTGGAGTATATGACATGGAAGAACCGAATACTTTTGAAAAAAGTCAATATTTGCACATTGAAAGCGCCATTTTACTCTTGAGGCAGTCAGCAAAGGAGCACTTCAAAGGCTGCCTTGTATAGAACTGCAATTTAAGAAACAAATACAAAACTAAAGTGCCAGCAGGGCTTCTGTCAGACAAGCAGTATGGTTCCTTTGGTCTTCTGTGCTGGAGTTATGGAAACGCTAATATGCAATACACTACTGTAATCCATTTCCTAAACAAAATTAAGTCAGATATAAGGTTAAAAGTACACCTCAGCAGCAGAATAAAGGGTAATTAGGAGCAGCTAATGAGTTAATATGAGGTATCTGAACTTTGTCCAACAAGAAAGACAATTTAATTTCATTTACTAGGTGTTTCCTTGGTAGGCAGCTAACAGATGCTGAGACTGTAACTCAGACAAGGTATAAACAAAACCTTTAAAAACTATTGTATATTAAGACACTCAGATTTAATGAAAGGATCAATTAACTTTCTCAGTTTTAATCTTAAAACATCCAAGTTTTAACAGTTAAGTAATATTTCAGTGACATCTGTCCCAACAAAAAGCATTTCATGGGAAATACCTTTATATACAACTGAGAAAAAAAGAGACAAGGTAATGATTTGATGATCTTTTTTCACATTATATTTCTAACATTATTTAGTTTTAAGTTGCTTTTCTTGCCAAAACAATTGTCAGTCTTCACTATATATCACTAGATTATTACTATTGCATTGGCTAAAAAAACCCAAAACCCCAACCAACGCAGTAAGTTTTTTTTTTATTTATGAAAATGTCTGATTTGTTATATACAGCACATTGCTATGAAATAGTTTAAAAACTTACATTCTCTAGGTGTGGAAATGAAACAGAAAATCAAAACTACATGTTTTTGACACTTTGTGTACTGCAGAATGACTCTAGAATAACTGTGCAAGGCTGATTCTGTTTGCCACTTGATGTATAATTCAGAAGAGTTCATTTCCATGGACTGCTGGGCAAGCTCACTGTAGGACCTGCAGGCTGAGGCCCGTTATTCTGTGAGTCACCACACCTAATTATCTATGCCCTAACAGCAGCAGCATTAACAATTCCATCGATGATTTACACATGATGCTGTGGTCCATCTTTCTCCCCCAGGGCAGAGCCCCGTTGGCTGCACCGCGCCTGCAGTGTGCCCGGCTGGGGCCAGCGCCGCGGGCAGCAGGACCCCGCTCACACAGGCACCCGTGTCTTGGCTGTCCCTTGGTTTGGAGGCAGCCAGCGGCAGCGTGGCCATGGCAGCACAGGGTTTGGCACAGCAGTGGCATCTGCCTGGGGCTCTAACAGTGCTGAAGGCCTGAGGGCAGCTCTGTAGTGTGTGATGGTAGCCTGGTACACCAGGCTGTACTTTCCAGTCTTGGTAGCTTTAGGCTAAATCACCAGAAACCACATTCACAACTTTGTCTTAAATGAAGAATCATCCTAGGGAAGGGTAGGTGAGGGGATAGAACTCAATATATACAGATTTCTCTGGTGTAATTATTTTTTATTTCCCTAAAAGGCTAAGTAATTGCTCTTTTAAAAGCAATTGCTGAAAAGGACACTCCTTTTATTCTGGTATAATGATGTTTCATTATCTCTGGTGATCAGGACAGTTGTTTAATCATTGCTTCTACATTCCCAATTGAATATATAAGCAATAGTATGCACTGTCTTCTTCATCAAGCAAAAATATTAACGGCATCAATAGAACCAGTCAGTAAATATTAAAATTTTTGAACATTATAATCACAGAGGTACTCCGAGTTTGAGTGGCTAAGTTCACTTTCACACTTAAAGGCTGGGAGGGACTTGAGTGGTTGTTGATGAACATAAGTATGGTAAATTAGTATAGATCAGGAAGAATGATAAAGACTGGTGTAGAATGTGCAACCACTTCTGTAAGTGTGGAGTTATGGCTATGACTGGTCACTGCAGTAGATGTTCAGCCTAACTTGCATGAGCATTTTTTCTTGTTCATTTCCCTGTCGTAAAATGAGCAAAATAACTTATTAATTGTAAATGCAAAAATAATTTCTGAGGAAAGGCACTGAAATGCAATTTTGAAATCCTATTTAGATATATCTGAAATCCTATTTAGGTACTGCACAGTCTTTTCAAATATTTCCCAGTGCAACATTCCTTGTAAGAGAACAGAATCAAATGATCCGTGTAGTACATGAAAGACACTTCTAAAACTATAAAAAGGGATCAATTTAATGGCTAAACCTGGACACCCTTCTCTTCTGCGATACTACACAGGTCTGCCAATTTACATTATGAATTATTTTCTCCATGTAGCTGAGAACAATGTTGCTATCCCCAAGAGTTCAACAAGACACTGATGTGTTAGGTAGATTATTTTCTCCCATTGTTTTCTTTCAGTGGTGTCTGTGCTCTCTTTGTATCTTTCTGTACTGTCTTATTTCCAAACAATCACCTGGTGATAACTGACAATTCATCTTGAAGTACTCTTTTCGTGAAAAGGTTACCAGTAGCAGCCCATCAGATTTCTGTACACACAGAAATGACTGTGTGAAGAGAAGGAAAAATATCTTTCTGCTATTTATTATATTTGCATATAGTGCCATGCAGAGTGGCACAGATTTAACATTAATTTAGTGCTAATGTGTAGCAAAAACAATAGCCATTGTATTTTGTTCAGATCTAACCTGAATACTGCTGCATGATACTGTCCATGTTGTATGGGCTTACTGCTGATCACCAGTCACCTGCCAGTTCCATGTTTCATATCACTGCTGACAAGCTCAAATACTTTTGCAATCTTTTAGTTTCTGGGCCACATGTACGTTTTCCCTACAAATCATCTCTAGTCCAGTCCCATCCTTTCAGACTTCCCAGACCGGCAGTTCAGCAAGATGCATCTTTGTTTGCACAGCTGCAACATCGCTTTATCTTTTGATTTGATAATCTTATCTATCTATTTACTTGGGGGAAAAAAATTAACGTTTGTCTGTTAGAAGCTCTTGTAAAAAGACTAGGCCCCAAAAGAGACATGTACTTTATAGATAGCATGCAGCACATTTTGTCTCCTGTTTAATCTTTCATGAGCTCAGTAATCATAGGCAAATCACTAATCTCTCTTGTATCCTTCATGCACTGGTGAAGTAGTGTGGTAGGAATATTCTGTGAGGGTTTAGATGTCTTTTCCAAGCTTTGCGAAGCTTTTGGACATGTTGGAAATTTTGTACAAGTTGAAACTGAGGAGCTAACTTGACTGGGATAGCAAAGCAGAGTAAAATTAATAGAAACCAAGATTTCTATTCTGTATCAGGGAAAAACTTCATTTTAAAAGTTCAGGCAGTGTGGTGACAAAGGCAGTTTAGACAGCAGGAGGGACCGGGTCCATAGCTGATCTGTGGTAGCATGTCACAACAACGCCATATCTTTGTCCCTTTCCTCCTGCAGTACCGCTCAGGGCGGGATGCTCACCGGGGCTCGGACAATGTCTCCAACAAGTCTTCGGACAGCGATGTCAGCGACGTCTCGGCCGTGTCCCGGACCAGCAGCGCCTCCCGTTTCAGCAGCACGAGCTACATGTCTGTCCAGTCAGAGCGCCCAAGGGGAAACAAGAAAATAAGGTGAGCGTGATGAGCTGCAGTGTCAGCCGTAGCTGTGGAATTTTAGTGATGGAACACTTATCAATATTTGTATTTGACATTAGCATTTTGCCTAGGATGAGATTTGCAGGGATTTTGGAAAATACTGTCTTAAATGTCTTTTTTATCTAATGGTTCTTGAAGTCTTCATGGAATTTGTTTTTAGCCAAGTTTTGTCATCTTGGATTATCTAACATACACTGAAATAACAAACAAATGCTGTCAGCAAGAATTAGACACACTTTCTGAAAACCGTTTTGTGAAATACATTTAATATGGCTAAAAAGACAGTTTAACTTGAAAATTTGTGCCAGCAGAGGTGTCTTATTTTTCTTTTAAATAGAATGCTGGACTTTTATAGATGTATTATTTAATACTTACACAGACCAATTCAATTTATTTAATACTTACACTAGTCCCATTTAACTCTAGATGTACAATCATTGAGCTGCTTTTCCACAAGATGTAATTGTGTATCTGTGACCAAAACACAGCATTTTTTGGACTGCACCCTGTGTGCAGTCAGAGGAGCTTTGGCTTGAAAGGTAATTTTTCTAGAAGGTGTAACCCACCTTCATCACCTATAGTAATTCTCAGAAAATTGTCCACTTAAAAGAAAGCATTTGCAAAAGTTAAGCATCTGCTCATATGAGCATTGTTAGGACCATATTGTTTCTGTCATAACTTTCTTTCTAAATGTGAGGCATTGCCATGCAAGTTTTATTTGAATAGGGACTTACTAAGAAAGTGTTCCAAGGCTCTCTAGTATAGTCTGGACTCCTAGCCAGCATGACTTAACGTTATGTCTGATTCTATCCTTTAGTTTTTATTTCATTTATTTTGCATTTCCTTTCTTCATGCATGCTCTTCTCCATGACCTTAACTTTAATTTATTCTTTTCTTCTTTTTTTGCATGCCTTTTTCAATTTTTGTTGACTTCAGAAGGACAAGGGATATAGAGGGGAAAAAAGAGGGAGGGCTGGAAGGGGATGAACAAGATGAAGTATTTCCTGAGGAGGAAGAAAAAGAGGAGGAGGAGGAGGAAAAAGCAAAAGAGCAAGAAATTAATGAAAAAGGGGAAGGGCAAGAGGTGACAGAGGACTGTGATAAGGAGGAGATCAAAGAATCAGGGCATGATGAAAAAGCTCAAGAAGACCAAGCTGAGGAAGGGAAAGAGGATGACAGGTAAAATATATTTCTGTTTATATAGATCTATTCTTTCTTCTGTACCAGTACCCAGTACTTGTCTTCCCTTTTTAATCCCTTTGCTTGCTTATTGCCTATGCTCTCTACAGCTTTTTTTTTCGTTTGTTTTTGCTTTCAGTCATCATGCTTTCATATTTAATCAAGTTTCATTGTCAGCTTCAATGAACTTGTTCTGCATACCAAATGAGGCAGCACACCAACTTGACTCATTAATATGCATACAACTGCAGCATATTATTTTTAAAATTAGTTTAGACTAAAGTTTGGGTTTGACTGCAATAAACAGTAGAAATTGTAAGCTTCTTTATTATAGTTCCTACTTGAATTATTATTTCATGAGAAAATGTTTCGTTGAGTGAAAACTCAGCAATATCAAAATTATCTTTACTTTTCTTTATGGCCATACTAAAGAAGAAAATTTGGATTTTTTTTTCAGTCCTCTCTGTGGTGCATACTGATTGACAATCAATATGGAAAAAGCAGTCTTCCTTTTTCTTTTTTTTGTTCCATGTGAATAACTGTCGAGGATTGCTGTATTGTGGAAGTGTCATGCACTTCAGCTGCTGTGTTTTATCCAGAAACATTGCAGCACAACTGGCTCTGGTTATATCAGATAATATTCTAGAATTATACATTTTGCCACAAATCCTCAAAACAATGTAAATTTCTGACATTTTGTATTGCAAAATCTATGTATGTCAAATTGAGAGAAATACAATATTCCTTCTTTCTTCATTAGAAAAATGAGTTTCAGATTTGATGAATATTCTTGAACCCGTTCTCAGTCATACAAGAATGGCAGAAAATCCCTGAAAAAATATATTTTCTTTTAGCCTGGCAATTCTGCACTACCTCTAAATAACTTATGCCTGTAAAATTGTGCTCATATACATTAGGGTAAGCACAGAGCAATCTGTGGAAATCCATTTTTTTTCCGTGCTACAAACTTACATATGTACATGCTTGTATATGCTCACATACATAACATACTCAAAACAAAGAGGATACAAAGACAGAATCAAAGTGCCCAGTGTGTAGTATTGGGTGATGTCAACTAACATAGCCATACTAATGCCTTTATATATTGTGCCATCATTCCTTCACTCATGTTCATGCATTTTAGATTTTAGCAAAAACAGTTGTTTAGAACCAGCTGTCTTTAAGGGTGCCTTGCCATATGTGTTCCAGCGACTGCTGTATGGTAGTGTGTGAAAGGATTATTTAAAGACCTTTTTCTCTTCCATTTCCCACTCATTTCCCAGTATAATGGACCTGGAAGTCCTGCCTTTCAAAAGCATGACTCTGTTCCTGGTTTCTAGATTTCACTCAAGCTGGTCTTTAGCCAATATGCTGTCCCCCAGAGAAAGTAAAGTCCTTTTTGAGAAACTGCTCCTTGTTTCATGTGCCAGCTTTTTCTTCTGGTTGCTAGCTACTCTCTGCCTTCGGGAAGAAGTGACACAAGTCAGGAGTCTCTATAAAGAAACGAGATGTTATTAAGTGACCATTGTGTAGTGACTTCTGTTTGTGTTAGAGTTTGGCTCTTTTCATGGAAATCAGTCTCTAATACTATTTGCCCACTTTGCACATATTGACCACTTTTAGTATGCAAGTTGTGAATAAACAAAAAAGTTTATATTCACCTTCCTTTCCCATGCTAGAGTCATTGCTCATTTTTTAGTATTATCTGAACATTTTTCTACAGTAAGACCCAAACAGAAAAGCCAGATTGATTCCTGGATAGGGGAAGCTATAGATATGTATACACATTTATATACCCACAAAGTTGTGTCTCATTAACATATTGAAATAATATGACTTGTGTATTCAGTGGACAGGCCCAAAGGCAGGATCAAATGTCAGCATTTTTGAAGATTCAGTGCCTTCTGCTTATTCCTCTGGCAATTTTTAAAATAATGCATACTTGACAAATTATAAGAGAAGGTAATGACTTCAGCTTCCAAAAAAGAATGTTTCCACCACAAATATTAAAAATAACCAAACATCAATGAAACATAGCAATAGGTATTCGAGAGACCCAGCAGAACAAAGGTGGCCAATTCTTCCTTGAATAGAATAGTAAACTGTCATGTAGTTCTTGAGATCCTGGGCATCAAGGAAAGCTCTATTGCAGATGGGAATTTTCAAGATATATTTTTACTTCAGAGGTGCTTCTGTAGCTGGACAGCACTCACCTTTCTTCTGGGCATTCTGGAATGCAGGGGCGGCTCACAAGCACTCCTTCATCAAAAATTACCTTGTTAAGGATACCTCATACCTCTTGATGTTACTGTGTTTATATACTGTGTGACTAATGGTAATAGTCCCACTAAGGTCTTCAATCTGCTGAGATCATGGGTGGGTTGAAGTGACTGTAAACACAGATATCCATCACTAATTCATCCCATGCCTGTTTCAGAGAGTACCCTGGTGCAATAAAAGGCTTTAGCTTTTGGAGCACTGGCGTACATCAAATCAATTAATCTTTTTTTGGCAGAAACAGTTGCAGCATCAGATTTTGCCTTAATTAAATCTTGTAAAACTGAACTTTGGCATCTGCTTGACCTGTAGGGAAATCATAATTGTGTTCTTTCTCTGCAGTGCATGTTAGCAAACAAAGGGTGGTACCAGCTTTGCTGTTGAGTATTTATTATGTGGAGTTCACTGACTTCTTTTCTTACTCCACCTCTTTGATAATCTCAGGGGCAAAAATAAAGGCTTCTTAGATATAATCTTTGATAATTAATACTTTTTATTTAAGGTAATCTGTTTAAGACTGCTCTAAATTTTATCATTTCTTAATGTTTTTCTAATATCAGTCCTAAGCATTAATTCTGATAGTCACAATAATTTTGTTTTACAACATGAATACACAGCAAATGTAGTCACAGAGCAGGATTTCCCTGTTGAAATTCAGTAGAAAAATACAACTTCTGTTCCTAGCACACAGACTCTAAATCATGAAATAACATTTGAGTCCAGAGAGGAAAGCACAAAAGAACAAGAGATGTTCCACATGACAGAGATAGGTACAACACAGTGTTGAGGACATCTTGACAAACGAGAGTGAATGCTAAGAGGAGATCTGAGGAGAGAAAATAAGCTATCTTTGTGAATGTTTCTGGAGAGCTGTTTTCAAGCATTCAGGACAATGAGGACAAAGCATGAGGTGCTTGCTAAAAAATATATCAAGTGAATGAGGGGCAAGTTTGATGATCAGGAGGTGATCTTTCAGTCTTAAATGAGAGATGATAAATATGATAAGGAACATGTGCTAGGATACTAGGAATTAAGGATGAATTATGTACAACTGTGTAAAAGAGAGTGTAGCTTTTTACTGATGTGTGAAGGAAGATGAGACAGCCAAATAGAAAGGCTATAAAACTTATCTTTTCTCTAGTGTCCTGGAAGGGGTTATTGGGTAAATTGCCAGGACTGGAGAAAAGCACTGCAGTATCTGTCATTTGAAATTGTGAGAGGGTGGACAAAGCAATTATCTGTGTGGGTGGACAGAGAGGACAGGCATGGGAAATAAAAAGCATGTACAAGTCACAAAGTTTTGCTATGCATTTGGAAGGAATCTGTGATATCCCATATGAAGAAAGAAAGTGAATTCTAAAAGATGGTAGAAAGAATAAAGCTGATTAAGTAGGAAGATGACACAACCCAGAAAGGAAAAATTTGTAGTGGAAAAATTCAGCTGGAATGTAATTTTGCAGAGCACTTAAAAATTCAAGAAACAATGTATGGCTCAATTTAAGAGTGCAATGTATGGCTTTAAGTAATGTATTTCTTCAGATACAAAACCTTTTCTCTTTCTAAAAGTTGTTCATGCTTTTTGTCCCACTTCCTTTGTTAAGTATAAAGTTTAATTTCAAAATCACTTTGTAGTTCAAATGCATTGAGTTAAAAAAAGTCTTTAGAAAATTTGATTTTTAGGTTTTAAAACTGATTTCTGATGAGTATTTTTTCTTTTGTTTTTCACTAAATTGTAATTTTAATGTTTTGGGTTTTATGACCCTTCCACTGTGACTGCAGCTATTAACAGTTAAATGCAGCATTTTTCTGAAAGAAAAAGCATGTCAATGCATTCTTTGCAAGCTCCTTCACAGGGGTGGAAGCCAGTAACAGTTTTGAAAGTCTTTATTCTAGTAAAAATATGAAAAACTGTACAAAAGCTAACAGACACTAAGAATACATTTTCAATGTGTATGTGCTACTTGATTTCTTAAAGCTATTTCAAAAGTATTTCAATGATTGCTTCAACTGCGCTACTAGATGAAGGAAGTTAACTGTATCTAACCTTTGTAGCCAAACAGGCCACATGTTTGGAAGAGAAAACAGTAGCCTGAGACTCTTTTTTCCCCACTGCATGATCAGTCTTTTAGCAGAATTGCAGAACAGGTAGTCTGTGCTTCCAAAAGAGAGAGAGAAAGAGAGAGAGAGAGAGAGAGAGAGAGAGATAGATGGATAGATGGATGAGGTTCACCCAGTGTCATTTCTGCCATGGAAGGAGAGAGAACTTGGGTCCAGTTATATCAATGTTCATGCAGGTTTTCAGGGAAAGCATGCCAGCATGCAGTTTCCTGCAGCTCTCAACAGCAGATGTTGGTCTAACAACTTTTTTAACATGGCAACAAAGTGGTCTTGGCATTCCTGGGATGGGAATGGCAGGTTGCAGTACAATGTTCACCAGCTCTGTTCAGTTGCAAAATGTTGCGTTATCCAGGCAATCGGGGCAGGTGTGATGCACTTTGTCCTTGAACAAGAAGCAGCAACTTTATTTCGTGTCTCTCTAACATAACTCTTCTGTACTCTTATGACTAGATAAGCAGAACTGCTTACATATTGCCAGTCGGTCTTCAAAATCAGAGGACATTAAAAAAAAAAGTTTTTTCAGTAAGATTTTCCTAGTATTATTGATCTGGGCGGAGTCTGTTAGGAGTTTATGAAGACTCTTGCCCATTTGAAGGATTTATTCAAAGCCACTACTTTTTAATGTAAGATTTTTACCTTTAGTTCTCTACACAAAGGCAAATATTAGAAAGCTCTAAATTCATAGAGCTACTGGATCTGTACCAACACACATGGACAATAATTTGGCCATTTGGTTTTTTTATATTTTCATAGATAACATTTAGAAGAAAATTATCTGTATCTTCTGGAAAAATATTATGGAAAAATATTATGCAAAAGATCAATGGTTGCAAATGGAATTATATGAACAAATATATTTGTTATGAAATCTGTACTGAGAAGAGAATAAAAATAATTTAAGAAATCTAGTAAAGTCACCTGTTTCTAAGTTGGTGCTGTCTAAAGAACCCTTGGAGACCTGTTTTTTCCTGTTACTGTGGAGTAAATACAAAAGATATATAGGCTCCCTTCACTTAATAAATTCATCTTGATACATTGGGATATAATTAATGAATTTGGAAGTACACATCATTAACAGGTGGACAGTAAAAGTAAGTAATTTGAAACAGTCTGCAGCTTTGATATAAGGTGTCCAGCAGGGAACTCAGACATTTTTACTTTGACAGCAATGCAATATCTTTGAGACTGCTTCCCCCTCCATGAAATGCAGCCTGCACTTTTACCTGCCAGCTCTGACCTGTGATCCATAAAGCACTGATATACTCCTGTTACTAAAGTTTATTTAAAAACTGTGCATCAGTAGTTTAAACAAAACAAAACCACAAGAAATGCAGGGAGGAATCCCTGTAGACATGCAAGGAACCTGAGATGAAGGAAACCATTAAAATTAGGGTTTGAAGTAAATATAAATGTTGAAATTAGTTTTTTGCACTTTTAAGTATATTATAAAAAGATTCATTTTCTGAAAATATTTTTAAACTAGATTGAATCATAAGGTTTTCAATAGACAGACTTTTTTATCTTTATTTGTACAGGATTGAGCACAACAGATCTGGTGACAAGAATAGCAACAGCAAAAACTAGAAGTGGTGTAGAAACTTATTAAAACAAGGGAAACAAGACTTTTCTTTCTTGGACATACAATTGGACAGATATGGCTCTGTCTTAGTGATGTATGTTTTCACTCTTTTTCTTGAGCTTTATTATGATAGAAGAGTGACAAGATTCTGTGAAATTAATACATATTCCTAGAATATGTATTTAACTTCATTAAAAGTAATTAATAGGCTTATGACTTAGCCTTCCAAGAAGCAAACATAAACTCCTTCATGTTACTTCTGAGAAGTATTTCTAAAAAGCAGTTGCTGGATTTGTGCTATTGCCTTTGAAACACATTGCCAGGCCCGTCTGGCAAGTACTGTACTTTAACTAAGGATAAGGGGCCCAGTGCTGTGTGCTTAAAAGCTATGGAAATATAATGCTCCATGGTTGGGCATTGCCCATATATCTGATTTTAATGTTTTTTGACCAAACACCTGAACCTTTTCAGTAATTTCACTGTACCTGTGTGGTGTTCATACTTCTCCTAAAGTCCATAAGGTGCTAGCTAAACAAGCTGGGAGATGTGTCATCAGGTAGCTCCTAATAGGAAATCCAATTTCTTTACAAATACCACCAGCACTTCCCAGATAGTACCCATAACATAAACACAATTCCTATGGAGGGCCAAGGTAAAAAAGAGGAAAGTTGCTTCAAACTTGCATGGTGTGCCATGCACACATTGTCTCAGCAGGGACATTTGGTCATAGACCTGCTTTCTCCAGCTCAGAAATACAAAGGTTGCAGGCTCGTGTCCAGAAAGATGTGAGACATCTTTCCTAACGTTTTCTTTTTTATGATGATCTTAAGTTTTCTGTATGCTTTTATAACTCCCCCAGAGACCAAAACTGACTCAAAGTCATTTTGTCAAAGTGACAGAAGTCAGACAGGCAAGATCATGATGTCCCAGATAATATTTCTTTGGTTAAAGTAATTACGGCTTCAGATCTCTTGCTCGTGTCCGTTTAGTTCTCAGTCCCAGAAGATCAATTCAGAGACATGCTATGAGTTTTGGAAATGTTAGCAGTGCCTATTCTGACCCTGATTTTTCAGAGTCCTCAAGCAACCTGAATTTACAAGGATGAAGAAAATGTTAGAATTGTTTTATTCTTTAGACATCCACTGCCACATACATGCACATAAGCATTAAAAGGAGCCTGAGCATATTCCCTTTGAGCAGTACTAATCAAAGAAATACACTCTTTCATGAGTGAAGTATAGTGAGTATAGCTATAGTGAGATCCATATTGCTGACAGCAATTTATTTAAATAAAGCCCTTTCAAGACATCTGTTTCTTCCTTGTCTATTATGTGATTTTTCTCTTAATGTAATCTCAGTAATGCATCCTGTCCAGTTTCCCCATGTCTGTCTTCCAAAGTTTTCTAACTGTCAATGAGTTTTCTAAATAAGTAAATCTCCCTCACAGCAATTTCAGTTCAGCAAGACGATAAATCACAATACTTCTTACCCTCAGGCAAAACATGGTATCTCTTACCTCTGTATATTTTTGAGCATTTCAGCCTTCAAGCATGAAATTTTTCTCACTTTCCTGACTCAATTTTTTTTTATTTTTCTGATGATTTGAGGTCTGGGGCACATACTAGATTTAATGTTTGGTTTAGCAATTCACTGCTTGCTTTTCATTTCCTAGAGCTCTATTCAACCCTACAAGAAACAACACAGAGCAGCACTAAGCAAGTTTGCAGTGTAGATTGTGACTTAGCAGTGTTAATACAGAAAACTGGGCCCTCTCCTCCATCCCTCTTGGAAGACTAATTCAGCAGCAGGTTGGAACAGGCACACAACATTTAGCTTTCAGATTAAGTACGTGCAAGGTGCATTTCTGCAAGGGAACAGTCTTGATTAAATCAGGCTGCTCCTGATCAATTTTAATTTAGCAAGCTAGTTGTTACCCTGCTTTTACAAACACAATTGCTTCTTTGCCAGGCTGGGTTAAAGAAGATGGTTTCTAAACTCAAAGAATTTGGATGCTATTCAAAGCTCACTCAGTCTTTGACTGCAATGTACTTTATTGCCAAACCTTCAGAGCTCATATGGATTTCTTTTATTACCAATGACTATGACAGCTGACTAATGCAAGACATCTAGACCTCAAGTTATTTTCTTGCTAGACTTTTTTTGCATCTACACAGAGTAAATGACTGGCTTAGTTCACTGTATCAAAGAAAGGAATTTCATCAAAGATTCATTACTGTTAGCAAGGTAATAAAGCTTTTCTGTAACTTTGTAGAGGAAAACTTGAAAATTTATGGACACTAGATGAATATTAATATAATCTTCATTATAATTGCAATTTAAATTAACAAAAATATCAACTGTATTTTTATTTTAAAAAATATTCAATTATTCTATCAGAGAAGGTTAGAAATTTTATCAAAAATCTCTGAAGCTTTAAGTATAATTCAACTGCTAGCATTTAGAAACAACTAGCTGTTACAGTGGTTTTTTTCTGCATAATTCATTTGCTGTGGCTATGTTTTGTAAATATTCTAATGCCCTGACCCCAAATGATCTTGCCATTTGTTTCTATTTGAAAAAATTTTGCCAGAGATGTCATAGAAGGAGACATATTTCTATTAATTTATAATAATAAAACAGTGTGGACAGCTTTACCTCTACCAGAGAGGGGGAGATACAGCTTAAGTCAATCTATGTACTGTAGCAGGTGAGGTATTCCTGATTTGTAATGAAAGAGACCTTTGAAAAAAAAAAGTTCATATCAAAATATTGCTACTCATATTTTGAGATGTGGCCACTACCTTTCTTTAAATAGTAATATACATAGCAAAATCAATTATAAACAGTGCTCCGTTTTTTCTCCCAACTTTCTTGTTATGATTTCAATAAAATAAACCTAATAATTAAGTCAGTCCAGTAGCTATTAGAGATTTATACCACCAAGAAGTTAATAGGATAACTTTTGACCAAGTGGATCTCCAGAGACTAAGTCATTATGATTTTGAACCTGCAGTCTCTCTCTTTGATATGAATTGGCAGACACGTACGTGTATTGGCCGGAAGCGTGGTTCCCATGGAAATGTTATTTCCTACATCACAGCTGTCCCCATAATGCTGCTTTTGTTGAATTTCTTCAGTAAATTAATGAAATAAGAGCATCTCTGATTGAGTTAACAGGTCTGTTAAGAATGGCATTAAAATTCATCTCCTGCTTGTAAAAAGCAGTAAACAAAGTCTTCAGCGGGTCTGCCAGTCTCACAGGAGACATATATTAGAAAATATCTATTACAACTATTGAAAAATTGTTAAAATCTTTTCCCTAGGATATCACAGCCCACAGCTGTACTACACACTTGGCAACGTGGATTTTCACTATAATGGATGCCTTATTTTCATTAGGGATCATTACCAGAGAACTAAGCTGGAAAGCAATAATATTAATTTTGATTTGACTTTGAAATAAAGAAATAAAAAAAACCTGCAAGGTCTGCCAAATGACCTGTGTAAATCTGATTCTCTGATACATATGCTTATGGCAAAACAATGAGATTACAAGTTGTCATTTCCAATATTGCTGATGGTGACTGAAAATTACAAACAGCATCCTCAAAAATTCTACCAACAACATACAATACAATGGAGTGATATCTTCTTGGTATTGATATCTTCTTCTCCCCATTTAAAAGTATTAACAGCATTGCAGTTTGGAAAAATGCCTGTGCTTCATAACACTGGTTTTAGTAAAGTGTATTCATTAATAACTGAAAAAAAAATCAAGTTTTCCATAATTTTAGTCTATCAGTCATTGAAACAGATAATATCTGTTACATCTTTACTTAGTTTTTGTAGAATAAGTGATATTCCTTGTAATTGGTTGGTTATTACAAAGTCACTGGGTATAAGGATTCTGTACTGTGCTGCTTTCTGCCACAGACTGGTGTGGTTTGGAGCCAGGGCCTGATTTCAAAGACAGATTTATAAATCTTTAGCAGTACATTACTACTGCAGTACTTACCAGGTCAGTACATTACTACTGCAGTACTTACCATGTTAGTGAAGAGGAAGCTGGGTGGCAACTCTGGGGTTCCTGTTACTGGGACTTATTTCAAGCTGGCAGATGGATCGTGATATCAGTGTGGGGTTTTTAGTTTGAGTTTTGGGGTGGGTTTTTTTGGTTTTCTGGCCTAAACAAAGGATTCCTGATGAAATTTGGCACTTACTGTATGAATCAGCCAGTTTTTTAGAGAATATTTATGTTTCTGTAGACAAGAATATGACCACAACGCCTTCCAACTCTGCAACTAATTCAAAAACTGCAGCCAAAGACTGCAGGTTTTTTACCTATGGAAACAGGAAAAGATTTTCCATTTAGTACATATGTTACAAAGAACATTTATTGTGTCTGCTTCATGGAAAATACAACAGCCAAAACCGGTATCAAATAGCTCTAAAATTAGTATTTTCTTGTACAATTATTAAATGCTTTCAAGGCCATCATAAACTGAGAGACGTAGGATGAAGCTTCTGACTTGTTCTTTTACCACCTACCATCCAAAAATATTGGGTAAACACCGAGTTTTTATCTGGAACCTGTTTAGGAGCTCGAACATTTGCCCTCAGTGCAGTCCATCTTACCCAGCACAAGAGTTACAAGCCATGTACTGTCCCAGGTAAAGCAGCTTGAAATCAGTTTCACTGCCTTTAGGACAGGATTCTTTCTCACCATGAAATCTTCCCTCTCCTTAACCCAAACCTCACAAACAGTTTCTTTTCATCTTGGTCAGGTATCAAGGGAATGGTCTGCCTAAAGCAGGAGATAACCAAGACTAAATCAAAGATCTTGTGAGACCAATTTCTCTGCTTCTCTTCTATGAGGGTTTCCTTAGGCGCTTTATGGAATTCCTCTCCGGCTATGCAACAATTCCAGAAAGGATTGATTCCCAAGTAGCCAATTTTAATCATTGTTTTTTGGAAGTTTCTCTGGCAAGTTTGGAAGTTTCTAATCATTCTGTAATTCAGTACAAATATTGACAAACTGGAGAGAAAAAAACAGATCATTTCTGATTATCTGCTGTAGAAAAAGTCTGGAAGACTTTGAAAGCTTTTTTTTTTTTTTTTTCCCAGAGTGTAATTACAGTCTTGGTTTTGAAAACAGGTGAGTTCTCTGCAAAGAGACAGTGAAGATTAATACCTTCAAGAAATCCAAAACCTTAACATTGCAATTCCAGTAAGCTACGTTTGAACAGCAGTTTTATAGTTGCTCACTGTTTTCCTCTAAAAGCGTTCAGAAAAAACTTGTGGGCCAGAATTGGGCTGTTGAATATCATACTTTGAAAACAATCTGAGATTTCTAATCTCATCAAGGAATTTAAGGCTGAGTCTAGACCAGTGAGGAAGATAGGGCCAGGACATGGTCTTGATCATCTGTATTGTTTAAACAGCTTGTGTTCTCTTTGGCATAGCTTTGTGCTGGACACACTGATAAGGTGCCCCTGCTTCAGATCAGAGACAATTCAGGAGATAGCATAAATTGGGGTCAGTTTCCTCCAGGAAGGATGCCTGATAAAACTTTGTTTTGGGAAGGATGTAAGCTAGTGTGAGCTAGCCTGCTGTGTATATGCAGGCTGTCAAGGACAGAGAACAGGCCTAACACATTTGATTAAGTGCTCTAGGTGTGGCACAGAACTGTTCATTGGCTAAAAGGACCATATTAAATTTAACAGAATCACAGAATCTCCTGAGTTGGAAGGCACTCAAGATGATCACTGAAGTCCAACTCCTGGCCCTGCACAGAACAGCTCCAAGAATCACACCGTGTGTCTGAGAGCACTGTCCAAACACTTACGGAACTATCAGGCTTGGTGCTGTGACTACTTCCCTGGAGAACTGTTCCAGTGCCCAATGACCCTCTGGGTTAAAAATCTTTTTGTAATTTCCAACCTAAACCTTCCCTGACAGAATTTCAGGCCATTCCCTCAAGTCCTGTCACTGGGACCACAGAGAAGAGATCAATATCTGCCCCTCCTCTTCTCCTCATGAGGAAGTTCCAGATTGCAATGAGGTCTCACTTCAGTCTCCTCTTCTCCAGAGTGAACAGACAAAGTGACCTAATCTGCTCCTCATATGGTTTCTCCTCAAGGCCCTTCACCATCTTTGTTGTCATTGTTTGGGTGTCCTCTAATGCCATTATATCTTTCTTATATTGTGGCACCCCAAACTGCCCCCAGCACTCGAGGTGAGACTGCCCCAGTGCAGAGCAGAGCAGGACAATCCCCTCCCTCGCCTGGCTGTGATGCTGGGCCTGATGCCCCCAGGACACGCTGGGTCCTCCTGGCTGCCAGGGCACTGCTGACTCACATCCAGCTTGCCAGTGACCCCCAGTTCCCTTTTTGTGGTGCTGGTCATCAGACTCTCATTTCCCAGCCTGTACATACAATCCCCATCCCAGGTGCAGAATCCAGCACTTGTCTTTAATAAACTTCATATGGTTGGTGATTTCCCAGACCTCTAGATTGTCAAAGTCCCTCTGCTGAGCCTCTCTGCATTCCAGGGAGTCAGGAGCTTCTCCTAATCTAGTATCATCAGCAAACTTAGAATACCTTCACATAACAGGTATCTGTCAGTCTGACTCTCCTCAGTTGGCTAACATAGTATATTTTTAAAAATACTATTTAGTGGCTAGGGCTTTCATACTCCACCATTGGCTTTAAATTACAAATATCTATAGATACCTTACTGTAATTTCTTTTCTAATGTCTTATTTTTCTCTTGGGTTTTTTTGTTTGTTTGTTTGGGTTGATTTTGTTTTTGTTTCTAAGGACTTTCTGCTTTATCTTTGCGAATGTATTCCTCTAAGATGTATGCATCTTTCCTTTTTCTTTTTTCACTGGAAAACTGAAGTGTCTGAAAAGATATTTACAATGAGACCTGTCCGCAGCTCTTGGTTTCCTCAAGAGGTTTCCTGGGTTTTGGGGGAGTGCAGGAAGCAACGTTCCTCTTTTGAGCTTTGCCCCTCATCCTGCTCTTGTGGATAGTTTGTCCTGTTAAACCAAAGGCAATAGCTCAGCTGCCACCTTCACTCCGCTCTTGCTGTAGGCTCTGGGCTGCCACATAGCTGGGGATGTGTGCTGATTTTGTTCTTGTTTTGGTTCTAATAATGGTATTATTATGTCATTATGCACATATTGTTTGGACTAGGAAAATTACTTTATTCCCCCCTTTATTTTATTCTCCCCCCAGCATCTGACTGTATATTCTCTTTGCTGAGGATATTTTTAAAATTCTTATTATCTTATAAGACACCTTGAAAACCCTATTTTTACTGCATATGTATTCATTAGCTCATATAATTTCATAAATTACTTTTATATAATGTCTGTTTTAAATTACTGTTGAACATATTTAACTGGATGTGTGTGAGATTATGTTTGTGTATATGTCCATATGAAGAAAACTTCCAGTAATTTCTGTTTCCTGTTAAGGAAGAAGGTTGTATGTTTTACTTTTTAAATTTTGCTCTGAGGTCAACCTTTCTATTATCTCAGAAAGGAACCAAATCTGACATAAAACATCCAGCTTTTTTTCTGAGAATGATCCATTTGTGGCACTGTCAAAAGGTAGGCTGGACAGAAGGATGGTTTCTATTGGAGAGGGCATCAAGTATCTGCCAAGAAAAAGTAGGGAATGAGGGTTTGGATGGCCAGAAAAGATTCAGGGTGCTGATGAAGGAAGTGCACATGACGACTCTAGGTTTATTATGGGGCACCATAAACCACTCAGAACTCTGCTAGTGTCTATTTCTTGGGTTTTTTTTTGCTAAGAGAGGAATTGCAAAAAAACAAAATCTCTGCTATGGTATGGCTTTCTCCAAAGGCCATTTGCTGATTAGGACTGTAGCAAAGATGTCTTCTCTCTGCTGCTTTTAGAGAAGGGAAACCCCTCAAGCCTTTCACTGAAGAAAATAGTTTTAGAGCTCTACTGGGAAAAAAAATAGAGGTTGGTGAATGAATTTGTAGTATCAGCCATTTGTACTAGCATTTGGTATATCCACTTAAATCTAAATCCCTTTCTCCTCATTTGAATTCCCTTTCCTACCTTTCTCAAAAAGTTGGCCAAGAGAAGGTGTCTGACTGAAGTCTACATCATTACTGGCAGGACAAACATTTTGTGATATAGAAGCCTTTAGACAGCAGCCAAGAAGCAACCTTCAGTTACTCATAGTACTTTCATAGCTAAGTGCACAGTGAAACTATAGTGACCAACCTCTTTAAACACACTCATTTCTTGAATATGAGCAACTATTGCAATCCATACCTCTTAAATAGAACTATACATCTTGGGAAGGACATAAAAAACACCTCGAAGGCACATTCAGCTCAGGAAATTGTGACTTTTTCTTCCATGTAACTTTCATATTAAAATGCAGATTGTGTCTGTTTCCACTGATGACATAGGACCTTTATTGAATGGTAATATCACTTATAAAACAACACTTTAATTACTATTTTCCATATGACAGGATCTCACTCATTTTCTGGGTATTATTTTTGATAAAATGGATCACTGAAATAGTTTGTTCCGCAAGCAGCGAAAAATTTACTTCCCCTACCAGCCTGTATATGCAAATGAGCTTCTACTAGGAGAGATTAAATAATGACTTCTTCTGCAATCGTTCCCCAAAGAGGCATTCATAAGATCTCTCTCCAGGGATCTGTTTTCAAAACAGTTTTAGAAACTAAATAGCTTTAGTTTCCTAATGCTCTGTCAAATTTGATCAGATTTTTAAAAATATTGAAAAGAGAGAGACCTGACTGAAAGCACACATTAATCATATTTCCTTTGAGAACTTGGATTAAAAATAGCAATACTGGATAAGGGACTCTAATTTTCTAATTCTTAGTAAAATTTTGCTTAAGAAAAAGTTGAAGATACTGGCTCTTCACAGCAATTTTTTTTTCTAGACCTTTAGTATTTTTTACATGCAAGGTAATGTTGAAACTGAGAACTAGTTTCTGTGTCATCAGTTTTCTTTGCCTGAATTCTTAGAGGTGTTAGTTTGATAAAAAAATACAACAAGGTGATGTTATCGTCTAGAAAATAAGTTGACATAGTGCCAATAAGACACAGAAATACAAATTCTCTTTTACTGTTTCTCTGTCTTTTTTCTTTATCTACATCCTATCCCACTCTTCCCTTGGTGATAAATGTTCTAATGAGAGTCAGTGTGTACTGACAGGTAACAACAACGGGAGCTAAGAGAGGGTAAGGAAAAAGCTTGCAGGTTACCACTGTGTTTAGTCATTTGTGATTATGTGTCCAGGCAAGGCCACTGTGGGTCTCTTTCAGCTTTATTTTGTGCTTCTCCATCTTCTGATCCAAACTCTCATTCATATTTTTCTTGTAACTTCCCTGAGAAGTACACTCAGTATTTTTTTAATGGTAAAGTTCTACTTCTGCTATGAACCTTTTCCCCTGGGTGGTGGCTAAGCTATAAATCTTCATTTACTTTTGAGTGCATTGCATTAATTCCATAGATAAGTTATTGACAGAATATGTAATGCAAAAAACTTCATAAAGAAACAATAATGCCTTCCTTTTATGAAATAGATTTCAGGTCATTATAGGTAAGGGAAAAGGAGTATATATTTTTTCTGTACTCACAAAAATTTGGTTTAGAGATGTTTGCTGAGTGCTGAAGCTCCAGCAACAACCTTTGCATGTATTTGAAAATCTGTTTAAAAAGCATTAATTAAATATTAATTTTAGCCTTTATATATTGGTGATTTAACAAAAAAAAAATTTCCCCCGGGTTCCAGAAATATTCCACAGATTTGTGGCTTGTTTAAAATGGCATCTCATGGGGACTTTTTGGTGAGAAGCACTTTACTGAAAAGAACAATAAAGGTCTAAGTTCTGTGCAAGAACTTCATTGAAACAGAAAATTGTCTGTATATTTTCAGGCCCACGTGTACCTCAGAGCTTCCAGTTCAGGATATTTGTTCAGATGCCTAGCAGTTAGTTCGTTTGTCAGGGCAAAATTTGGATAAGTGCTGTTGTCATCAGTGTAGCTTGCCATTTCTGAGGAAAGGAAAAGTCCCTTAATCTGGACCAGTGGTAGACCAGGTTCCCCTGGGACACGTGAATTGCTGCAGCAGATAGTCCAGGAGCAGCCCCATAGAGCACAGTCTCCAAATGAGTACAAAATATACACTAGAATTGAATTCCATTTTATCAGTACTGATGATCTATGCCACATAACAGTCAAGTGTTGCGTGAAATACATATCTAGTACCTGCATTTATTGATGCAGAGATGAAGGAAAAAACCTATGCTGTTCATTACTGTATGATGACTGAGATAAACCAGATTACTGAGAACATCCTTAAAATATCTGAATGTTTAATAACCAAAACTGGCCTTCAGACTGATGTTCTTTCCCACTCAGTAATGAATCAAGTGTCTGTTTCCCAGAGGAATATAGGTTATTTGTGTGTAGATACGTGAGAAGAAGAGGTGCACAGCAACGACAACAGAACTTAAATTTTCCAAACAAAAAGTGATTATATGATATATTGATGCATTAATTCTTTGGCGTGCTTTTGCTGGTAATAAGTTATAAGTCAATCAGTAATTAAGAGCTTGTTATTTAAAACACAATTTTGATGAGTCAAGTATTTTTACAGTGGGCCAAGAACCTAGAATTAAAGTTTCTCCTTTTACCTCTTAAAACCAAACCCTACCTGTGTGATTAGCTGCTTTTACCCTCCAGTCTCCCAAAACCTTCCATCTGAAACCTGTCCTTTTCTGTCTTCCCCTTTTTACTCTTTGTCTGCACTGTTTATCCATCAACTGGCTGACAGTGTCTTTACATCCAAAATGCAAAGCAGACAGATGGCCGTCTCAGGAAAGAACATGACTAAGAGCACCAGCATCAGCGGGGAGATGTACACGCTGGAGAAGAATGACGGCAGCCAGTCGGACACGGCAGTGGGCACTGTTGGTGGTGGCAGCAAAAAGAGACGCTCCAGCATTGGTGCAAAGATGGTCGCCATCGTGGGGCTATCAAGAAAAAGCCGTAGCACGTCACAACTCAGCCAAACTGGTAGGAACTAGATTTTTTTCCTCTCTCTCGAATTACCATTTAAATGTATATAATGCTTATGTATTACAGTTGAATCATTTGAAGATCCTGTTGAAGTTGCCTCATCAACAATATTCTATGGAATGACGAAAATGGTCAATTATCTTTTTTCTCTGAACATTTACTAAACTTTTTTTTTTTTAAGTAAGGATCCTTTTCAGGTTGGACTGGAACTTTTATTTTCGGCTTGCCGGAACCTGCTTCATACACTAATTCCTTTCTTTTCAGCTTTTCAGGAGCCAACATGAGCTGTACTTCCATTTGGGGAGAGCTCTTAAGAAGGTGGTGAAGGGTCACTGAGATGTTGAAAGATGCCTTTGTTTTTGTCACAGATAGTGTTTGCGTATTTCAACATGAGGTTTTTTTCACCTTTGAACATGCAACCTTATTTTGAAGGAAAACGATTTTGTGTTATATTACTTTAGTGCAAATGTTTTACTGCTTTTTAATTTCTTTCTTTTCAGCCAACAACCATATTCACCATCAATAGAAATTTTCCTCATTTCTGTTTCTCTCAATTCAAATTGTATACTGAAATGTGCTACCTCAGAAAATTGAGATTTTCTGCTTTGATGTCTAAAGCATTTTAAATCTTAGACTTTTTTTTTTTCTATTTCTTCCTATTTTGGGGAAAATCCATATAATGCACTCTGAAAAGCTCAATGTCAAATAATGACGTTGTATAGGACAAGTGTGTTTCACATGGAAAAAAGGTGCTTGTGTTTGAATAACATTCATATAAAAGAAGCATTTAGGCAATCTATATAAGTATGCATATATATAATATATTTCAAGGTATGTACAGAAGATATATTGTATGCTCAGTATTTAAGAAAAACTGATATTGTCATATGGTTCAACATAAATTTACAGTGCCCTGCTGTGTGAGGTCCCATCTGAAGGTCTCCTTGTGCTAACCACCATTCAAACATGGATAAGAGACTTCTCAGCTCTTTCTAAACCAAAGTGATAAGAGTTTTAATGTAAAACAAAATGGAGCAAAACAATGATTTGCACTGTCAGAAACAATGGTAAATTTTTAAAGTAAACTTTTGGGGGGTGTGGGCGGGATTTTAAGTACTGTAAAGAGTAGAACTAAAAAAGAAAGGAAAGAAGGAGAGGTAACAGTGCAGAAGAAGGTAGGGAGCTTGACTGTGTGACTTATTGAACTCAGTATGAACAGGAGGGAATGAGGAAGAGGGGAAGGAATGTATATAGAGAAAGCTCTGAATATCATGCAGACACTGGTGAATACATCAGTAGGGAAGTCTTTGCAGCAACCTTTTGTTTTACCAGCTCACTTGCAGGTTATGGAAAGGGCAGGTTTATGTATATTTCTATTGTCTTTGACATAAATGACAGATAAAATATAAAGTCATCTTTAGACAAATCTGGGAAGTGTCTGGTTAGGCAAGAAAAAAAATTAATCACCTGCTCACCTGGAAATCTAAATTTTTATCTTGTGATAGTACAGAGCTATGTAACTGTATAGATGCATATGAATATCAAATCATATATAATGCACTACATTACTTCTTTATTATCTAATCAGGTCTCTCTGGCCATAAGAGCTATTAAATGAAGGATGTCATATCTTTGTTCATTGTTCAAGTACTAGAGACATTCTGTATTGTGTGTCTGGTCTAGATCTGATTTAGATACCATGTCTCTGTTATTTGATACTTTTAAGCTGAAGTTTTTCTATCTGTTATGTCCAACCAGTTGCCCAATGACTGATTAGATCCTCCAGTCAGGGACAGATGTGAAACATAACTGTCTCAAAGAGTTCTCAAATTCTTTAGAACCACTGACTGTGAATAAGATTGTTCTGACAAAGACCAGCATTGTACATTAATACCAGAGGATTAAAACTTGC
Source organism: Phainopepla nitens (assembly GCA_013400175.1). NCBI lineage: Eukaryota > Metazoa > Chordata > Aves > Passeriformes > Bombycillidae > Phainopepla > Phainopepla nitens. The sequence continues at coordinate 135,060 of VXBQ01011589.1, read as the reverse complement.
AATTGTGTTTAATGAATTTATAAATTTCTCTGGCTTGTCTCATCGTGTTCCTTTTCTCAGGTGCTAGGTGCCTGCACAAGGAATCATGTATTGGTACCATCTGGAACCAAAACACTAATTTCCTATAGATGTCCTGTAAGTACAGTTTTCTGGAACTGAGGCAGGAGATATTCAGGTGTCAGGGAACTGGTACCATGTAGAAACTGGCTGAAGTATAAAAGTTTCTTAGGTACTTTTTGAAGATATTATATCATTCAATGGGCTGGCTAAGTGTCACCTTACATATTAGGCTTGAAAAAAGCAGACCAATACCAGAAGATAACACAACTTCTGTAGAAAGTTGTGTGCTCTTATGGAAATCAGTGTAGAAATTACTATCTGTATCTTTGAAGCTTTTTTCAAGTGTTTTGTAAAGTATGATTTTACTTCAGTGGTTTTCTTCATTCATATTTTATAACTAAATCTATGCCAGAAGTTTTTCTGAAAGTAGGTCATCAAAACTGTTTTCAGGACTGTGTATCTTGGTGATTTAACATGCCTTATAAGGTCAATTTTAAGTGTCTTTTCAAACTATATTTATATTGTTTCTTGTTATTTGTCATAGTGCTAAGAACTTCACACTCAAAATAGATACAGAAATGTATTTTTTATTCTGGTCTGTAGTCCTTTTCAAGTACAAACGGTTGTTTTATAGGTAAAGAGCATGACACAAAAGTAATTTTTCTTAAGGTAGCTTTTACTTAAGACTTCAGTAATTGACAAGAAACGGAAGAGTTGAGTAGCAAGATAAATTAGAATTTGTTTTATTTCTGGTTCCTGTACCTTTCCAGTGCTCCAAAAATAGCTAAAGGTGTACTTCCTATTCTTGAGTCAAGTTATCAATTCTAGAAGCTAACATTTGATGGGTTAGAAGGAGTTTATGTTGTAACGTTCAGATCCTGATTCCGCAGGCATTCTTCCTTGTGGAAAAGACGACTTTCTTTACAGAGGAAAATAGAATGCAAAATGCAATTCTTAACAGGCTTAGCTATTCATATTTGGAATGAAATTGTTTTCCTGCTGGTCAGCCCTGAGGGAACTGATGATCAGACTTCTATAGAGATGCCGACCTAATTCTCAATTATATTTCATTAATGAGTAACATCTTGGCCATCCTCTTATTATGCACTCTTAGGCATCCCTTTCAATTTACACACACTGTATCTGGCAGGCAGATACCTGAGTGCCTTCACTTCCCTTATTTAGCTGACATTTCTCTTTCAGTGAGGTAAATATTTCATCTTTTCTTTAGTTAGCCAAAACCTATTATGTTTGTAGGCTGATTATAACCAACAACCAAAGCAGTTTAATGCATGTTTTCAGAATCTGGGGCACTCTGTGGACATATATACTAAAACAGATGTATGTGTGTTCAGTCATTTGTACAGGGTCCCGTCGTGTCTGTGGGTATGTGAATACAACAGATGGAATCCATTAAAAGAGATGAAAAAAAGGATGTAAGAGCATGACTCGAGACCAGAGCAGAAATGCCTGCAGAGAAGTGTAACTGTGTTTGGATAGAAATCAGTGCCCTTGTGTGTCTATGGAGAGTGTTGTTTAAAGATGCCCTGCACACATCAACATAGCAGGTGGTGCTGGGGGCACTGACGCTGCCTGAGCTACACTTGCTGCAACATGTTGCTCCATGAAACCTAAGAACTCTTGCTAGGATGCCATAGGTGGCATGAAGTTATAGGGCTGTAAAAGTTGAATTTTGAAACAGTGTTATGAGATCTTTTGACATCCTTCATAATTTTGCTGGGGTTAAACTTCTCCATATATTACTGAAGTTATAGTTCTCTGTAGGAAAAGAACAAACAGCAGTCGATTCTGTACCAACAAAATGATGGTTGATGTGTGAATTCAATAGTTTTTATCAAAATGAGGCATTTCCATTTTAACAAATTCTGGAGATATCCAAAGTGAAAAGAGATTAAATTATTTAGAAATTTTGATATTTCACAGCTATATCTTAGAAGAAATGTAAGAGAACTAGGTCTCAGAGCAAAAAGTTTGAGTGACATTTTATTTTATTTGTGTTTAAAACCAAATTTTGGATTCTGTATGGTTTGTGGGGTGTTGAAAATGCAGTCTGAAGTGCTGTACTTATAAGTAGAACAGTCTCACTTATGTCTGTTAGGAACCAATGACGTAGCCTGTAGAGAAATTTCCTCAGCTTATGGAATATTTGAGGGGAATCTATTGGTAACATTGGTCTTGGTGTGGTATAGAACTTCACATTTTTCAATTCAAAATTTGATTTATCTAAAAATAGTCTTCTACTACACATATAGTCAATGTGATTCCTATTAAAAAGAGGGTGCTTAATCACTTGGAATCGTGGTAACTAAAGGAGGAACTACATTGCTTGCCTTTTATTGTCTAAAGTGAGATAGTATATGGTAAGCATAAAATTTACTGAATAACATGAATTTGTTTACATAATAGACATTGTTATTTTCTATCCCTAGAATTAATTTATGTGGTCAAAATGGCAACTGAAATTATCATCCACTACTTTTTATTCGGACTTACATTTTAATTTTTATTAATCATATATATATGTAATACAGACAATTTGAAACAAGCCATTTGTTTGGGGGTTTATTTCCTCTCCTGTTCCAGAGAGACTGCTAATGTAATAGATTGCTTTAATGTGAAGTATTACACTTGCATCAATATTCTTGATGTGTAATCTGATTTACTTTCAAAATTAACACTTATTACATTGATAGAAATATAGGATTAGCAGTTGACAAGAGATTAGGGCAAATTTATCTTATTCATTAGTTGAGAATTGTGAACTGAATCCTTTACCAAAGAGAAAGCACCATTATAATTAATACATTACCAAGAGGATTAATCAGCTTTTACTAAATAAACTCTGAAAAGTATGCTAATAAATAGAGAGACAATAATTGCAAATGAAAAAAGATTTAAAATGTCATTAAATTCTGTTGTTTACCTCTACATGTGGGAAAAGACTAGGAAAGGAGATATGGCAGTACAGAATTTATGCAGCTCTCCTTAGCAGACTTTCTGTAGAGGAAGTAGGTGTATATTTGAGTCTTCACATGTTCACAAAGCTTTTCTGAGAGATAGATGCAGTGAAAACAAACACCGAGTTGAGACACCAGAACTGAACTCCAGCCAATTCTAGCTATGATCTTACAGAAGTCCTCTGGAAGACATTCCTCATACACAAAGTGTGGGAGACACCTTGTACCATATATGAGGAGAAATTCCAGGCAGATGAGAAGGAAACCCTGTGGTAAGATTAGAGAGTAAGAATAAAAGGTCTAATTTTGGTAAAAAAAGGTGCAGATCATTTACACCAACTGAGCCATACTGCCTCAGTCACAAATAACTCATCAAACTTTTCTGTAATACAGTTAACAACTCAGTGACGTGTATACCTGTAAGATTTCCTTCTGCCTGTGGCAGATGTAAAACTAATCCCCTTGGTTGTAGGCATTTATTATATAAAAAATCCTTACTTATCATTAAAAAAAAAAAATTCTGCATTTCTTTACTTAAAAAGAAAATTTCTTATATTGCTACTTGAACTCATTAATAAGGGGAGGAAAAGGAGAAAGCTCTAAGTGATCTCAGAACATTTACCTTGACCTTCCACAAGATATTTTTCTTTCCATAATTAGAGGTAAAAATAGAGAGAAATGTAGGGTGATCTTTCTTGGTAAGAATACTGCTAAACTATTTTTCTTTTTCAGAGCGAAAGAATTCTCATAAGATCCCTGCTAAAAAAATACACATCTCATATAAAACCCGAAACTATAAAGCTGTTTTATTTCTGTTTTTGCAGTAAACAAGATTTCGGGTTTTTTGTGTTGTTACATAAGGAAAAATTTAGGCTTTCCTTAAGAAAGTTTCCATTTAAAAACTCCTTCTGGGATTTTATAATCCCTTAGTTAACATGTGGTATATGAGAATTTCTTGTTCATTATTCTGTGAAAGAGGGCTTTGATTTCATTCTACTGAAACTTGAGAGTGAAAAGAAGAACTTTATAGGGCAATCTCATACCTTGGCAATGATTCAGTTTCCACTTTGCCTGAAATGTCTGGGATACTTATCTGTAGCTACAGTTCTGTGCATATATGTACTATATACTTCAAGGAAGAAAATTCACTTGGGCTTTTTCCGAAGTTTGAATAATATTTCTAGTTTTGTCAGTTTTGTACACAGCCACCTCAATGAACACTCTTTGTATTACTCTGGAAGTACAATATTCATCTATCCATTGCACTGTGAACCATTGTCACTAAATGACATTGTGCTGTGAAGAGAAATTTACTTCACATCTCCAAAGGCCAGCAGGAAGAGGGCTGTAGTACTTTGCTGTTGAACAGTTATCAGAGACATTGTTTGCACACCAAAAATAAATAAATAAATATTACAGTTATATTTACAGATTCATTAGGGCTGCATTTCTTTTTTTTTATTTAACATTTCATAGTAATACAGGATTTCTTTCCTTGTACTTAAATAGAATGCAATATTAAATGTCTTTTGGCTAGTCATATCTTAATGTAAAGTTTATGTCTTTACCACTACCCATGCTATCAATACTATTAATAACCCTTCAATAAATGGAATTCTAAGGATAGAAGTGAATTCATACAATAATTGCCTGAAAGCAAAAAATCATGAAAATAGCCTCAACAGAAAAGGTGATAATAAAGGCATGCTGTGCAGACCAACTCAGAACTGGCCTTGACTGGTATCCCAGTTACATGGATGTTGCTGTCCCAAAGAGGTGCAGTTTGGCCGCACTGCCCATTTCAGCTGCTGGGGCTGCGCTACACACACGAGCAATCCGTGGTCTCCTTAGGATAAAATGGGGAGGGAAAAGCTACACAACTTCTGGTTTTAAACACCCCACGGGATGTACAGCTTGTGGGAGATCATGCAGGTACTGAGAATACAGCTGTGCTGTTCATATTTCCTGGCACTTTGTGTGTAATGAACTGGGCTATGACTCACAGTGCATCTCCAGGCTCTTCAGACTGGCTTTGTCTTCCACGGAACAAGTGTGGTGCTACTATCACCCAGAACTTACATGTGCCACTAACAGTAAACTCTTAACAGAGAACTCTACAGGAGAAATTACATTAACAGAGTAACTTAAAATTATTTAAGTGTACCACTGATGAATACACAAGCAACTGTTTGATCAGGAAACTGAACCTTTTGCTCACAATCAAGTTACCCTATTATCCTACATTCAAGTCTCTTATCAATGCTTTATTTGTCATAGTGAGTCATCCTTTTTGTGATCTCCAATCACAGATACATGTTGGTTAGTTGCAATATGGGAGAGACACTTGGTGTCTGCTTCTCTGGAGGCAAAATAGAGCAGCAGTCAAAACTAAATTTCTTGAGCCAGGTTCTGCAGCTGCATTTTTGAAAGCTTGCCAGATCTGTCCCTGGGGCAGAATGTGCAGGACCTGTGTTTTCTGAATGCTCATGTGTAGGATAGGGCCCTATCATCTTCATGATGGCAAGTCAGTTGTTTCTCAGCTTGTACAAAATCAAAATTAGAAGGAAAATTAGGATAAAAATACTGAATTTGAGGAACTTTTGCACCACTGGGGCTATGAGCAGAATTTTCCAGGTGTTTTTTTACTTTGGAATGAGGTGACAGATTCCTGTGAATTTTAGGAACTTGTAACCAATACTAAACTGTTTTTCATTCATATGTGACTTTGCAGTCTGTATAGAGAAGTGAGACAAACACAGAGGAAGATAAGAAAAGAACAGAAAACGGAAATTACCTGAGACTCACAGAAGTCAATGGAGTGCCATAATATAAACCTAAAATTTGTCAATACTCTATTTTCTGTTTTAGCACAACAAAAAGGATTTTGTGAAATTATTTTTTTCTGTCCTTCTGGATTGTACATTGTACTTCTTAATTATGCTATTGGAGGAACTCCAGATTAAAGTTTTAAATATTTTTTTAAATTTGAGAAAGTAAAACACATCCTTATATTTTACAAATACCAAATGCTTTGGCAATGGATACTAAGGAAATGCATAGATTAAAGACATCCCAAGTGCATCTATATCAAGTGGAAACATGAGAATCTAGCTCAAGGAGTGCAATGGTAAACTGTGGATTTTTGATACAGTATTTTATATGCTGGTAGTTTATGACTGTGGAATTCCTCCATGTTTTTTTCTCAAATGTCAGTACAGATCTTGTTATTGTCTTTTGAGTATTGCTTGAACAAAGTGATACAATTTTCTCTAATACTATTAGGCATATGTGAGTTCAGTTAAACTTGTTTTTCATACTCAGGGACCAAAAAAATTGTCACTGAGAACATTTCATAGAAGGATGAAAAAATTTAAGTTGTTCGCAAACCATTTGTAATGTAGTCTATCTAGGAAAAGGTGAATTGCTCCTTAACAAACACGAAAAAATACCTTTTTCATTATCACCTAAATAATTTGTGTGTGGTTCTTTGTCTACCTATATAAGATAAACAGATCCTTTCGGAGATGTTTTTTTAGCAGTGTTACATTTTTTTGGTAAAGTAAGTAAAATGTAGTTTCCATAACAGTAGGAGAAGGGGTTGTCCTTTTATATCTACTCTTAGGAGTTTTTCCTATGCTTGCAAGTGCTTGTGTGAAAGGTGTTGAATTTTTTACTGTCATGGTGATTTCATTACAATATGAAATGTTAAACTATATATATTTTCTTATACTAATTAAATCTCTACTCTGAAAGTTACAATCAGATTTTATTTAGTTTTGTAACTATAGTACTCTAATATTTTGGGTTTGCCCTTGTCTGGTTAGAATTTGGTGCCAGCAAAAATTATTTTTAGCTCAGTCTATGAAATCATGTTGAGACTTAATTTAAAATATTCACAGTAATAAGTACTGTTCTTGTTACAATTTGCTGCAGTAAGACCTGTCAAGAACAAATTTGTACTGTGAAGGAAAAAATTACTTCCCTCTGATTAACTAAATTAATTAATAGTTACCAGCATTATGGATTTTTTTATAAGGTGAATGTCTTTAATATTTTTTAAAATTTTAAATTAATACAGTGTCTTGTGTATTACCTGCAGTGTTAAGGCGCTGCAAATTTAAATATTTATGAAGAAAAGATAGCATAGTAACACATTAAAAAATCAAAGCTGAGTTCTTTAGAAACTTTCTGGTTTAGATATCCTAAAATTTGTAAATTACATGTTCTAGCAAGGAAATATTCTACTTTTTTTTTTTTTAATACAGCATAGAAATATGCTGTACTATATGAACATCATAAAAATACCATTGAATTTGAAGATCTAGTGAGAAGCATTGCCTGCTTCACCAACGCATTCTTTTTCTTGGACATGACAAAGAACTTCTCCCTGCTACCAGCTATTTTTCCTTGTTCTGTCACTCTTTCCCAGTTGCTGTGTCCTCTTGTTTCACTAGCAGTGCTGACTTCCCTGCTGTTCTTGGACACACCTACAGAGCAAGCATTTGGTTTGTTCCTTGGTAGGGTTTGTAGGTAACTGAAAAATTTCTGGTCCTAATCTCTGTATGCCATGAGTTGTATTAGTGACTGAAAATTGAGCTCCCATTCCGAGGATGCAAATAAAATTGGTTTGTACGAATCTGCATAACTTGAAGGACGAAAAATGTTTAGGCAGACTTTTTATTTTTTGTCTGCTTTAAAGACATCCTGAGGTTGATTTTATTTCTGAGGTTGAATGATATTTATATATGTTGGAAATTAGCTGAGTACAGTGATTACTGATAAGCATATGAGTAGCTCCACTTAAGTTAGTAGTTCAGTCGAGGAATTCTGAGCCTTGCAAAGGGGAGGGAGACATGTGAATCCACTTTTCACACACAAGCAACCCTGTTTCTCTTCTGCTCTCTGTGTTCGGTAACACCACTAAGGGACAAGAACTAGATGAATCTTCTTGATCTGTGTCACTGCTTCCATTGCTATGCTTTGTGGTTTAACTTCAGCACTTAATCAACAGCCAAAGTCATGTCTTCATCAGGAAAAGGACAGAAATGCCGGGAAGCTAAGAAAATTAGTTGCAGTTAAGGATCTTGTGGTTTACTTGCAGTTAAATAATGCATATTAAGTCTGGACAGAACTGTTCCCTGTGCCTTCCCATCAGTGGCTAAAGACCATATGGCCATAGGAGTTACCTTTTAAAGCATCACTTCTCAGCAGTGTGCAAGCTGAGAGTCTCCTCCCATTCTGTCACTGCACTGCCAAAGCCAGGTGCCAGCAGCAGGTACCCATCAGAGGTCAGGCTGCATGCGAGAACACAGATCAATCACAGCACCTTTCTTATGAAGAAGTCTCAGTGCTCAGTGCTCAGTAGAAGTCATTAACAAGCATGCCTTTTGCTATTCCATTTAAGCAAATGCTTTCATGCAGCGTGTTGGCTGATTATAGGAATTGTTGAACAAAACCCTACTAGGAAAAGAATTCTTTGCAATTTTGAAATTAATTTTTTTCAGATGGTTAAAGCTGGATCCTGGGTTTTACAATGATGCTTGTCTTTTCTCAGTGGGAAGATGAATCTAAGAATGTGCCAATTTTGTCCAAGTTGCATATTCTAAGCTCCTCAGGATTAAGAAAGAAAATTTTTGTCATTTGATTTGACTTTAGTGTCATCCTATACTCATTTGGCTTTTGAAGGTATGCAGTATATGTGGAAAGGAGCCTAAAGGTCTGCTGGAAAGACCTCTAAAGCTCTCAATCTTACGATAATTTAAGGTTAGGTAAGGTAAGGATAAATGAGATTATCACAGTCTCTGGTACTTTAAACATAGCCTGAGAAAATTAGTTTTGTGCAGCCACCCCTACATGACAGATTTAATTGTCTGCATGCACTGTCCATAACTCCTTAAAATTTTATAATGCCTTGGTTAATTTCATCTACATATGAATAAGTAGACCACAAAAATAATTAACTTGAGGAGGATAAGCGAGATGGCAGAGCAATGTGCTCATAATAAGTACCTATATATAAATCCTCTTGCAGCCTCTATTTCCACATTTGTTATTCTGATTTATAGCTTTGTGTTTCCTAATTCTTTTCTTTCACACACATATGTAAGTGTGGACAAGTGGCTGAAATCACAGTCAGTGATCACACAGGTAAAAGTCATTAAAATCCTTGAACTTATTTTCCATTTAAATTTTTGGCATATCATGAATTCTGTTTCCATAGGAAAATACTTTGTAGGCAGTTAGTTAGCCATTTCCAGCTCACTTAAGTTACTTCCCTTTAGCAAAATTAAATGCGTTTTCCAGTTCTATCTTCAGCCCATTAATTCCTGCTTTTTCTCTATCTCTCATCCTGAGTTATGGCATGTCTGTCCAATGTCTGAACACCAAAGATGTGAACATATTTGGTTGCTTTTTTGTTTTCAGCACAGAGAGTTTGGACCTCACCAAAAGTAAGTATCCTTGACATGATATCAGGTATGAAAAATGTGACCTAGGAATTTTCTAGATTTTAGGAAAAAAACTTAATAATTAAAAATATTAAGAAGAAACTTTTCTGTTCTGTGAAAACAGGTCTTTAAGACGTGGGTCTTAAATCAGTATGAATGGAAGATACTAATATCGTAGGATAATACTGGCATTATAGGAAGGTAGCAAGGTGTATCTGTTTAGTACAAATGTTCAGGTCCAGGATGAAGGGCTCGGGGTCACAGGCTGTAGCAGGGAGCCTGTTGAGAAGACTTTCAACAAAGACGAGCCATGGTCTGAGAGTAGAAGTGATTGATGAGGATGAGCCACAGCAGGAGGCAGCAATGTGGACTTTAATGTGAGAGAAAGTCAAGAGGTGGGAAGTGGAGTATGGAGAAATTCAGCAATTATATCAGTGAAAGAGGGAGAAGAAGGCACACACAGGAGGGGACCAAATGACAGCATGGCTCTGGCTGCACATTAGAGTGTGGGAATCAGGAACAAGGCAGTTAGAGGAAGACTAGCAGCTGGGAAAAATTATAGCAAAAGAGAAAAGCTTTTGTGAAGGACAATTGTGTAGGACTGCTTGGAGTGACCAGGGCAGTCCTGAGAAAGCAGACTACATGAGCAACTCAGAGAACAATTTCTTTACTTTCCACAGTGTTATGCTTTCTTCTTCCCCATTCCTTGTAAGCCTTCTGCTGTTGTTGGGGCTCAGTAAATATTTATTGTTAATGTATCCTTTGTTGGTTTTAATATTAATTATTAAATAATTATTACTAAAATAAATTTAATAATAAAAAAGTGGTTTTGTTTCTAATAAGCAAAAATAGTAATTGAAAATCACTGCTTTGTTGGGGACAGGAAATGAGATTATAGTTTCACAAAGCCATCCTCAACACATTAAAAAAATAAGACAGCTGTGTTAAATTCTCTTTTTATTTTGATTTAAAAGTTCATCTGGATTTTAGATGACTCTGAGGTGTTTTTTTGAAATATTTTTTTTTTAATTTTATAAGAAAAAATAGAAAATGTTTGATTCTTTGAAAGAAAGGTTTAGATTCAACAGTCTCAAAGCATACCTGATTTTACTTCACCTGTGTGTGAAGTACACACTTCTGTCATGGATTTGTAATAAGTACACATATATACATATATATGTATTCTCTACGTACATATTTTAAGTTTTTTATTTCTTCCAAAGTTCAGTTTTTTCTACAAATATTAGAAGGCTACATCTCCTATTCAGCAAACGGCAGTTCTTGTTCAAATCTCCTACATCCATGGAGGTCTCTCAGCTCCCTCCCTCTTGCCCTCCTGTGGGACACAAGCTGTGCAAATGGTGACTGGCACAGTCCAGCCTGAGCTGGGGCTTCTTGTTTCCATTAAACCCCTAGGAAGTTAATACCTCTATCTACCATGGAATGTAAATGAAAATGTTTCACAGGTTGAAAAGAAGTAGAGGAGAAGAACGTTCTCATAGGCAGACAGGTAACTGTGTGAGAACCTTTCACTAGGGGTTGCCTTGGAATTACACCCCTGGCTTTTGTGCTGGGCAGCTGCAGTGACCCTGCCTGGCTGCAGCACTGGGCACTGCTGGGTTCTTGGTGCATCAGGACAGGATAGCCAATATTGGTGCCATACTTCAGTCCTGAAATGGAGCCTTTCTCATTGTCACCATCACTTTTCCCTTCTGGGCTGAGCACAGAATTGCCAGCTGAATGTGTGAGTTGGCTTGGGTGTCGGTCATGGAGTTTGCAATATCTTTCTGAGGGACTATACCATGAACTGGGCTCTCAGCCAGATTTAAAGCCAAGTGTATGTAAGTAAAACCAGTAAATTAATGTCTTCCTAACATAACAATTAATAGTATATTGTAGAAATGCTGAGTTGCTTTAAAAATGCAATTTGTGCAACATATAGAAACTAACAGCTTCATGCTTATAGAATTTTTGTTCCTTCCTGAATGGGCTTTCTGAGAGTGTACAAGCTGGCTCTGGCATTGGCAGTGGGCAGCTGGATTAAGAGACTTCCCTGTTTCTAATTTCTGTCATTCTCTTGATGAAAAGTGATATATTCTATATATACGATAGATATTATTCTAACTGAACTCCACTCCCATCTTCCAAACAGAGACATGATGAGAAAGTCACCATGTAATAGTGCCTATGCTTATGCCTTCTCTGCCAAGGAACAGCTTAATTTCTGGATCTTCCATGCAAGTTCATCTGTATTGTGATAGTTCTTCAGTTTATTTTGCAATAAATTGGCATTAAAAGGGAATGGGATTTTTTTTCTTCTGATCTGTCAAGAGACAGCTTCAGGGACCATCTACGGATCCCTTTCCATATGCAGTTCATGTGCAAAATTTAATACATTTCAGTCATGAGTGAAGAAGCCCATAGAAGTGCTCCAAGAAAAAAGAGCGAGGTTTACATGAAGGCATGGAAATGATTTCTTAATGGTGACTATTACTTCCACCCACTCTTTACCAGATTGAAAACACACCAAAGCTTTGTCTTGCAAAAGCCTAAGCCCTAAGCAGGAAGAAGATCAATTGAAAGAATGATTGAAATTAAATTAAATTGAATTAAATTAAATTAAATTAAAGTCTTCACCATTGTTTACTCCTGTAGCTGTTTTTTCCTGTTACTTTCTTCAGGACTTAATTGTAGATCCTTGCTTAGCTTCATAAGCACAGAGTACTTATCTTTACTGGGATGGAATATGGCAGACACAGGAATGATGAGACTTGACATCTCAAAAAGCAAAAGAGATTAGTTTTGGCCTTTCTGTAGAGAAAATTACAAACAATTAATTTTTTAAAGTAAGCACTATTTTACAGTAACACCATTTCACAGCAGTAGTCAAGTTCTATTGTTGTACTGTAGAGTTCTGTGCTGTATACACAGCTCTGTCCTGCAGACCAGCATGTGTTGGTTTCTCCTGTCTGTCAGCAAACCCTCATGTACTTGGTGGTTAAAAATAATTTTCCCTACCTACTGCTCTGACAGACTTTCGCCCTTTTTATGTCCATAAATTTAACCTCAGTGTCCTGAATGTCAACATCCCTCATGATTCATCCTCGTGTCCTGAGTTTAGTTCCTCATCAAGTTACTGCTTTTCCTTTCACTCTCACAGCTAAGCTAGATGCACAGATAGTGTTTAGACTGAAGAAAAGCTAGAAAATTATGTTCACCACTGTGGGTAGACCATGGCAAAGACCACATTATTAATACCTATTTTTCATCATTTTTGAGTAAATTCCTTTTCTCCATTACAAAATACAGCCTTGCATATTTATAAACTAGGTAAATTATCTTTCTTTTGGATAAAAATCTCTCTTTTACAGTTTTAGGCCCTTAGGTTTGGGTTACGTGGTTGTTCAGTGGGTAGAAAACAATGGAGCACAAAGTGTTTTGTCTCCACAAAATAAAAAAAAGAGGGGAAATGAAGAATGTTTACTGCGGGAAGAGAAGATGATTGTTCTCTCTCGCTCACTCTGTTTACATACAAAGTACACGACTCTACGTCATGGAAAAAAATATTTAGATTATTATAGTTCAACAAGGGAAGTAAGGTGAACTTTCAGAAAAAAAATTTTGGGTAGATACCCATTCAGTGATGGAAAATTAATATAAGCTTGTCAGACAGGGACAAGCTCAGTGAAATTCAACTTTTATTAGAAAATTAGTCCTGTGCATGGTTGATGCGTAGAGTGTAGTAAGTGCCTAAAATTATTCTGCCCAACCTGCACCTCTGTTATGTCATTGGCTCCCTGGCTGTTGTGACAGAAATGTGGTTTTCTGCACACTCGGTGCTCTTCCCACTTCCTGAATCAATGTTGAACCTTCATTCATATAATCTAATGAGCATTAACATTATGCCAGTTAACTTATTTTTCATACAGTCTTTGTTGTGCCCTCTTTTGTCTTATAATGCCAGAAAAACAAACTCCTTTTGAGTTTTACCCAACTATTAACATGTAATATTTTGATACTTTTCTGAACATTATTGTATTTTTCTTCTTCTGGTCATATTAAATTAGAATTAACAACTTTTGTGGCAACTAATTACATAATATGATCTCAATAATGTAGATCAGGACTTCTCTGTTTCCTTCTATTTTGTCAAACAATACTGTATTTGCTCATAAAAGTGATAACTTGCAGAAATAGAAATATAATATAGACAGACTGATGGAAAATTATATCAGTGGAGAAGCAGGCATAAGCAGAATGGAGCAATTTCACAAGTGTTTATGCCAGTGAATGCCATGTGTTCCTTTTAAAACATTTTTAATACAATACCAAAACTGTTAGCATAAAAGGATAATTACAATGTTACTTTTATTTGTTCTGAAAATAAATCGCCAGCACAGAGAACCATAAAAGGAACAGGAATGCAGCTTCATTCCACTTTCAAATTCATCATTTAGACATTCAGAGCACGTACATTATCTTTTGATTTTGCAGATGTATTTAATAAAATGTTAAATAATAAATGTATATTCTTGAGAGTGCCGCTTTTTAAAGAAAAGGTCACTAAAAAAATCTCAGTTGCAGGGAAGAACAGATGCGTTCCTTGCTATTGAACTCCAAAGCTCTTTTAGAAATCTGTTAACCTGATTTTCATATGACTGTTTACCCAGATTCACCATATTCAGCACTTATGATGCTAATAATATTTTACCTCAGCATCATTATTTCTTACCCCAGTTAATCTGCATTTGACTGTTTCCTCCCATCTTCTCACTAGTTAATCTTCCTAAACAGGATTGTGGCAAGGAAACAGAGGCTTAATACACATTTGGCACTTCTGTGGAAGTACAAGTAAAACAGGGCAGGTGGCACAAAACACTTAATGCATTTTGATGAGAGACTGAAAAATAATGACATGGCCACCTGCAAATGCTAAGTCTTTTCAAACCTCATGGATTCCAAAGTCCTGCAGCAAGGGACCTGCAGCTCTAATGACCCAAGAAGTCCTTTCCAGACATGTGTTTTGGACTGACACCCCCTCCAGTGCCCAATCTAAGTACTGGGTCAGATTTTTTTATTCAAAATGAACCTGATATAAAGTGAGGCTAAAGGATCCTCTCTAATTGAATAGTTGGTTTATAAATACAGTATCTCTCAGACCAAATATTATTTAGTACTATGATCTTCCACAAATTTCTTACATTTTCTTAAAGGATTCTTTTCATATAGTGTTGTTTCTAAAAATTAAATCCTAAGGAAGAAGAAAAGGTTCACAGACTCCCCTAAAATTTAGTGATTCCTCATCTCTAAGCAGAAATATAGTAGCAAGTGAAGAATCCTTTTCTAAAACTAACCTGTTCTTGACATCTTTTCTGTTTGATAGATTAGGTACAGCTGACACTCCCCAGTGGAGTAATTACAAAAGGAGGAGGTAGTTCTTGGGGTAGCCATGACACAAAATGCCTAAGTCTTCCTAATATAAAAGTGTTTAGGTAGCTTTTGCGTGATAATTTGTATGTTTGAGTTTAAACTGTGAATCAAAGATATGATGCTGTCTTATAGAACAGTCTTCCTGTGTAGGTAAAACAGCCTTATGCAGGACCATAGTGAGAAAGCACAAGCAAACAAAAGAGAATATTAGTCTGATTAACAGAAAATCATAAAACCATGGGATGATGGAATAGTTTGGGTTGGAAGGCGCCTTAAAAATAATGTAATTCCAAGACTTCTGCCACAGGCAGGATACCTGCAAAAGCACTGCAGAAAAAAAAAAGGTTGGTGTCAGAGCAGCTAAACCTCAGTTACTGAGCAAAGACTCCCTCTTTTACTGCCTCAGAGTGACTGGAGGTTGTGATTTAAAGTGTAGTAGTTGGATCTCTGTCCCAAGAGCTTGCCTCAGCTGGCAGGCAGAGCTGGTCAGGGTACCAGCTGAAAGGACCTGCCTCCTTCAAGTTCCCTGCACCTCAGGGAACATGGACTAGGGACTCAGGGCAGTGGAAAAGGCAATGACCACATTACTTGAAGATTTAGTCAGTTGAAAACAAAGTCAGACTTCCTACAATGTCATGTTATGTGTGTTTTCTGGGCATTTGGTTACAAGTCCAAAATATAACCAAAGCCTCCGTGTTCTCTGTAATAAAAATAGGTACAATTCTCTGCTAGTTTCACCCAATCCAAAAGGATAAGTTCTGAACTCTTCAGTGGCTCTTCAAGTTCTCACAAGGTAACCCTCCCACCACAATCTTCTGAAGCTGCCTTCAGCAGTGTCTTCAGTCTATTTTCCCCTGCAATTGTTCCAGATTTCCCCATGTTCCCAATCTTCAGATTACTGTAGTTTCCTTTCACAGTTTAATTTTTCTGTTTTAAATTGTTTCTCTTCTATAAGAAATCCCATCCTTGGACATATTGAATTAGAAATGGAAACTACTGTACAGATTATCTGTCTTCCAAGTAGTCTGTTCACATACTTGCCTATATCAAAAATCCTTTTTCTAGGGTGCAGAGCTGGTAGAAGGATATTCAGAACTTATGTCCCTGCAGGCTTTCACTAGGATCACCATCCCTCTGCAGGCATTAGGGTTTTTGCCTACAGGTTCCTTTATGTTATTTGGGCCACAGATTTTCTGGGTCGCTGGCTACAGTCATTCTTTTAATTCATTTTTATCTGTCTATCCTGAACTGCATGAATGGGATGTTTTTTCCCCTTCCAACAGAATTTGGCTGTGAGGATCAGTGATTTCTCCAAGCCTCATGCAGAAATTAATTGCACAATTTACGTCAAACCACAGGCTGAGGTATTTTCCTGTGTTTTAGAGTGTTTTCCGGTTTCCATATTGATCTTTGTAATTTCTTGGGGTGCGTGCTAGGAAGCAATTGCTTTTGTTTTGTCATTCACTTATATATGATTGTCACCTAACATTTAAGTTCTCTCTCCAGACAAGATTGCTGGCTTCCTCTGACAGATCACTTTAGCTGTTTGCCAACATCTTGGCCACTAATTTTCCTTAATCCCATCATAAAATTCTACTTACACTCAAAGACTTTCCTACTTAGGAAGGCAAAAAAAGTTTCCCATTTTTCTCTGTAGTTTCATTTTGTAAAATGGTCCAAGTTTATAATTTTCTGTCTGTCAATTTTACTTGAAATGGAGGTATCTGGTACACCTCAGTCATGCTGGATGCAACACAAAGCAAGCATAGTACCTGAGTCAAATATTGTACCCTGAAAGAGACACAGGACCCTGAGTTCAAGCACTTAGAGTTGCTCACTGTCTGAACACAGATTTTTATGTGTCAAGGCTTCCCAAAATAGAAAAGAAATATTTTCATCATTCTTTACAGCTTAGAATTTGTTAAAAAAATAAGAGAGTTCACTTTTTATTTAGTCATCTCAAATTGAAGATGTGGTTGAATGTTTTTTCTCCTCTGTTTTGTCTCCACACTTAAATTCCTATGGACTTTCTTTCCCTCAAAATATGAAGTTACAATTGTTAGGAAAATATCACAAAGTAGCACAGAAAACATAATTATTCTGATGTATGCACCTCTAATGGCCCCAACAGCCTCAGAAAGGACACAGAGCTAAAGCAAGTACAAAGAGATAGCATCAGGGATGATGAAGAATGTGGAACAGGATTTTTTTCAGTCCAGATAAAAAGTGACTGAAGGAGATGTTTGAGGCCTGTAAAGTCAGGGATACTGTGAAAAAGGTGACTATAGAATGATTTATTCATTGTTCCCACAATGCAAGAGAGTATTGCAGAAAATTAGCAGGCAAACAAGCAAGAGGAAGTACTTCACAGTACAAATTTAGACTAAGGGACCCATTCTAAAGGATACTGCATGGACCTGATGTGTATACTGGCACAAAAAGAGATTTGACAAAATGAGTTGGGTTTGATCTAGCAATGGCAATTAAACAGTAAAAGGTCCAACTCAGCCTCTAAAACAGCAGTCAGCAAAACAAAGGTGTTCCTTCCTATACTTTCCTTTTCTTACATATGTTTCTTAGGCATTGGTATTATCCATGCTGACAAAGGATACTGAATAATTGGATCTTTGTTTTTTCCTGATATGGCCATTTTTATTTTCTTATGTTTTGTTCATATTTGCCTCTGGTCTGGGACTTGAAAAAAAGCAGTCTGATTGCTAGAATGTGTGGATGTTAAAACCCAAAAGTTTGTATGACTTATCTAGTATGGGAGATTCAGATCTTTAAAGTAACATTTCTTTTTCACTCTGAAGTCGTCATCTATTGCAAATTTTGGATGGCTTTTGGCAAAAGTCTAAGTAGCTCATATCAAAGCTGGTTTTCATCATCCTGGTTAAAGACCTTAACAGTTCGTTAAAATTTTTATCTTTACTACTGCTCAATAATATATTTCTCCTATAAACAATATATTCTTTGATCTTCCTTTTATTATAAATTATTATAAATCAAATAGGTGCATAAATCAAGTTATTGCCATCCTTACCTGAAACACTTTTATGAAACCTCAAATTTAATGATAATCTAGAGAGGTTCATGGAGTAGCTACATATTTGCATGGGTATAAGCAAAGACAGGAGGTGTCTTTAGTAGAATTAGTTTAACTGTGCAGCCTGTACCTTTCTGCTATATATGACATTTCATAGAGTAAAATAAGGTTTAAATTAAAATTTAAAACATTCGCTAAATATTTACAGGGAAAAAATGTTCTCATGTGCTCATTTGTCACATTCATTCTTGGAGAACATTCATTCTCTCTTTTCATGCATACAGAACTGAACTCATCTGTGTATTAAATGACCCTGAATCTAAAGATATTCCCCAAACTAAATACAAAGATTATTAAGCATGGAGAGACTGAAGAAGGGTAGCTATAAAGGAAATTTAAAGTTTATTAACTAAACTTTATTAAAACATTAAGTCAAGACTTGCGTTATAAAATTAAGAAAAGAGTCAACTATTTTTGATGCACTACATAATAGGCAGATGTGAAAAAAGTGTTCAAATAACTCATTTGTTCAACTTAGTGGGTTGCTTCTATTCTAACTGAATTCTGAAGAGCTCTCTAAACAAGAATGCTGGTGCAGAATCCTGACATTTGTTAAATCCACAAAGGATTATTTTAGAAAGTAACAATAGCCAGTATTCATACAGAAAAAAAAAAGGAATTTTAATTAACAAAATGTGTATCTTTTTTGTTTTGTTTCTGAAACAAAAGAAGCAGGGCAGAAAGGAAGAAATAAGCAAAGAATTTTTGGCTTGATTTTTAGGGTTCTGAGAACCCAGAGTTCCTGAAAGGTCGCTCCAAAAGAAGTGGGAAGAAAATTTCTCAGATCCTGTGTGAAAAAGCTTATGTATTTTTTAGCTGAAGTTTATGGAGGAAGATGTAACAAACATACAATTTTTAAATAAAAACTTAGTTATGTTATTTGGGCATTATTTTTAGCATATCATTTATATATAAGAATATTTCAAATTAAATCTACATTGTTTGTGAGATATGCCAAACAGCTGGGTTGTTGCCCTTACTGCTTTTATTAGTCCAGCATCAACTTCTACAATTTTTCCTGTACAAAATATGATACAGACACAAGTGGGTGGGAATAAGCACAATATAGCATTTCTTTATGTATGAATATAAGTATGCATGTGCATATAAACAGACACACAGGTGTGCACTGCAAAGGAGCAGCCTCAGTCTGGACTGGGGGCTGCAGGTGCCCTATTTCATCTGTCTGTAAATTGGCCCCTGGGATTCTGAGTAGGGGAGTCAGAAGTTGTGTTTTGTACTACGGCGCACTCTTGAGCTCAAATCTTGATGTTCTTTTACTGGTCCAAAAAGGTTTGAGAAGCCCTTTTACATAGCTGACTGTCACCAGCTGAGTCAGTTTGGGGTTCTGTCATCTTCTAGGTTTGGTTCTGATAATTTTGTGGCTGTGTGTAGTTCCTATTGGAGCCCATAGGCTTTCTACTTTCAGTTAGCATTGGCTGTTAGCTCCTGTGGGACTGAAAATTCATTCATTTGCTATAGCTGATACTCTGGCATTGCCATCACATTGTTTCAGTCCACTGAGTACAGAAGCAGCCTAGGCAGCTGGTTTAAACAAGATTCCTAGTTTTAGTATGCAGAAGTGGAATGAGATGACTCTTGGTGCGTATCATGGCCACACAGCACAGCAAACACCTGAGCTAACTCCAGGCAAACAAGTGACATATTCTGCAAAACTATTTAGCCTGGCCAGACCGAGCCCTGACGTAGTTTCCAGTACCTGAGTTGGGGCTAAAGTACTGGGTCCATTGTGCTGTGTAAGAAAGCATTCTGTCACTCAGCATGAACCATTGGGGGTTGTTTATTTTCCTTTCTCTTTAGTTAAAAGAGCCTTTTCTTCTGTAAACCAGAGCAACACCTTTGTCCTTAGATGAGTCACTTACCACTAGCAATGGGGACTGCTATGACCCTCGAAAAAGAATAGAATTCTTGAATTATACTGGTGCTGCTTTTTATTTTAAAAAGCTAATACAAGGAGATAAAGAAAGAGGCACACATTTCAGTGTCCCTTGCACTGAGGAAATCATAATCCTCACTTCAATATGCCACTCTGAAATAACACTAGTGAAAAGGAAGTTGATACAAACTCTCTCTTAATATAGAAACATATGAAAGGATTTGTAGGATGTTATTTGCTAGTGCATTTGAAATATTCTATGCTGATGGAGATTATCCAGATGGCAGGAAGTTTTTGCTGCTGATTTACTGGGGGTAGTGTAAATTTGGTGCCATTTCTTTCTGTGCCTGAGGTTTTTATCTGCTGTACCACTAAGATTACAAACTCTTTTAGGAAAAAACCCTCAAATTATGAGTTCATACAGTGTTTTCTATATTCAGGTCCAAGCTTTCTTGCTCTTCTAGCATTAACTAAATATGCAGCCAAAAAGTAGCCAGATTCTGAAATACAAATAGCAAGTATTGTATAGTCTTGGCAAAACTGATCAAAACTGTGAACATTATTCACAGACCTACGCTCATAAGTGGTTTTGCAGATGAACAAAATTATCTTGAAGTTGACATCAATTATATACCACTCACCTTTTTATTTTCAGTTATTTACTCTTTAGGTGACAGCCTAAATTATACATGGAAGATAATGAACCTCATATCTGAGGGATCTTTGGAAAGTATGATATATTTAGATAGTCTTGGAAGGGGCATCTTACTAGCTGGAGAAGTAGAATTTATTTCTTAAAGGTCAGCATAAGGGAAGAAGCTTAAGTTATTCAATATTTTGCAGGATACTCCAGACGCATTGGGCCAAATTTGTATCAGTACATATGGCCTGTAATGAATATTTGCTAGTGCATTAGTAACAACAGTAACAGTAGTAGCAGAATCTTAGTCAATGAAATTTTACTGCTGTTACTTTCAGTCCTGAAATGCTAGATTGTGAAATGATGTCCCGTGTGGCCTTACATGTGAATGAAAGGTTTCTAATAGTTCTGGGTTATGTACACACATAAGCCTCCATATATGGTGTTTCAAATCCCATTTGAACTCATTAATATGATGATAGGATGCCTAACTGGCTTTCAAACAGCTAACTGAGGAAATGTTACTTGCAGAACAGTGACTCTGAGGCCAAATAAGTTGTTTGCAAGATAACTTCATATTTTACATCTGCAATTCAAATCCTGCCTGGCAGTTTTAAATCTGTGTCAGTGTCATACCTGAGAGAAGGTTCTATGTATTACAGTGTTAAATCACACAGGGTGGTCCCCTGGCACTGAGTCCAGTTGGCACAGTTAGGCCAATCCATATTGTAATACACCAAAAAAGACTTTGGATGTGATTTCTGGCCCATTTGAACTCCCAAATCAGAACATCTTTGGAGGTGCTCTACAACTTCAAGCTGATACTGTGCTAGAGACTCTTTTGAAACTATAGCAGTAAAATGATCTAGTTCCTAATAGAGGCCTCCCAGTAGCCAAAACGGGGCCTGCAAAGCTGAAAAATTACTTTTCACAAGGACATGTAGTGACAGGACAAGAGGTAATGGGTAAATTGAAAGAGGGAAGTTTTAGATTAGATATTAGGAAGAAATTTTTTATTCAGAGTATGGTAAGACACTGGAACAGGCTGGCCAGAGAAGATGAGAGGATGCCCCACCTCTGGAAGTGTTCAAGGCCAGGCTGGAGGGGGCTTGGAGTTATGTGGTCTAGGGAAAGGTGACCTTGCCCACAGCAGGGGGGTTGGAACTAGATAATTTTTAAGGTCCCTTCCAACTCAACACATTCTATGCATCAGAATGTGTCTTGATATTGTATTTGCTCCTGTAGACATAGCTGTGGATTACCAAATATAAACAAATGAAAGAGAAAAATAAAATTGTTTTTCATTAGCAGTGGCATTTTGGGATTCATAGATGGTGTGAGCATGTCTGAAGAAAGACTGCTATGACTAAAACACCATGGAAATGAGAGATGTTTAATGAAAACAGCACACATTCCTCTGCCAGAATTACAAACAATGTGAAAACTTACAAAATAAAACTGAAATCTTTGATTTTGTCAGATAAACATGACATCAGCAGATAAAAATATATTTAAACTTTGCTTGAAAAATGTTTTTATTGTAATTTCTGGATAGATTCTGGTGCCCACCAACTGACAGATTCCAGTCAGTGAGTTTAGTGCCGACTATTAAAATTAAGGTGTTTCATTAGTGAATATGGTCCCTTTGTAAAATCCTCATTAAGATTTAAAGTATTTGCACCCTATACATTTGCACCCATAAGAAGGGAAATTTATGACCTCGTTAAAATAGTGTAGCTTCCACTGACATTCTGGAACTCTGAGGCATTAAGAGACTCCACTCCACCAGCGAGCAGTAATCATATGGATGGTACCATAAGGTTGTAGATGTAACCATATGATGGTTAAGCCAGCTTGGAAGCCAGGCTGGCTGATGGATGGAGCTGGTTACCTGTGGACTATGCAGTGCAGGCAGTTTGAAAGAGCATGATTTACAAAATAGATGTGGCAAGTCTCTGCAGTGCTTTGCAGAGCATAAGAAGCCTCAGAAAACCCTGTTTGGTTGGTCTGCACTGAAATAATGCACAGGGCTCTGGCACACAGTGTTTTCAATGAATGTAATCTGTGGTCTCAAGCAAACAGATAACTTAATAGACACATAACTTTGCAAAACCACACCAGCTTAATATATATTAACCTTCTACACAGCATTTCAAAATTACCTGACTGACTTGCAAGACAAACATCTCTTCAACACTGACATTTGGACTCACGAAGGCTTTTGACACTTCATGATAACAAATTACTCTTAAAAGGCAAACATATTGAATCAGACCTGCACTATCCTTGGCAAACTATGTTCTCTTTAGACAATGCAGTTCTTGAGTGCAGAGAACAATGTGTGACAGGTACACACCTTGCTTTCCACCCTGTTGTTTACATGATTGTCATTTTACATGTTGTCTGCAAAACGTTTCATCTCAGCAGGATGTTCTTTGAATTTTTTTTTTTTCTGGCAGAATACAAGCATAAAGATCATAGAATGCTTTTCTGCAGTATATCCTCTTAAGTAACATCAGCAGATTGCAGCACCAACAGAGGTTCAGGACATCATGCTCCACAGGCCACTTAAATGCCAGTAGTTCTGTACTGGTTTTGTCCCATCACTACTGAAGATGGAATTATAAGAGAAACAAATCATGTTCCATGAAATTAGAGTGTTTGAAACTAATTACACTGTCCTCCTCTAAGACATTCTGAAAACTTTTGATGGAGTACACAGGCAGCTGCAAAAATATAATTTGAGCATATAAATGAATAACTACAGCTTGTTTCTAAGCTGATAGCCCTGATGAATTTTAAAGGTCACTCTCAGAGACAAAAAGGTGGATTGGGATCAGAACACAGGAAGCAGATAGAATGTATGTATTTATAACAAAAAAACCCAAACCAAATCAAACAAAACTCCACCACTTGCCTTTAGCCTTTTAAAACTCCTTGATATTTTTCCTATGGGTTTCTTTCTCAACACTCCTTTCCTCAAAAAAGCATGTAGCTTTTTATTTCTGTGTTCTTAGTTTCTCTCCCGGATGAAGCTTTATGAAGTAATACTTTTTGCCCAGCTTTAAGACACACGTGATTTGCAGATCACTTTGTGATCATAAAGATGTGAAATTATTTTAATCAAAACAGAAATAGTCAGCAGTGTAGAGGTTCTCTCTCCAACCTCTTAGCTACTTATGAGCTATCTACATTGTGTTGCTTCATGCTAGCCCGTTAAAAACTCCTTTTGTTATTCAGCAAAGTTATGACTTTATTTTGGTTTTGTGGTTTTCTCATAAACATTGGAGGGGAAAGTAAATATATTTTGTTTAAATAGGAACAGACAGCTTTCACATGTGATTAATATTAGCATTAAAGCAAAAGAGTTACTTTTATAGATTTCCTTTATGTTCATTAAAGAAAGCTTAATACAGAAAAGAATGCCAACTGCAGGACAAGCAATCCAACTATACTGTTTAAGAAACTAAAACTGGTATCTCTATACATCTGAAAGCAGCCTATGTTTCCAAGAAAAAAAAAATAAAAACAAACAAAAGCCTTTTCCATTTCTACCTTTTAAAACAATTTTTATGTTAAAATCTCCCAATTTTATTTTTAGAAACTGAAATTTATTGGGTTTTTGAATGAAATGTAATGAAAGCAATTTCTTTCAGCTCTTAAAATCTGCATCCTTTGAAAATGTGCAAGACTTTGAAATTATTTCCACAAGGGCTGAATTACTTAAAGGTAGTCCCATTGGCAGAGACCTTTAAGATGATGGGAACAGTGGAACCTCTATTCCCACACAGGAATGCTGGGATTGTGTACCAGTAAATGAGCCCTAAGGTGGGCATGCAAAACAAGCAGTTCTAGGGGAATCCTGTTTTGCTGATATAACTGCACTTGCAATAACAACTAGGGAATTCTCCCAGAACAGCTGTGTCAGTCAGCAAAGCTATTTTGGTATAAATCTGTACTGTGTACCTAGCTTGATATTTGGGGAGGAGTTGACCTTACAGTAGAAAATGCCAAAAGCAGTGGGAAAATGGAAAAATTTACTGTTACCATGTAAGCAGACGGAAAAGTATAACTGCATTTTCTGTGACTGCTTAATAGAGGATGCTCAGAAAACCCAAAATGTATGATTTAAATAAGACAGAATTTAGAAAACTTATATCCAACTGCTAGACATAGAAATAATGTAGGAATTATTGTTATATCATGAAACTTTAAGAAGAGTAGAAGACCACTGAAAGTCAATGCTGCATGGGAGCTATTGCCCTGGGATGGAGTTCATGACAAAGGTCATGATGAGTTAGGGACAAACTATTTAGCTTGGTCTGTTGTGATAGGACAAGGGTTAATGGTTTTAACCAAAAGAGGGTAGGTTCAGCTAAGATAAAAAGGTTTTTATAACAAGAGTGATAAAACTTTGGAACAGGTAGATGTCTCAAACCTGGAAACATTAGAGGTCAGGCTGGATGGGGCTCTGAGCAACCTGGTGTAGTGGAAGATGTCCTACTCATGACAAGAGAATTGGACTAGATGACTTGTAACTGTCCCTTCAAACTAAACCATTCTATGACTCTTTGATCATGATCAAAAAAATACTAAGTCAAGAAGAGTGAATTTTTTATAACATGGGAATTAGCAAAAGCAGCCATTACTTTGTGAAGGACTTTGTAGATTTCTGGAATCTGCCTTTTCAAAATGCTGGGCTGGTGTTGGCATGTGGCTGTCTCTGTAGGGAAGGAGGACAGCCAGCACAGTCCTAACATTTAGCAAATTATAGGCAATAGCAGCTTGTTGCTACATGTTACAAGTTTTCATACATAAACCCTGTTTTACACTAACTGGGCCATGTTTTTAATGATCTTTTCAGTGTATTGTTTAAGCTTTACACAAAGAAGAAGAAAGGTTTAATTCAGTAATAATAGCAGTTGTATATTCCAGTGATACGTAATCTGGACAAATTACTGGAAATTGCTTGAATAATAACTCAGTTGGAGAATAACATTTCCTCCAACCAATACTGGTATTTATTTTTCCTTTTGTGTTTTCCTAGAATTAGATAAATGCCGGGTTTTCAAACTGGATTATTTTTTGGAGTGGGAGACAATTCAGTTAACTCTTTCTAAGGCCCTTGTCAAGTATTTCTTCTCTGTTGACATGTTGGCTCTCTGATTAGTGAAGACTGAGGGCATGAGAGGAGGCAAAAACTCAGTGAAATAAAATACAGTGTGGGAGGAGTGGGGGCCTCCCTCCTGTTGTAAGAGGAAGCAATTTGCCCTTCTTGTAGTGACACATTGCACAAAGATTTCTTATAAGTGGGAAGTCATTAAGAGTTTGAATTACAATTTTAATATGTTATGCCTAATAGTTGATAGGTGTGGTGCAAGTTAAAGATAATTAAACAGCATAAAAAGCTCAGCAGCTGAATTGTTTTTTCTGAAGACAATCATGAACAAAATAAATCCCTTCTGTAGACAACAAAAGAAGTCTGTGGGCAATGCTTGACAGAAGAGGTGACAGAGAAAAAGACAATAACTCCTTTCCAGTCCCAATCCCAGAATACCTTCCTTAATTGCAGGTTAAGGGAGTGTGTTAAGAAACTTTAGATCACCCTTCCATAGTAACTGCCCTGGAGAATCCTCTCCAAAATGTGCACAAGGGCTTAAGAACTCTTTTATGGAGATGTGTGCTTTTATCTTGTGTTCAGAAGCTGAAGCAGGCTTTAGGAATTAATCTGTTATGTAGGCAAAAATAAAAAAATAATCACCATAAAAATTATTGCGTTCTTCATTCCAGGAAATTATGACCTCTGGGTTCACTACAGAGACGTAAAAATGGGAAGAATTTTTTTTTTTCCCCTTGAAAAAAGGTATGGTTTCATTAAGGAGTCATCAAATCATTATTTTTCTGAAGCAGCCCCATTTTCAGTCTAATAATTTGTGTTTACTTGAAGCAAGCTTGCTGAAGTACACCCGGTCACATCTAAAACATGGAAAAACATGGGGAATACATTAATTTCCATATTATTTCTTAAATTACCACACATGGTATATCTATATAAAAAGAAAAAGATACAGTTATTAAATTCAGAATAATATTATTGGCTGGCTGTATTTAGATTACGTTGACACTGAATATCCAGTGCCACAAATTAATCTTTTAGTAATTTTCAGGGAATACAACTAGTAAGCAATTGCTTCCACAGTTCTTTAGATGAGCCACTAAGATATTTTATAATAAATCCAACCCTACAAATAGAATTTCCTTAGGACAGTGCATACATTTATAGAAGATGTTTGACCTTGTTCTTTTTGACCTGGATTCCTACAACATAGTTTCTTTCAGCAAACTATGAAAATGTTAAAGTAATAGCACACCTTGGAGTCTCTTGCTTTGTCTTAATATTTAGCATTGAGATGGGAATTTGTTCCTTTAATATGAATTTTTTTCACTTCTCTTTGGTGACACAAATCAATGAGTATCAGTTAGAATTTAAACAATCAGCAAAACAACTAGGGGTGTTGTCAATATCAGGGTAGTAACTTGTTCTCTGTAGTTCAGGATGTGTCTAGATTGCCATCAATTAGATTATTTGTATAATGCAATCAGCTACAAACTGAGGACAGCCTCCCCAGATACCATGAGAATTTATGGATTTCTCACCTCAGTTTTTTGTGTCTGTTTTCGTTCTCCCATTTAAACATTTATCTTAAAGAATGAAAATTAGGACAGAAGCATATTGAGAAAGCTTGGATGGGATGGCGATCCAGTGTCTTTTACAGATTTTTTGTGTAGGTGCCTAATATCCCAATGTCTATTTGGGGCAATTTGTAATTGAATACAGATTGTTGAGGTTTTAAAGTGCTTTCCTTGGTATAGGCTGATTTTATCAATGACAGTCACTGTTTTTTTTATATATTATGCAATATTAGCAAAAATGTCAATTTGTTTTAATGGCTGTGGCTGCCAGATTGGATTCCTTGCTGAGGGGCTGAGAGATGCTGGGGCTCTGGCACTGTGGGACAGCCACAGCTGTAGGTGCGGCCAAATCCCCACTGAGGCTGCATATCACCAATTAAGTGCTCCATTAGTGTCTTGTTTGGTCCAGTGTGCCATCAGGGCCTTAGTTTCTGCTGAGGTCAGAGCTTAGGGGGAGGTGGTGGATGTGTTCATTCTCTTGTTTGGGAAGGAAAACAAGTGTGGACTGCTTTAAAGCCTCCTGGGTTCTAAGCAGATATTATTTCTTCTTCAAGAGATACTTCTAAGAGAAGTACTTGCACAAGAATATTGATAAATATGAGTGAAAGTAGATGAAACAAATGTTCCAAATCAGTTGCTCTTTTCTGAATATGTATTCTAGAGTTAATCTATATTTTTCTGAATATTTCCAAGTCACCCAACTGTTGCATTGCCTTTCTCTGCATTCTCAATGTCTTTTAAGTTTTATTAAGCTGTTTTTGTAAAAGTAATCAGTAGTTCATCTGAAATATAATGAACGTTAACTCATTTTTATTATCCAACTTCTCAAAAGCAATCATGAATTATTATTTAATGGACATTTACTTTTCTGCCATATCTTACACTCATAAAAATGTTGAAGGAAGTAATTTTGTCTGCTTTAGTGTTTATAGATAGAAAATCCTATAGTCACCAAGTCTTTTAAAAATATCTTTAGCAATTATTTCAGCACATTGGGTTTTGCAATTACATGATTTTGTATATTAGACATTTATTATTATTACTACCATTACACTTTATTTTAGAGTTGTTTGCTTTATAGTATTTTAGTAATGTCTTTTTAGAGTGAAGTGTAAACAGGAAAAGCTTACTCTACCCTTAAGTATACTTTAAAGGGGTGTAATGCAAAGGGTGATTTTAGGGGAAGAGGTACTGCAGGCTGACCAGGTGTCCACCGCAGACCTCGGCAGGTCTCTGCCACCATGGAGTGCCCGTGGGCTTGCCTGTGGCATACAAGAGAGGTGTCTGTCTGTCTTGGCAGCTCACCTTCTTGTTAATCTGTAAAACATCACAGATAGGTTGGGAGCTGACAAACTTGGGCATGTGGCCAGAGAAACCTGAGGAGCAACTAAATACACATTTTGGAGCATGACCTGAATGAGACATCTAAAAGATGTCAGAGCCTAGAGAAGATGCCCTGGGCATCTTTTATAGCCAGTAAAGAGGAAAAAACGGATTTATGTTCTTCTAAAATAAGTTCCTATGATGTTACATGAAACATGCTTTATTATAGTTATTTAGAAATCAAGTTATCAGGCAAATTGTAAAAATAGCTGTAAAAGCTCACTGCTTTGCTGTAGATTGAGTGATGATGGTTTCATCCCTGAACACTAAAGTTCTGACTAGTTTTCATTCCTCAGCAAAGTATGTCAGTGATAGCATTGGCTGGTTTTAATTTCTTATTATTATCCTTTCCAATCATCAGCTCAAGGAAATACACAAGGGGTATGAGTTTATTTCACTCTACACACTTTCTTCATGAAGAGTTTCAGTTCACTTCAAACCATCATTCTGTCTGCAAAGTTTGTTAGATCAAACCTTAAACATTATTTACCTTTATTTTGAGAAAATTCTTTTTTTTACTTGAAAGAAAACTAAATGCACCCCATGCTCTGCATTGACTATCATAACTGTTCAAAGGGCCAGTAGGAAAACAACAACCATGTGCAAAGTTTGATAGCAGTTTTGCACTGTCATGAACTATAGTGGAATAAGTGACTGATGCTGCAAAAGATTGCTACAGTAGCTAGTACCTCTTTTTAATCATGTCCAGTGCTTTAATTTCTTAGCATTTTAGGGGGAAGGTTGCCAATTGCTATACACTCAATTAATGTAACATACTGGATAAAGGAAAAAAAGGTAACAGTAAATAGTGTTGAGGAAGATATGGAAGATATGGAAGACCCCCAAAATTATGTGTTGTAGCTATAAGCAAATCTTCTAAGGAGTGAATTCAGGAAAGGTACACTCATATTTGCTAAGGAGGCAGATGTGCTTTAGAGAAATAGAGCTTGGGTAAAAGTGGAGGAGAGATGAAGGATTCACCTGAGGCTTGCAGGGCCAGTTCCTCAGGAGATGCTGGGCCACTGACAGAAGCGATGGGCACAAGCTCACACACAGAAGGCTCACGCAGAACATCAGGAAACATTTTTCCTCTGTGAGAGTGAGTGAGCATTGATGAGTGAGGTTTCCCAGAGAGGCTGTGAGTCTCCATCCTTGGAGATACTGAAAGACGTCTGGCCTCAGTCAGGGAAGCTGGCTCTAGTGACTCTGCCTCATGACCCAGGGACCCCTTCCCACCTCAGCCTTTCTCTGGTCCCAGTGGTTCCTTCCCTTTTTTACGGACCGCACCCGAGAGCAGACTCTCGCCCGCTGGCTGCAGGTGTGCCCTGCGGCCCGGAGCGAGGGCAGCGCTGACCAGCCGCGCTCCCCGCGGGTGCGCTGCTGCGTTCTCCGGTCCGTGCCGAGCCACGGGGCCGCCCCTTCTCCGGCCTCCCCCCGCCTCCTTCACAGCATCCCTGTGCGCCCCCGGCCAGCCCCGGCGCGCCCCTCCCGCCCGCCCGCTGCCGCTCCGGGGCCGCTC
>VXBQ01011589.1:0-104446 GCA_013400175.1 Phainopepla nitens | reverse complement strand
CCGGGTAGCGCCGGGGGTCGGTGCCGGGCGAGGAGCTGGATAGGGGGACGCGAGTGATGGAGAGTGGCTTGGGCTGAGAGTGAGATTGGTACCACCGTGCTTGTAGCTGGAGAGCGAAGTGTGATTTAACAGATGATGTTTATCGTCGCATTGCGAATGAAGTTACTAGCTGAACTTTAGTTATGTTGAGGGGAGAAATAAAGGATCGAGGGTCTTTCCATTCTTTCAATTTTCTGCTCATTCATACGAAAAGCAAACCGCACTTCCTCACAGGTGCTTTTCTGACAAGTTGTGGGCTTGCTGAGATATCCCTTGTCTGTCGTTACAACATAATTTGTACGGAACACCAAAGTTGAGCAATTAAATACTGGCCCCGAGTACCCTTTCATTAGAGACAGCAGTGTAGGTGGAAGGCTAACAAGAGAAATGCAGTGGATTTTCTGTGTAGCCATGCCCCCCCAAAAGAATTTGCTATTTGGAACATGCAAATGTACATACATAGTTAAGCACCAAACTCTATCCAGGATGGAACTTGTATTTCATGAGTTTGTTTTGAGGATACTGGTTTCATAACAAAAACAGTCTGTTCTGTTTAAATATGTTTATGTATGGAAGGAACTGATGGGATTTCCCTTGTTTTATCAGAACTAATTCAAGATTTTTAATTTAATTAAGATTAATGGAGCAAACTGCACCTCCAGGAGGGGAGAACACTATAAAACAGAGACACCAGTGTCCAGTGCTGCTATGCAAACATGTACCAGCTGTGTGTGTGTACACATTCATAATCTATTTAAAATACCTGCATATTCATTTGTCACCTTCCACATTTCAGGCTGAGGGTTCAGTGGCTGATGTGTGTCCCCAGTCTTTGTGTGTTTTGATTTATCTTTTCATGTGCAACAGTCTCTGAAATTTTTTCTTCAAAGCGCTTCTCATTTCTGATTGAATCCCAAGGCATGGTCTCTCACCTTTTCCCTGCTCTTACTTTGGGGCTGGCCAGCTTGCCCCTTTCAGTGGAAAAGAAGTGGCTGCCCCTTAGGGGAAACTGTGCTGTCCTTCAGTACTCTCATCTGCTTCCTGCCTTGAACAATGAAGTGAACTGCAAAATATTGCCAGTAGACTGCAGGGTAGGCTTCAGATGGCATTTTTAATTCTCTTGATGTGCTAATAAACACTATGGCTGAAAGCACACACTGAAACTATCACAAATTATCCTAAACATGTTTAGGTATTCTAAAAGATTATTTTTTTTATCATTCCAGAAGCATTTTCTTTTCAGTCCTGATTTTTAGCTATAATAATTGCATTAATCCTGTGTGAAATTAGAGTATTGATTTGTTTTGTTCTACTTGGTGTTCTTTACTTCTCTAGGAAGCATTTAACTTATTCCTTGGTGAAATCTGTGTTTGCTTAAAATTGTTCACTGGTTCAAAGAAATATAAAGTACATGGAGGTCAGTAGAGAAATATCTGTAAATTTAGGGGTAAATTATTTCTTTTGTGCTGGCTAATTATTTAAACAGAAGTGTTAAAAGATTGTGTACTGATTTACATGTCACATGTTGATTCATGTTATCTGATCCTATTTAGATGTAGGCTGCACTTGAAAATTCATTTCATTAATTCTAATGAAAAAATAGAAGTGTATTGCTATGCAATTTTATGGATTTGAGTTTCTTCTACCTCAATTTAGACATACCAGGTTACAGAGGGAATAGCAGGCATGACAGCTAAAATAATTTCCCAAGTGTTCCCAGTGGGATTAGAAAGAAAAAATTATGATGTATTTTCTGGATGACAGAAAATGGCACCTCTGCACTCAAGTTGGAATTTGTTGTCTTATGAATGTTCATGCAATTATATTAATGTAATATAATTAAAGTGGTTGTAGAACATACACTCCCATGTTCACATACAAATGTTCTTTTACAGTTTAATCTGAAAAAAATTGTCAAACCCACTGCTTCATAAGTTAACTGTTCTCAAGATGTAGTTATTTCTGCATGTGGTGGGTAGCTTAAAAAAATGATAATCTGTTACAAGGGGGCTTTTCTTTTGCCTTTTTTTTTTTTTTTTTACATTTCCCACTCAGTCATACTTTTAATGCAGATAGAAAATCTGACCTGTTGAGGCATTTATTTGAGATACTCTCTGAAGACTTTTGTTAGTTAACTGCCAAAGTGAATATGCTGGTCCAGAGATGTATCTTTCAGTATAAAAGAATATGAGTACTGTCAAGTTCAGAAGTAATTTAGTAGCAAGTAACTCAATACAACATATTAGTAATTTTGGAAGCTATTTTTGAACATGATGATTAAGAGAATTCCTTTACATGTTGGCTGATTAAAGAAGGCTCTTAAGCCCTGGCATCCAAGCTGTGTGTACTGAAGAAGTGGGCTATGGAAAGGCTGCTGTTTTCAATTGGTAGCCATGAATTTGAATCATAGAATCATCATGGTTGGAAGGGATCTTCAAGAACATCGAGTTCAGCTGCCCACTCAACACTACCACTGTAACCCCTAAAGCACATCATCCAGAGCCAGATCCAGATGCCTCTTAAACACATCCAGGGATGGTGACTCCACCATCTCCCTGGGCATACCATTGCGATGCCTGAGTCCTGCTAACAGTGATTTTTTTTGTTTCCGGTATCAATCTCCCCTGTCTCAGTTTAAGCCCATTTTCTCTCATCCTCTCACTGCAGACATGGCAGAAGAGACTGAGCCTCACCTCACTAGGCTCCTGCCAGGTGCATGTAGAGAGTGCTGAGATCCCCCCTGAGTCTCCTCCAGGCTAAACAAGCCCAGCTCCCTCAGCTATTTCTCATAAGACATGTTTTTTAGAGCGTCATTGCCTTTCTCTGGACACCCTCCAGCACCTCAGTGTCCTTGGAGGACCCAAAACAGAACACAGAACTCAAAGTGTGGCCTCACCAATGCAGAGTGCAGGGGAATTTGTCATGGTTAGGCCTGAACTTGCCATGGTTGGTCAGGTTTGCAGTACAGGGAACTGCTATTTGAAATAGCATTTCTTACCTGCTGATCAATTGAGATGAATCCTTCGAGTTTATGCACATTCATTATTTAGGAGTTTATTATTCTTAGCCACATCTAGTAAAAGGTGCTAGAAAATAATTCTTTGCGTCATCAATTTCTTTCTGACATGTCTGCATGTATACACACAGGACTAACATGGTGCCAGAGAAAATTATTTATGTTGTCAAAGTATCAAGGATTTAAAAAAATGTCTTTTGCATTTTATTTTTTAGATTCATTGTTGATAAAATGTATGGCCTGCATACTGAAGTGAGGATTGGTGTCAAATAACACTTGGAACAGATTTAAATTATATGGAAGTTGTTGAAGAGGTATGGGGACAGAGTACAAACCAGTATCTGTATGAATGCTCTTGAAGCATTCCAAGCCTTACATTTTTTTTCTGAAATCTTGGCTTAGTTGAAATTAAAGAAATTTTGTGATTGTCAAAAGATAAGAGAATTTCCAATGTAAATGCATGTGATATCCTTTTAGATGTCTGTGTAGTCATAGTGCAAAGTCTGATACACATGATGCAGTGTGCTAACTCATGCACTGTGAGCAACTCAGCTTCCTGTGAACAACTGAGCAAATGAATTCTTGTGTACAAGAAGCTTATTGGAGAAGAAGTAGATTATCCAACATGCAGGGAAAAGAAGACAGGCTCAGATCACATGATTTGATCACTAGAAAGCCTACATCTGTTTTTATGAGTGGGACTGATAACTTGGTGCTTTCTCAAATGACAGTGTGTATTGTTTACTGTAATAAATTTCCACTCTGGTTTCCTTTTTACACTCTTATTTACATTCACGTCTGGTTTGCATTTACACTGAGGTGTTGTTATAAACAGTTAAATAGCACATTGCCAGGAGTGCAGCTCTGGAACTGCTGGTTATAGCAAGGTCTGTATGCAGAACTATGCCCACCAAATGGGATTATATTTCAATTTAATATCTTCTTTTGCCAAAGTTTTTGGGTGGTAGTGAAGCTATGAGATTGAAGGGGAAAGCCAAATCCTTTGCAGGTGCTGAAGACAATTCAAGAGATAATTTATGATAATTTAAGACATAAATTAATTCAGAAAGAACTGGAAAGCATGTTGGTCTCCCAGTATGTTAGAAAAACAAAAGGCAATTTAAAAAAAAAAGCCACAGAATGTTCTTCAGTCCAAGACAATCATGCCAAAAATAGCAAAAATTAGTTGCATTAGCTGAGGGGAAGTTACACTACAGTTCTGTGTATTGATGTCTGCTGAAAGAAGTATCTGAGCATTGCTGCAGGAGTTCAGCAGGAATAGAAGCACATTATACTCTCCTGTCACTTGGCTGATAACTAGCTGGGAAAGTTGCTGGAGGGGTTGTTCAATCCCACATAGGTGTCAGTGGGAGTGCTGGCCCCAGGTGAAGGCTCAGGTCTTGTTTAAAGATATGCTGAGCTGCTCAGTTGAGCACTGGTAATGGCTTCAATGGCATTTCTCACTGACTAATCACTGCACTTTGGTAGAGCTGGAATAAAACTCAGCAGTTCCTGGATCTTGTTCCTGTGGTTAGACTGCCAGATCACAGTGTCCCTCTGGAGGTCCCAGTAGACAATAACAAGCAGACAATAATTTGACCAGAAATAGAAAATGGGGGAAGTAGTAACAATAAATTCATTAGCACAGTAATTACTAAAATGAAGAGACTTCTGCACATGAAGTAGTTATCCTTCAAAATTACCATCTTAAAAAGAATAAAGTAATATAGGAGTATCAGGCTATGAAGAAAATGAGAATAACTACACATCTTGGGGGAATTGGCCTACATTTTGGCCTTGGTGGTAAAGATGACCTTGTTTATGAGGAATGTTCACAGGCACAGCCAAGGAAGGATATGAAATGCCCTGTGACAGTTTATCCAGTGTAAGAGATGAAGCTTTAAAGATCTTGGCTCGATTGATGCTAACACAGCAGAGATCATCTGCTGCACATTGCATGCAATGGTGGGGTCACTCATCTTGGAGCATAAAAAGCATTATTACAATAATAATTGTTCAGTAAGAATCTGCATGACATTTAAGTTTATCATTGATAATTTTTTTCTGTTTAGGGGCTGACTTGAGTCAGCCTTTCCATCATGGTGGTGGGTCTGTCCCATTTCTGCAGTTCCATGGGCTGAGTTCCAGGGTGCAGGCAGTATAGCAGGCATTTTGAGCATTTTGAGCAAGTCACAAGTGTTTTTACCAGTTATACTCAGGTACTATACTAATGCAGTAGCTGTAGATGCCAAGATGTGACCTTTAAAAAAATAAGCATAGAAAAAAACTATACAGTTGCTGACAAAGTAAAGAGCATGACAAAAAAACCCACATATATTGTGGAAAACTAAGGGAAAAGCAGAAGAAATTGCAGAAGGATTGGCACAACATACTTCAACCTGAGTTAGAAATGCCCGGTATATTTTTAAAGCTGTATTTCTCTTATAGTTGTGTTTCTCTTCTGAGCTGCTGGTTCCACTGCAGCATGTACCTGAGTAGCTGACAGATAATTGGGATATAGCTGTGGCAGCAGCAGTGAAGCTACAGTGCATGGCAGGTTGCGTCTCTGGTGGTACCTACATGAACTGGTAAGAACCTGTCCCGTATCTACGTGCTGTAATTGTCATTTTTCAGTGTCAAGGTCGAGAGTGTAATCAGAGCTGCAACACACTGTGTTGTCATTGTTTCAATTTGGAGAGGTAAATGTTAAACAGCGATAGTTTGAAAATGGGTCATTACAGTGTAAAGTTTGCTCACTTTTTTGTGAACGGTGGTTGTTTAAATAATGATATTTGCATAGGATCATTATTCATCTTAGATAAAGCAAAGGAGGTAGAGCTGTTTCTAATTTGTGTAATCTCAGTAGCCATCCAACTTCTTGGCACCATCTACCTCATTAAGCCTTAATAGAGAGTGTTGAATTGTTTCAACACATTTGCTACATCATTCAAAAATGCTGCCCAAATCTATCTGTTAGTGTATGCAATGACCCTTGCTACAATAAAAATAACCAAGGTTAGGGTAAAGAATGGTGTTGCTGCCACTATTCCATATTTGGAAAGTATCTCTCACTTCATATAGTGGGGAAAAAAACCCCAACCAATTCTAAGTTCCTCAATATATGTACTCTTTGCTTTAAAGCATTTTTAATCTGCTCTTGACACTGCTTGAAATAATGGTTATTAATAAATACATAAGAATGGTATACATCCAGAAAATTGAATGTCCATGTAAACATAAAAACATTATCTCTTAAAATTGCAGAAATGGTTTCTGTTTATTTTGGATGATCATCCTTTGTCACTGGCAAAATCAGAGACTGGATGTGAAGAGTTCCTGTGATGAAGATGTACACCTATCTAGTTATTCTTTATATAGGTGGTATACAAAATCAGAATGTAATTCCACAAAATTACTTGCTCTGTTTTTCAGGATTTTAGTAGATTGGGGATGAGACTGATTTCCCACTGCTTTGCACTTTTTGTAGTTATATAGATTGTTGTACAGGATGTACAAAGTGGATATAAAATGCTACCATTCTGTTTTGACACGCACAAAATATGCACAAATTATTACAGACTTATTACATTTGAATGATAACAACATTTATCTGTGTGGAGATCATAACTGGTCTGAATGAGGGCTCCTGAAGAATTGTTCATTCAGGTCACTTGTCACATGGGACATACAGATGTGGGCTACAAAGCCATGTGCTTTTTGTTGTCATATCTCTGTGTTCAAGTTTACAGCAGGCAAATGGCTTTTGGCAGGTAAATCCTCCAACCACACCTAGAAAACTGATGGCCTTATCAATGACAGAAACAGAGACCTCTGCAGTGGTGCTGGAAGGGCCTGAGTGGCTGTGTGTAGTTCTAGTCCTGATCTGCATCTCACTGCCAGGATCTGTAATCAGCACCTCTGAAAGAAAGGATCCAACCAGACGTGCATATACTTATATGTTATATAGTCAGAGCCAGGTAACCAAAAGAGAAATGGAAATAACATCAGCACTAACTCTTCCTTACAGCTGTGGTTAATTAGTTTTGATTCCCTGGGATAGCTGTCTCTTATCACTGGTAAATTGTTTGTCAAGGGAGTGGCCTAGCACCAGACCTCTGTGCCGTGATTCTGTATACAGTTATTTGGGGTTACCACAAGTGTCACTTAGCACAGATACTGAAAACAAACCCTAGGGTGTTCAAGATGGTAATGTGTCCTTTTTATATGTAGCATGTGATTCTGAATAATAATGCCAGGGATACTAAAATTTTAGGAACATTAAGTACTTACTGCGTATGTAGGAAAACAGCTCTTTGTTTACAGCTCAGTCATGTAAAAATATTTCAAACACCTTTTTAGGAACATAAAACCGTAAGTTGAAGATCCTAAAGTGATGGATGCCACACACTCTTTTCTGATGCTCTTTCTCTTTTCTGATGCTCTTACCAATTTGCTGAAGGATCAGTTAAGACTGGAGAATGGACATCAGAACAGCAGTGAAATTGAAGTGGCAGAATACAGCTTTAGACACTTTGAGATGTGGGAGAGAGTAAGGAGCAGGTGCTTGCCTTAAACCACAGCATTGCTCAGAAGCCACATGTGGTAAATTGACTTGACATCACGTGTCCACAACAAGGCACAGAGTTGACTGAATGTATGACCAACCTTGCCATGACAGGGAAGCAGAATGCAGGCAAGGGATACTGCAATCTGGCCAGGACCAAATGAGACTCGTGATGGCTGCCTCTTGGATCCTGTAGGAAATTCATCAAGAATGGGATGCCAAGTCTTCTATACCAGCCTTTGACCAGAA
This sequence comes from Phainopepla nitens, assembly GCA_013400175.1. Lineage (NCBI taxonomy): Eukaryota > Metazoa > Chordata > Aves > Passeriformes > Bombycillidae > Phainopepla > Phainopepla nitens. The sequence continues at coordinate 96,578 of VXBQ01011589.1, read as the reverse complement.
GTACAAGCAACAGTTTTGCAGTTGATTATTGTTGATTATTTAATTCATCTCTCTCTTTTACATTTTCTTAGGTGCTATCTTAATTGACCATGCTTCCATTATGGCCAGGAAGAACACAGGAAGAAACAAAAAGAACAGGACAAGAGTGAAAAAGTGTTTCTTGACTGAAAATGAAGAACTAGTGAGGTCTCCCAAGAAATTTAAAAATGCATGGGGCAGACTAAGGCTGTCTGCCCAGACTCTCTCACATTTTCCAAACCTGGCTGCTCCCATACTGAAGAGCTTTCTTGCTGAAGGCAGCTCTGCTTTGGGCAGATCAGGGCAGGCCATTCCTGTCCAAGTCAAAATTTGTCAGTATTCTACATGCACATACTCATAGAAGCAGGAACTAGAATGCAGATCTTCCCTTCTTCCTTACAAGTAAGAGGAAGCGCCTGGATACAGTTTCCCCCGGCTCTGAAATGCTCTTTGTGTTTCAGAAATGCTGACAGCATGCACATGTGAAAATGACAATCAGAAGGACTGTAACACAAAACTTCATAAACTGATTGTTAGTGCTGGTCTATGAGAATCAGTGAAATGAGCTCAAACTCAAGTGACAGTGGAATCTGGATTTCCCAAATCCTGCTTAAATTAATAGATCCTAAACCATGTCTTCTCCTTGGGGTCTGTGGGTAGCACAGAGAAAGAAATAACTTGGCCATGCTTCCTAGTGCTTCAGCAAGAGCTTAGTGCCTTGTTCAACACTGACAAAACTTGAGCTGCTCCAGAAACAGAGCTGTGCAGCTGCAAGGGCTTTCGAGACGTACCCTGCCCCCCTTTTCTTCTGTAGGTTCAAATTTTCTTAGACTGTCTTTTATCGAGCCAGTTGATAACATATTGGAGCTGGTAACTAGTTGTGTAAAGAATTTTAGTCTTAAAAAATGGGCTCTTAAAGGCAGCTTATTCTCTTTGTGGATCTAACTCCTGAGTTGAGATGACACTGCTGGTGGAGCTTTTATGCAGCTTTTCCAGTGAGGTGGGGAGAGCAGACAAGAGCCACCTCGTGCACCAAAGTGTGTTTCTGAAACCACAGCTGCTCTGTACTCCACACAAGTCCTACCAAGAGATCACATACCAGCTGGGGACTGGCACAGCCAGCCTGCCTGTGGCTGTGCCATGTCCTGTCTTGGCTCTGTGCCTGCTGGGGAGCAGTTGTAGAAAGCTCCTGCCAAGAGCAAGCTGAGAGCTCTTGCTCTCACCACCAGCAGCAGATTTCATCTGGCTAGATCCCAGATGATGCAAGGTAATCTGTTACATTCACTGCAGTTTTTGACTTATCATCATCTGCTATTGGAGATTGTATCAGTAGTTTGCATCCCTAATGTGTAAGTGATTTGCACTCCCAGTTGTGGGAACAAATAATTCCGTGCGTAACTTAGAAAATGTGTCCTGCGGAGTCTATTTGCAGTAACCATATTAGTTAAACCACCAGTGTGATTAGCTGTAAGAATGAATGTGCTTTCATAAATACCAATGCAATTATTTCTGGTAATTTATTCCACTCCTTACAATATGTCTGCAAGAATCTGAACTAACGTTTTTCAGATAATACATTCCATATTTTGTGGTGAGGGCTTGAGCAAAATTTCTTTTTGCTAAGGCAATTAGCTTATACTAATTTGGAGAACATTTTCAATGTTCTTTATTAGAGTTTAGGAAATGGTGAGTAAAATGATTTTGATTGTAGGTACTTAGCAACATAGCAACAAAGTACATTTCTAAGCTCTCATTTCTGTATCTTTTCATTTGATAAGATTAAAACAGCGTGCATAACATGAGTGTATAAGTATATATACTTTAGGATTATAAAACCAACCCCCCAATTTTACAGTGACACCAGTTAGATATTTGTTTCTGAGTGAGTGGTGCATTCCCAAGTTACTAATCTAGGTAGAGGTTAGTATTGCCTTAGTTGGCTTCATTCAACTGGATGCTTGTCTTGACAAATATCTTTTCTGAAATTATCTGTCTTGAAAGAAAAAGAACAACTTTAAATCATATATTTTGTTTGTTCCTTTTGATTTGGGTCCAGTATGGAATACAGCCACATGAGTAGTTGAATTAACACAAGGGAGGAGGTTTCCAGGCAGGAATGAAGGAAAACAGTTTGGCTTTAGTAGAGTGGTATGATCTTCAACAACATGCTCTACCAGCTACAGCTTGGAGTATGGCACCAAAGGCTATTTCTTTGAGCTGAGTAACTGCTTTGTGGCTCCATTGCTCCTTGAAACCTTTTAAATTTTTTAATGCTGAATTTATGAAACATAAATTATGGATCGCAAAAATACTATTTTTTCTTTTAAATTGTTTGAGTAATTGTAGGATTATTTTTGATTTATTAACATTTTTCCAGGGATAAATGTATTGCTAGTATTGGGGGCAATGAAGTGGGGATATTTCTTGTGTATTGTCATGTATTAGTTTAGCCAAGTTTCACGTGAAAGAATATTAATGTCAGAAGCAGTGACTCAGGAGTCACGCCACTCAGATCTGGGACTTCTGTGATTTCTATTCCAAGTTGCCATTTTGCTGTTAAAATCTTCAATTCTTACTTGAAGAAGCATCAACATTATGATTCGGAGCTTTATTGATGAAAGGTCAGATCTTTCTCTTTGGAGACCATTCGAGAGCACTCCCTGTTTCTGTTGAAAATTGGCAAATAGTTATTCCCATAACCTCCTTTCTGCCCTCCTTAAATTCCGTGTTAAGGTCAAAATAATTACTGTTTACCACTTGCACTTACACAAAAGTTGGATATACTACACATTCCTAACTTTCATGCTGTATCAAAATTGTATCTTCGTGTGCCTGTTGTCATGTGAACCAGACCACTTATTTCAATTAAAATGAATGTGGGAAAGTAAAACCACTTTAAATTAAGGTTTAGAGGGATGCTATGAACACGTCTGCCTCTATGAAGACTTGAATGGCAGTTGCAGGAGTTCTGCCTTGATTTCTCAGTACACTGATGTGCAACAGATGTGTTCATTTTTTTATTCTGTTCTCCTACAATGAACGCATACAGACTTAAAATTCTAGTTCAGAAAAAAAAATCTGCCCTATAAATTAATAAAAGTTATTATATAGCCCTTCACATATTACATAATTGAACATATATTTCTCCCAAACTCCCAAATCTTTGAAAGATGTATGAAGATACTGAAGAGTCATGCAAGATGGAGATGTTCTTTTAAATTTCCATTAGGGACTTCATGTTTACAATAATGAATTGAGAATGACCATCATTCAATGAGGCTGAATGAAAATGAATGCTTGCTTGTCAAAAGAGTTCTTAGAACAGAAGAGTAATATCCTGTGGGGCTTCAGAGTTGTGTGCCTTTCACATGTAACTATGATGCAGTGTATCTTTTCAACAAAACTACAGCATGATATTTTTCTGGCAGTTTGTGGGAATATTTCTTTGAAATGAGCTTGTATTTTAAAACAACTCTGGACCACTGTTTGAAGTCAGCTGCCAGCTTTCATTAGTTGCATATAAATAATAAACCAGCAGGCACTTGGAATGGTGCAACCTAAAAGAAATTAAATTGTTGATTTCTGACCTTCATTTTGCATATGTTGTAGTAGCCTGGTACCTTTTTTATTTGCATTTCTTACATCGAGTATTGATGGGTGCTTTTTTTTAAAGTAATTTTGATGCATTTTTTTTTTTTCATTCTACTGGGTACTGAATTCATTTGGGTAGCTGAAGTTCTAGAGAAAAATTATTACTTCTATTATTATTACTACTTGTATGTACTGATTAAAAGTGATCATCTTAAGGAATATATAGAAGGCTTGTAATAAGCAATATGATTTGAACCACTCATGATACTGCTGTAGAAATGTCTCACTGCTGCTAAATATTGCAGAGTTATTAATCTTTCTTGACAAGGAGCCAGTGGTTTTCAAGGTATTTTTGGTGTCTAGTTCACACTTCACTACATTTCCCATGTTCTTCATCTGAGCTAATATTCCTCCTGACTGAGGGGCCTGGGAGACTTCAACCCATGCTGCAGCCTGTAGGACAGTGACAGTGACACTGAGTGCACACATTGAAACTGAGCTCTCACCCCCATTCCGGCAGCGAGGGCGCAGATCCTCTTACTCTAAGCCAGTCCCTGTGCTCACACATTCCCCCTGGGGTGTGATACTCCTCATCCCAGGACGATCTCCTCCTTTTGCTCTTTTCCTTTGTCAAATCCCTAAAGCTTCACCAGCCTCACACGTTGCACAGAAGTTCTTCTGGCCTCTAGTACCTGACGAGGCAGAGAAGACATAAAGGGTACCAGATGCTACAAACAACTGCAGAAGGAAGTTGAGTCCACTGACGTCCTAGAATGCTGGATATTTCTCTACCCTCATTGTATCAGTATTTGAGAATTGTTTTTCTTTTTTGTAGCGTGTTTTAAGTTCCTTCTCGTTTATAATACCAGTCTATCACACATCACTGTGCTGCACTCAGAGGTGTATAGAACGTATTAAAAGAAATCAGTATGCAGAATTCCTTGCACCCTTGCAGTGAACAGCATTTAAAATCAGAAATGGCATGGAGTGGCTGTCTTATTCATGAAAGAAAAAGTGAGGCTTCATTCCTACTCATTTTATCCAGTTGAGGTCTTGATCAAAATTCCTACACTAAAATGCTGTTATATAGCTGCAGTATTTTTTTTCCCTTGTCTGATACCCAGGCATCTGTCACATTGCTGGTTTTACAAGTAAAATGAAATTATGCAAATAAATAGAAAAATAATTATTCTTGGAAGTGATAAGAAAGTTTCATATTGTATATAAAAATCAATACTGTATCTTTTAAATATAAATTTAAATTTATCAGCTAGTGAATAAAGAAGAAAGCATGGGAACAGTTCTTGATTTGTAGTTTACTATCCTCACTAATGGATATCTGTAACTTGATTTAGGAGATAATGACCAAATGTTTTTAAAACAATAATTCATCTGAATTTCTCTGCAGGTTTTGACATCACGGTAATATTTTAATTGAATTCCTAAGAGGGATTTATTTGTCCAGGGAAAATATATCTTAAACACACTAGACTATGCATTGTTTAAATCTGGTTACCTCCATGGGCAGACTTGTGTTGTCTGACCTGGGGAAGCAGGCAGTGATAGAACTAAGACCCTGTAAAAGAGATTTATGATGCTGTTTGCCTGTTACTAAAAGATTGATAATTTTTAAATGGAAGTTTTGTTACAGGTCATTAATTTGTGGCTCTGCGGGTTTGTGCCACGTGGAGCAGGGGCGTGCACAGTTACCCAGCTGTGACAGCACAGTGGCATGGGGGCTTCTCTTTTGTCTCCAACAGAAGCAGGGGGCAAGAAGCTGCGGAGCACCGTCCAGAGGAGCACGGAGACAGGGCTGGCCGTGGAGATGAGGAACTGGATGACTCGCCAGGCGAGCCGGGAGTCAACGGATGGCAGCATGAACAGCTACAGCTCTGAGGGAAAGTAAGCAGCATTTATAGCTGTGGTTTCCTGATGTCTCTCCATGAAACTGGGGGACGTTTCTCCATGAAACTGATCATTAGAGAGAAGCACAGTGAGTGCTGTAGGTCCTGTTCAGTCAGAATTCCCTTCACAAGCCAATGTCATTGATGGACTAAGCCTAAGTCTTCCCCTGTGACCAAAAGAGTCTCCCACTGTTGGTCCAGGAAGGAGGAGAATCATTTCTGCTCTGCCATGAGAAGGGCACGTGGTGGGTCAGGTCATCATCATGAGGTGTGTCAGAAGGGGAAGCAGGTGCAATACAGCAGGTAAAACACAGATATGGACAAGTTCTCTTCCAAAAACTCCTGGCATACATGAGTGCTATGCAGAGCAAAGCATTTCCAGAGCATTTCCAGGTGTCAATTCACTGGGCTCAAGAGTTTTTCAAAGATTCTACTACTTTTAACCTGAAGAAATTATCTGGGCAGAAGTATAAGTCTGTCGTGTATCGCGGTTATCATAAAAGCCCAAGTTAAAAACTTCTGAGTGATGTATCTGAGACATTGCCCAGAAAAGTCTTATTGTAGGTTGATTTATTAGTGGTGTTCACAGCACTGGACAATACATCTATGCTGCACAATATATCTTATGTGTCCAAGTTGATGCACTATACACATTTGAGATGGACATTTCTTAATGATTTGCCATTACAAATTTCATTAGTTTTTGCTCCGTAATGGATCACAGATAATTTATGGCAAGCATTCTAATTTTAAGTTACTTTGGCCATTTGCCGCAAGGGATTTCAATTCTGTTATTGAATAGATGTCATTCTCAAAGACATTTTTAACAAAATATTTCTAATTAATGGTGATTTTGAAAATACCAACCATTATTTGGTCTAAAGTCATCATTTCACAATGTACATTTGATATTTTACCATTGAATTCATGGTAACGCAGAAGTGTGAGCAATTTAACCTTCATGTAACTAAGTGAGTGGTAAGGATACATGTTAGTATCTTAATGAGCTGGTCTCATGTGAACACTTTGATAATTAACAGTGGTCTTTAATGCATTGGAAAAGGAGAACATGATGGAAGAATACAAATTTGGAAATAACTGAGGAGTAGTGCTTTCTTTACCTGTTTGTTTATATGCTAGAGGCTAAATTGCTGCTTGTTGAAAACTGTGGGATTTTAAAAATTACAGTAATTGTTTTGTAAGTTCCTTACAGTACTACCAAACACACAAACATTAAGTGCAAAACATCTAGAAAACAAAAAACAAACCCAAGCCAAAACCAAAAAAACCAAACAAACAAAAACACAAACATACAAAAAAGGGCGAATTAAAGTGTATGTTTTGTTGGTTTCTTTTTCAATATTATTTCTAGTTTGATCTTCCCTGGTGTGAGATTGGCTGCAGACAGCCAGTTCAGTGATTTTCTGGATGGACTTGGTCCTGCCCAGCTTGTAGGACGACAGACTTTGGCAACGCCATCAATGGGTAAGTGTTTATGTCCTCTGGGTATGATATATTCTATTTGGTCAGGTAATTAGAACATCAAATTTATCTAGATTGCCTTTAAATATGGATTTCTCTTGTGGTTTTGAGCAACTCAGTTAAAACCAAAGCTGTAACCTCAGCCAAATTTGAGCATAATCATGGGTGATTATGAAGACATGCAAAAGGAGAAAGTTGCTTTGAAAAAGTCAGCCTTTTACTTCTTCTTCAGTTTTCCATCTTTAAAATGGGGCTAATGAGACCAAAGTTTTCTCTGAATCACTTGGATAATGTATAAAAATTGGTAATTTAGGTGCAAAATATTTGTTATTATTGTGTTTACAGGCTTTTATACTCACAAGTTATCTTTTCATATTTGTCTTAAACTAGAGGAACAGTGAAGAGATTTCAAGCCATTTTACAGAGCTGCTTTGTATTAATTCCCTTGCTGCCTTTTTTTATATATGAAACTCTTAAGAAATAGAAATTAGTTTGAAGTAATAGAGGAATGGAAGATGGGAGACCAGGTGTTATTGCAGAAGTTTTAAATTGTTTACTAACATAAACAACAGTGAAGTGGGTAAATATTAAATTATCTAGTAGTGTTAAAATCCAGATCATGCTTATTGATGGAAAACAGATGATACAAGTCACCATGTATTCATCCTAGAAATTTTGTCGACATTTCGTGTATTAAAGTGTTTCTGAAATACAATGGTGGAAATTCTTTTTGTTATCTAGGAGATATTCAGGTGGGAATGATGGACAAGAAAGGACAGCTGGAAGTAGAAATAATCCGAGCCCGTGGCCTTGTTGTAAAACCAGGTTCAAAGACACTGCCAGGTAAGGAAGAAAAATCTTAGTAACAGTCTTAGCACAGGGCCAGGGGTTGGACTTAATGATCCTAATGGGTCCCTTCCAACTCAATATATTCTGTGATTCTCTGAGTCTAAGAATAGCATTCTACCAAAACAGTCTGTGGCTTTTCTGTTCAGTTTTGTCAACTCTTAACAAATTCAAATCTCAGTAGATTATGATGTTGTATGCTGAAATGCATACCGTATTGAAATGATGCACCAAAAATCAGCCCTACTTTAGAAGGACATTAAAAATCAGGCTGCCAGAAGGCCCAAGAGTATTTTTGGTTATAGCAAAGGTGTCCTTAGTTATGGGGTAGAAAGAAAGGTATAACTACAGAATTCATATAGGAGTCATAGGAATGAAGAGTGAATCAAGAGATGTGGAATAGATATGTACTTGAAAAGTAGACCAATATTTGTTACTTACTCCTTATTTTATAATCTCACATCCTGTAACATTATGTAAAAAGGACAATATAATGATATTTTTAGCAAGCTCTTCTGCCGAAATAGAAATTGTGTCAGAGTCTTTTCTTCACTGATTTTCACCTTCATGTAGATAATTTTAAATTATTAACAATTTGGAGCATTGATCCAAATCTCAACAAAGTCATTGCAAGTTGTACATTTACTTAATAGGCCTGTTTTGCATATTGTACAGTATAGGGATGCTATATATAGGAATACCTGATTTTTTCAGATCAAAATCTGAATTGTTTCATAGTAAAGGAGACATACAAAAAGAAGTCAAGAAAAAATACACCTAAGGAGAAGAGTAAAAAAAAATACATGGATGGTTTATAGGGGAATAACTGTTAATGTTGCTTATGGAGATTTGTTCTTATAAGTTATATATCCCTTAAAGGCAGATTTTTATATGGTGATAGAAAGTGTGTGTGTTACACAAAAAAATCTGGACTTCCTCTTTACCTACTGTTCTTTATTTTCATTCTTCTAAGCACCATACGTAAAGGTGTATCTATTAGAAAATGGAGTCTGCATAGCCAAAAAGAAAACAAAGGTAGCAAGAAAAACGCTGGAACCACTTTATCAGCAACTTCTATCATTTGAAGAGAGTCCCCAAGGGAAAGTTTTACAGGTAATTTGCATAAATATTCCTCTGAACCTGAAAATGTCACCTGTACAGTTCTCACTGAATGAGTTTCAAACTTGTTTCAGATTTCATTTGGCAATAAATTCTCATATTGTATATACTTGCTGAGCAGATAAACACAACAGTAATAGCTATTTGTGCAAGTAGCAACTGAGTATGCAAGTAGAAGTGAGCAAAAGTGAGCTATGGATTATTTTGCTTCTGCTATATGTATGGGCTCCTGTCACTGGGTTTTCTCTGGCATTGTGGATAACTGCTGTTTGTGCCCAGATCATTTCTGTCACTGCGGCATGATTGGTATACACAGAGCTAAACTGTGTCAGCAGGATATTTCTTTCCTTACTGTAATTAAATAAGCAGAGATTTTTGACAAATCAGATTAAAGCTTTTGACATTTTTGCTGAAATTTTTGTATTTTCTTGTGTTTCTTTTCCCAACAGATAATTGTTTGGGGAGACTATGGACGTATGGATCACAAATCATTTATGGGAGTGGCACAGATACTTTTAGATGAACTGGACCTGTCCAACATGGTGATTGGGTGGTTCAAACTTTTCCCTCCTTCTTCCCTAGTAGACCCAACCTTAGCTCCTCTCACTAGAAGAGCTTCCCAGTCATCTCTTGAAAGTTCAACAGGACCTTCTTATGCTCGCTCATAGCAGCTGTGAAACTGTTGTCATAGCAACCAGCGTTACAAAAAAAATAAAATTACAGGTCGCAAACCCTGGTAACACTGCATGCTTAATGTTGTGTCTTCTGAGCCTGTTTCTAGGGCTGCAACGCGATCCTGTGTTCTCAAGGAAGTTGCACACATTGTGCCCTATGGAAGGCCCTCAGGTGATGGACTGAAATCTTGAAGAACTGATAGGTTTGGAGTTCAGGGACTCAGTTTTGGTCCAATCTGAAGCCATGGACTAAACTAAAAAAATCAATCTGTTTCATGCAACAAAAGTCCTTTTCAATGGCATATCTGTTTTGTTGCTCCTGTTTCTTTATTTATCTGCCCTCCCCTCCTAAAGTTTGGTTATGCCACAGAAATGGAGTTACCCTCCCATGAAGCCACATTACAAATCAGTGGATTAGCAGACATTGGAAGAAAAGAAGAATCTAAGGATGCTGGAAAAGTCAACTGACACTTGCAGCAGTTGCTTGAGATCTGAAAACTCTTCATATTGAAAAGGTTCAAGACTTAAAAGTGCCGGGCTTCATACCTCCAGTTCACACAGTGAAACCCCAGACATGATGGACTCTCTGAAAAAAAAAAGTTCTGTGGATATACTGTACTGTATGAAATTAAGAAACTTTTTTGCATGGACACAGATTTAGCTGAACACTTAAATTATTTTCTTGGGGCTGCAACTTGCAAAAAATAAAAAAAAGAATAAATCAGCCATTTTCAACAGTTTATATTATTTTTAAAAATAAATTTCACTAGTGCATGGTTTTAAAGGGAAGAGAATGCAACAGGGTGATACAAAGACAAACCACATTTATCATTCTTTAAACCAGTCATGGTCTGTGTTTTCGCAGGCTTATATTAAAAATAAAAAATAATTTCTAGCAAATATTTAAAATTCTGTTTATGTGACAAGAAATAAGTGTAATATATTAAATTTATTTAAATGTAAAAGGTACAAGCCTTGTAAAGTTCAACATAATGTGCAAATTGTACACTTCTTTTACCTCCTTCTTTCTCTATCTCTCCTTCCAATCTCCATTATTCCTTTTACTCTTTTCCCCCTCTACCTCCCAGGATGATCAGCATATTCTAAAATGGCTACCTTTTGACTTATTACTGTCTTATGCCCCATATTTGGTTCAGGGTTGCAGATTGTTCTGCATTTCTGAATTATTTGAGAAAAATATTGTTTAAGAGCTTTCTTTTTTTCAAGCATGTTGAAAAGGATTTTGCAACATGGCTTGGGAGTACATTAATGTAATTCAGCATGTATTTGATAAAGAAGATATTTGAACTTTTGCAATTTATTGTACAGTGCATGGTAACTTATTTTCATTTTTTCTCACTTTCAAATTGAATTCTACAGCAAAATACTGGAATCATGTGGCCATTGTAAGATGTGTTCAATAAATTTGTTTTCAGCACCAGCATTTTTCATTCAAAAACTGAACTATTATTTCTTGAAGGTTTTTGGAAAGAGGAAAAATTATGTACCTGATTGATTTTTAGGAAACAAATTTAAGCACTTTTATTTGCACTAAACCAAATTGATTGCTACATTTTTGAAATAGCGAAAGCAACAAAGGTTACAAATCCATAGGGTTCTTCTGCTGTAAAGTTCAATTTTCATAAATTACATTTGCGTTGCAAAAGACATAATTAGGAAATATCAGTCTGGAAAGTATCAGTCTTTGGTTCGTAAAATAGCCTTAAAAAAAGCTTAGCAGTACCACTCTGTCAGCTCTTTTGACACCATTACCAGAACCTCACTGCAGTTAAATGGATCTTCAAAACCCTGGGTTTTGTAGCAGACAGTAACTACCGTTGGGTGGTGCTGCAAGTTCAAGCTTCTCATTAAGTTACGTTATTTAAAGGGAATGTAACTGGCTAATGTTTAATAACAAAATATCTTTTTTTTTTTTCTGGGTCTTTGTATGCCTTTAATACCTACTTAAGGTTTAATATTGAAATCTTGCAATAATTTTTGAAGTACATTATATTTACCTTTTTGGCCACACAGAATTATTCTGATTTTATTTGAAAATCTATTGAAGTTTCCCATAAAATTGTACATTGCCTCTTGAGAGGGAAAAAGTAATAACAGTATCACTTATAATGCCTTTTACTTTGTGCAATATCATAGAAAATGAGATTGTGTCTTGTCTGCAGAGTTTATATAACGGATTATTGTTAAGTTAATAGACAGACTGGTAAAATTGTATTTATTGAAATAATTTAGACACCTGTCTACCAGCAGCAAATAATTACTACTAACATGCAGTCTACAATATCCCCTAGGATATTAAACAAAAATACATAACCATTTTCCTGACACTGTGAGATGTGCTCACACATTCTTGTATGCATACTCCTCTATAAATTATTTCAAATTTTAAAATCAAGGACATGACGCATGGAAGGTTTGTACATAATTGTCATTATGCAGTATTTATTTTAAAAAAAAATTAACGTATTTTTTTTAATTTTCACACGTCTGCAATTCTACTTATGGTTTAGTCATGTAAATAGTACTATTCCAGTGATCACTGCTGTCTTGTAAATAGTACGTTTTAAAAAGTTAAAAGGAATTACAGTTGGGAAAAAAAAAAAAAAAGGGCAGATTAAGCCTGTAATGAACACCAACTAATGTAAATCAAACTCATTCTGGTGATGGTATTTAACACTTTAAATAAAACATTTTCTTTACAGAATTTGTGTGCAGAATTCTCTTGCTTTTCTCTAAGGTGGTCAGCAGCATCCTTCCACACCCTGCAGTGGAGCTGGTGGCAAGCAGCTCATGCAGCTGGAGAACAAGCCTGCTTTTCTTCTCCCAGGAGAACTGCAGGTGAAATGCCAGTTTTGAGATGCCACGTTCACCGCCAAGCTCTGATCCTGGCCTGTATCAGGAGCAGTGTGGCCAGCAGGAGCAGGGAGGTCATTCTGCCCCTGTACTCGGCACTGGTGAGGCCACACCTTGAGTGCTGTGTCCATTTCTGGCCCCTCAGTTTGGGAAGGACATTGAGAGCCTTGAGTGCATCCAGAGGAGGCAGTGAGGCTGGAGAGGGGCTGGGAACACAAGCCCTGTGAGGAACAGCTGAGGTTGTTTAGCCTGGAGAAAATGAGACTCAGGGGTGACTTTATCACTCTCTACAACTCCCTGAAGGGTGGCTGAAGTCAGGTAGGGTTGGTCTCTTTCTCCAGGCAGCAACTGACAGAACAAGGGGACACAGTCTCAATCTACATCAAGGGAAATACAGGCTGGGTATTAGGAAGAAATTCTTCACAGAAAGAGTGGTAAAGTACTGGAATGGCCTGCCTCAGGAGGTGGTGGAGTCACCATCCCTGGATGGGATTAAAAAAGACTGGCTGTGGCACTCAAGGCCGTGGTTTAGTTGAGGAGTTAGGGCACGGGTTGGACTCGATGATCTTGAAGGTCTCTTCCAACCGAGGCATTCTGTGAAGCTTGGGGAGCAGTGGGAGGCCAGGTGTGCCCATCACGCAGCAAGGCCCTGGGCTCTGCACTCTGGCCACCCTCAGGCTCCCACACACTGACAGTGCACGGCTCCCAGGATGGAGCTGACTCCAAGCTCCAAGCTGCTCTGGCTGCCAGGATGTGCTTCAGCTCCAATATAACCAGCACACTAAATGTGCTGAGACTGTGTAGTGCTCCCATCAGCTGCTGTGGAGTGGCTGCACCATCCAGTTAGACTTCCACCCTACTCCTAGACACCATCTAATATTACCTGCCTTTTTTTCATGGGCAAGGTAAAAATGAGGACAGAATGCTCACCTGACAGTGGTGGCTGCAAGGGCTCATGCAGCCTCTGCAGAAGGGAGCAGTGCTCCAACACTTCTGCAGTGATCAGAGGGGTGGCTGGAGATGGGAGTGTAGAGAATTTCTCTCTACCTCACCCCTCAGAGGCAGCATCAGCACAGGCAGTGGTGACTGGGCAAAACTTGAGCACTTATGACTTGGAAATTTACTGAAGAGTGAGAGGCTGGCTGGCAGTTTGCACAGCAAGATGTGTGTATTTATTTCCAGATATGAGGTGAAAGAAAAGCACTGCAGTACTGTCATGAGACAAAACCACCAAAAAAGCAAGCAAATGTATTTTGGGCTGAGCAGTTGTGGGAGTTGTGAAGATAGGAGCTCCATTTGTTGCACTGCATCTGCAAGTGGCTTGCTGGAGGAACAGACCCAGATTTCTGGTGTGTTAAACCACTAATCCTCCAGCAGGTCCCTCTTCTGCTGATGCTGACATTGCTGTTCAAGGGTGTCAGGGCAGGCAAGTCTCTGGGTGGGAACTAGACTTTGAGGGCAGGTGAGGCTGCCCCATGCTCCGGAGCACATCACTTCCAGCCTTGTGGTGGGGTGGGTAGCAAAACACCCTGAGCAGCTGACAGACCTTGTCTGTCTTTGGCACTTGTTAGAAATATAAACAGTTACACTCAGTGGATCTTTGAAAAGGCCATTTGAACAGACAAGAAATCTACAACATATACTTTTCTAAAGGGTCCTATTCTCTAAGACAATTTCTCAAGACTGCTTGCTGTTTTCGCTCTCCAATTACTTCCTGTCTATGTCCACTTAATTTCAAATCAAACAAAACTAGATCATTTTAATAATAGCAGTACCACTTTACTCATAACTACTAAACATTGGCTCAGATGGCTGATGCATCTAGTTTGCTGGGAAGAGTTTGTGCCAATAAAAAATGCAGTAAAACACCATGGTGCCCTAACTGTAGGGCTTTTCTCCTTCCATGCCTTTACTTCAGATTTACAAGGCTTAAGTAGCATGATGTTTGCCATGCTGAGGGTGAGCATGGGGCCACCACATCCTAACCAGCACACTATTGCATTCTAGCAGTTTCTCACTACTATCAAATATCTGTTCTCAACTGTATAATAATTAAAATGTAATACTTTTTATATAGAGGTTTAATATGGCATAAAAGGTAACAAAGCAATAGATTTCCTAGCTTCCTCACAAAATTAGATGATGCTGTGTGAGAGTCTAGAACAGTTTGTACTTCTTCCCTTGGCTCATATCTGGGTAATTCTCACCTCTCTGATACCCAAGCAGCAAAGAGCAGACACCACAGCTGTAGATGTCATAATCAGCTTCCAGTTGTGACTATCCTCTCTGTTCCTTCCTTAGTAAATATTTACAGCAACGCTTCACCGGGGGGAAGCAGCAATGCAAGAAAGAAGATGCACATGTGCCCAGCAAAGAATGATTCACCTTCATACATTTATGGAACCTAGCTTAGCTGGCAAGAAAAAGAAAAAATACAGCTGTCTGCTACTAACACCAAAGATAAATTAACTTCTGGAATTATTTGCTTAATACCTGCCTATTTTTGATGTCTTGTTTAGGATGGGATGAGTCATCCATCCTAAACTGGAACATCATTCTCTTCTCTCTCCATTGGCCACAGAGTCAGAAAGTGGTGACTGGCTTGTGTTGAATTTCTACTTTCACAGAGGCTGTGCTTAGCAGAAGCAGATCCAGGCACAGTAGCCAGAAATCAGAAAGAGGATTCCATAGTCCTTCAATAGCTAGACCTATCTGAACTGCCTGTATAATTATCAGGACTGAGGGCAGCAGGCTGCCAACAACTGATGAAGGAGGAAATGGGTGTGGATTAATTTTCCAGGTCTGACACACTGTCATATCAGGTCACTCCTCAGCCCAGCCTCAGGAAGAAAGAGAAGCAGTCATACTAATTAAACCACAGGGCACTGGTGCCCTAAAATATGACATGGAAAGAAAACAGCATCCTAGATCTTCAGAGAGTGCAGGGCACAGGACTAAGGAAAAGTTTGTCATAAGTGCTTGTCCTCTGTGACTATTTCTCTAACCAAGAACAATTTATTAAGTGCTATATAAAATGTACATGTTATGGAAGTGATGTTGGTATGAAGATGGAATGGGTGAGTTGCACTGGATGCCATTAATTTTAGAGGCATGGAGGTATCCTAAACCTTAAAGAGGTGGGAGCAGGTTTGGCACTGGCAGAGTGTTTCAAGCGCGAGGCTCACGAGCAGTGGCTGAAGTCACTTGGCTTGTTCAGCTTGGAGAAGGAAAAGGAGTGACTCCACCACAGCCTAAAACTTCCTCCTGGGAGCCAATGGAGGGGGAGCTGCTGATCTCCTCTTTGGGGAGCAGTGATAGGACACAGGGAAATGGAATGGAGCTGCATTGGTCGAAGTTCAGATTGAATATTAGGGAAATTAATTGAATATTAGGGTGGTCGCTCACTGGAACAGGTTCTCCAGGGAAGCAGTAATGAGTGTCTGGTTGATGTTCTTTGTCACCTGGTTTAGGTAGTCCTGTGAGAAGAAGGGAGTTGGACTCGATGCTCCTTCTTCTAATTGAGATATTCCATGATTTCTTTGGACAGCTGTTAGGGCTAATGTAAGAGTTGTTAGTCAAAGTCATTCTGTCTAGCTACAGTTTTGGTGAAGGAATGATCAGCTTTTTAAAGATGATATTTATATTAAGGTGACACCATTCACTGAAACGAAAACAAACCAAAATACCAACATTTGCTAGGCCAAAACTCAACCATAGGTCCTGCTATGCTGATAGTGCAACTGAGACATGAAGAAGAGGGCCAGTACTACCCTTGCCAGTGCATGCTAGCCTAGTTTGAATGCCAAAAGCAGCCAAAATTATTATCCCTTGATAATTAAAATTAATTCCCCTTGAGAATTAAAAGAGATTTAGGTAATACTGAGGGATTAAATAGTAATGTAAAATTATCAAAGTAGCAGATATTTTATTGATATCAATTCTGATCCCCCCTTTTGTTTCTGGTTAATTAGTATTTTAGCTGCAACGTTCCTGAATACTGGCAAGACAGATCCCTGAAGATGAGGAAGAGTCAGTTATATCAGGGATCATCTCTCAGGGACCAGCACACTGAGAGTTCTGCTGCATGGGAAGAAACTCAGTTAAGAAGCTTGAGGACTTTTTGAAGTTTCTTCTTACAGTCTCCCACACACCGGAAATAAAACAAAGATTTTCTTTATCTAACAATTTCTCAGCCTATATTCTGATTCCATACCAAATTCTGAGCTGTGATTTTGTGTTTTGTAATTTGTACTCAAGAACTGCTTACTCTCAGACCTGCTAACCTGGCCTTTCAGATGCCTTGGTTACCATCTGCCACATGCCCAAGGTGTCAGTGCACACAGTTACACAACCTCAAGTGAGTTCTGTCCTTCACTGTGTTTTGGCTGTACAAACACTCTGTTTTGGCTCAACAATCTGGAAGCCAGCAGCTCTGGCTCTCTAGGAACAGCCCTGGGGTAGGATGGCACTTTGCCAACAAATTTATTCTTCACTAGCAAAAATACAACTTGGAGGATTGACATATTTTATATATCCTGATGCACTTTGGCCATTGAAATAAAGTGAGAGCTAAGAAGGATAGATCTCAGAGTGAGTCAAGAAGAATTTGGGTGTATGAAGGGAACTCTTAAATGACTTAAAATGCAACCACATTTCTAAGTGGTCCCCTAAACACATGAGTCAGGTGATAACAAAGAAATGTTGAATGGAGATAAAGAGGTGACATATTCCTGTTCTGTACCTTAAAGAATCTTAAACAAAACAAAACAAAGCAAAACAATGTTGGTACAGTTCCCAACTCTGGAAGTTTCATTAAGGTTAAAAACTAAAGAAAATGAAGGTAAGAATCCTCATTTTGGATTGCTGCGAATTCTTCTCATTTCTAACCCAGGATTTCTTGTTTTCAATTAGCATGGTATCAGTAAAAATCACAGTATCTGTGCAGCTGTAGGACTAGTTTTCTTTAGTTATACAGGTTTAACTAAGAACATATTTTTGTATTGTTTTCCTTACCTGTTTAGGCACAGTTTTTATTTCCTTGTTTTCTTTAAGAATGATCCAGAACCAAGATGCTTCCTTGTGACTTTTCCACATCTCATGCAGTGTGATACTTGAAATATGTGCAGGTGCCTTAGGCAACAGATTCAGAATATAGTTTTCTTACACCCTCAGCAGCTTTGCTTCCCTAACCAGTGTTGAGTTACATACATAGTTATGGCAGCTGGGTGTCAACATCAAGCCACAGTTACAGTCCAAGATGGATACTCAGGCTGTGTTCAGACCTTTAATTTAGGTGAAACTCAGAGGGCCAAAATTAAGAGTCTATTTAATTTTACTCAATGAAAAGAGAAGGAGGACCTCCATGGTAAGTCTAATTGAGGATCTTCTGGAAAGTCGTTTTGAACACTTTTCACTATCAACTGCAGATGAGGTCTAAGGCATTTCAGCTTCCAAGGTAAGTAATGTAAATAGCTCCTAAAATGAGGATGCCACTCTCTGGATAAGACAAAGAGTATCAGGTCCTTATTCCCTTCAGTACTTTTTGCTCACAGAAAACATCTGAGAAAATTTCCCTCCTGAGAACTGAATGACAATGAAGTTGGACATTGTGAAAGCAAAAATGTGGGGAAGGGAAAAATGGACCCACTGAAGCTTCTCATCCTCTCATGCAAACCTCAGCCCTTCAGACTAACACCATGGCTGACCTTGGCCTCAGTGAGAGGCCGCAGCATGAGGTTTGGTCATATTCCTGCTCTCAAACAGCTACTTGAGTTCCATTTGCAGACAGCAAAGTGTCAGCTGGCTGCTGGAGCCCTGCAACAGCTTTGTCCTGGTGTCCCTGCATCCCTTTAGCCTCCGGCTCTCGTTCAGTTAGGTCACATCTGCACTGCTCACTGAAACACACCAACTCCATTCTGCAGGCATGGAGACCCAACAGTGTGGCTTGCTTTGCATCCATACACTTGAACTCTCTTCCTTTCTCTTGTCTCTTCTCTGCCTTGAATGAGTTTTCTTCTCCCAGATTTCTGGGTACAAGGGCTTGCCAATGCCAACATAAAGCATTTCCTGAGAGAGTGCTGTCTCCTGTGGGTTAAAACCATGGCAGGGGCCGTGCCAGCAATGGCACAGTGAGTATGGCACAAGCCAGGGCTTTAGGGCATGACCTGTCCCTGCTTACAGATGCAGCCTGGCCACCTTTGCATGTGGGAGAGGCAGAGCCAGATGGGAGTCCAAGTGGACAAGCAAAGAGTAAAGAGTTCTTTTCAAACTGGGAACGCAGCACTTCTTTTGCCAGGTTTGAAGTGTGTTCTTTCACTCCATATGGTCTTAAATAGATCTGTAAATAAATGCAAGTCTGTTAAGGGAGAAAGGCTGAAATCAACAAGAATTTTGAAATTAAAAGCTATTGTAAGACAGCCAGGCTCCTGGGCACTGTGAGAAAATTGGAAGTTTTGGTCTGAAGCAGACAAGGAGATACTGCAGAGGGTCCAGCAGAGGCCCCAGAGATGATGAAAGGATGCAGCATCTCTCTTATGAGGAGAAACTGTGGGAGCTGGACCTGTTTAGACTGGAGAAGACTGAGTGGGGTCTCACCAATACATATAAATATCTCAAAGGCAGGTGCTAAGAGCATGCTGCCAGGCTGTTTTTGGTGCTGCCCAGAGACAGGATGAGGAGCAATGGCCACAAACTAAAACACAAGAAACACCACCTCAACATGAGGAAGAACTTCTTTACCTTCAGGGTGACAGAGCACTGGAACAGACTTCTCAGTGAGGTCATGGAGCCCTCCCTCTCTGGAGACATTAAAAAACTCTCTGGACACATTCTTGTGTCACCTGCTGTAGGTGACCTTAGCTTGACAAGGTATTGAACTGAATGATTCCCAGAGGTCCCTTCCAACTCTTAACAATTTTGTGGTTCTGTGAAACATCTGGGTGGTGTTTAAGGATCACAGTCTGCTGCTGCCACCACAGGAGAGATGGGTGTGGGAGGGGAATAAGGTACTAAAAAGCACAGCACATACCATGCTTCACATCAGCAGGAAGGTTAAGAGCCAACAAGCTTCCTGAGGAGATGCCACAGGAAATGTTAATTACAGGATCCATTCTCCCCTTTTCCAGAAGTCTGCTGTCCTGGCTGAATATTTACCTTGCTCAAGTTGGTCCTACTTGCACACGTTTGCAAAAGGAGAACAGACTCTTCATCAGTCAGTTAATCATAATTAATAAGGATGACATGAATGAAGCAAAGTAATTAAAGCCTGAGGAAAAGGCAAAAAACCAAACACCTGCTAAGCTGTTTATTATTTCCTCTCCATCCCTTGGCTACAACCAGGGTGTTGTCTTGTCTAGTTCAGCCCCTGTGATACTATCCCATTATTGTTTCAACAGGTAAAAAACCAAACAGCATGCTGTGGGTTTTCTCATAAAGGGCCATCATTGATCTCAGTATTACAACTCCTCCTAACAAATTTCTGGAAGTGATGCAGTTACTCAAGTTTCAGGGCTGAAAATGGTTTCTAAGCACAAGAAAAGATAAATTCTTTTGTTAGGTCAGATAACTCTGCTTCTATCCAGAGCATATCATGTACTTTCTTCTGAAGCATTTAGCAGGGATACTTGTCAAACCAAAGTGAAACAGGAGGCTGGGATCCAGGATAGTGACTCTCATGTTTTTCAAGGCCAGCTTTGATCTTGCTCCTAGTTGTTGCGGCCCACAATTTTATTAATTAGTTTCACCCCAAGTAACCCCCTATATATGTTTCCGAAATGGTTTCTCCTGCAGTTGTTCCAACCCCTTTTTCCCTATCCATCACCTAGACCCTGCCCCTATTTCCAGATCCTTCCCTGCCAATCCCCACGTGAGCCAATCCCTGAAGTGTCCTCCCCTTTGGAATTCCCCTGAACCTCGACGCCCCATTGGCTCACGTGACCCTATGTCTCCTCCCCTTATTCCCATTGGTCATAAACCCTTGATGTAAGCCTTTTACTCCTCCCCTGTTCCACCCCTGAGGATACCCCATTGGCTTGTTTGTCAACCCCTCCCCTCAAAACATTTGCTGTATATAAACCCTTGCACAGTAGTGCTTGGGGCTCTTCTGTTCTTTCCTTCCCTGGGATAAACTTCTCTGGATGATAAAGAGCGTTGGAGTCTCTCCTTTCCTCTTCGCGTCCTCCCTGACGGCGTGCTTCCCGATAGAGCAGTGGCTCTAGATTCTGCCGCCAGCACAACACTCGGCTGCGGCAGTTTCCCATGCTCGGCCGACCTGGAGTGTGCGGGGTTCGAGAGGAACTCGTAGAGCTAGCTGGGCTCCGGGGCCCGTGTCAGCTAGTCTGTCTTTAGGGATGCCAAATAACGGTGAAATTATATGGCACAAAGATGAGATGATTTGTTTATAAATCACCAACTGACACCTGCTTTCTTTCTCAAGTATCCTTGCACTCAAATGTAATTTTTGTTTTATATTTTACTATGCTATTATTTACTGACCACATGTATCCAGATCATAACTGTTAATACAGCTCGAATTGTTCAAGACAAATTCTTAAAAAAAAAAAAAAGTGGTTTCTTGAGTAAGGGCCAAGGAGAACATGGTAAATTGGATGGAAACAGCTCACAATTCATGCAGAAAAGGAAAGTTAAGGAATAAGTGCCTGCCTTGCAAGACTCCACAATGGGCCATTGTCAATTGATGCCAAATCACATACATCATCTTCCCTGGAAGTGAAGATCTATTACCCAAAACTCCGCAGGGGAAGAATAAGCTGGAAGAAGCTGTGATGCAGTCATCTCCCACTGAGCTTTCTCTGGAACTGTCCTTTGTTGGGAGAAGAGCTCAAGTCAGCCTCAGAGGAAGCACTTGTGGGGGTTGTGAAACCACACAGATCCCTGGAGGTCCTCAGGGATGATGGGCATGGCTGAGTTAGATGCTGATCATTGTGTAGCTTTGAGGCAAGACCTGCCCTCTAATCATATCTCCAGTCAGCGCTGAATTGCCAAAGTCTTTCAGTGCATGGTCTGAGAAGTGCTCTCTGCCAAGTGCTTCACTACCCCAGAAGATTGGGACTCCTCACGACAGGTAAATAAGTTACACATTGGTATCTGCAGAAAAGAGGTACATTACCTCCCTCTGTCGGGTGGCCCTGTGAGAAAGGACTCTTCCAGCTTTTTCATCTAATGGCACTGGACAGATTTTGTGATGATTGATCTCTGTTACAGATTGGGCTCTCTGCCTTGCCCTGACATAAAGTTCTATTCCCTGCTGCATGGGTATCATAAATGCCTAGCCTGAGGTTATGCATGCCCCAGGTGTTAACTGTATTAACACCTCTACTATGTTTTACAGTGCCTTCACCCAGGTGAAGCTTGAGGGTGCTCTTCTGTCTGGCAAGTCTATATGAATATGACTCATCTCACCTAATTTCAGTGGTCAGCCAGATGGACACGTGTCTTCTGGTCTCTCTGTATAGGCAGTGGAAGTGGTACTTTTGAAACATATTTTAGACATCTCCTTGTCCTGATTACAGGAGAAGTTTTGCACTATGTGGGTGTGACCCAAACTGTGTGTTCTACTCCCTTCTATATAATTTCTGACTAATTCTGTTAATGAAGGGTTTTTTGCAGTAGCTTCCCAGTGCACATCTGACACCTCAGGCTACAAGCTGTGTGTTCAATGAGATGAAGGAGAGAGGAAACCCTTCGAAGCAAGGCAGTGTTCCACTTTTCTTCACAAATGACTCAGCTGTGATAACTCCCTCTGGGAAAGCAGCAGCACCGTCACACCTTTCTGAGGGGGTCATGTCTGCTAATGGGCCATCATGGGCTCAATGGCACCAGCAGAATGCAGAATGGGCAGATGACTCACAGGATTACATCATTCCACTGTGAAAATCCTCACCTGGGTGAGGTTGGTACTGAGCATTCCCACCTGAACCTGACCATATATAACAGAACTTGAGACAGCTGTACCATCACTCAGTGGATCCAGAGGAGGACCAGAACTGCTTTTGACTGCAACCATTTTTTCAACAGGGCTGTAACCACCACCCTGACAAACAGGGTGTGAGGTTGTACTCTGACTTACCAGTTTAAGCCAGTTTTCTGGGTATCATGGCATTTATTGCAAGCTTTCTATTGCATTGTAATAGAATGTAATGTCATCCAACCTGCAATCTCTCTTAAGGTAATTGTGTGGGGTTCATTTCTCCCACTGGTTTACATTCAAACCAGCATACTCCTTTAAGAAGAAAATGAGTCATAGCTTAGCTATACCTATTCTTGTCACTGACTACAAAGGGAATAGCTCAGATGCACATCTAGTCCACTGAAACCCATAAATCGAGTCTTGCTATTGACTCAAATGGGCTTTTGACTGAAACCTGCTACATTGCTCTAGCACTGAGGAGGCCCCACTGTGGCATCCACTCTGAAGCCACTGGAGATACATATTGAGTGCTGTAGGACAGCAGCTGAAATAACCTGTGGCTGGGGAAGATGCTTTATTGTCCAGACTGATGCTTCCAGTGCTGTGAGGCTGTCTTACAGGGTTGTGCTAAAGGGAACCTGGTTTGTGTAAGAGCCGCAGAAATCATTGCTACACTCACAGGCTAAGCCTGATTTTAGTAGACCATTTTTGTAACACAGAGCTCAGCCTAAAATATACATGTGACATTGGTTGGGAAAACCACAAACGTGTAAGAAAAGTTTCTTCATGTGTTTTGTGGAGAACAACAGGCTAGTCCAGCCCAAGAAGGTGACAGCACCATTCTCGGAGCATTCAGAGGATGAGTGCTGCCTCCAGAGGCATGCAACCAAACAGGCACTGTAAGAAAGCAAGCCAGAACACACTGAGGGAAATACGTTATTTGTATTTCCTAAAGTTCTCCCTGTATGCTACTCCTGGGCTTCTCTTCCAAATTTTCAAACCTGGTCTCTCTAGGAACAAAACTTCTGCTAATTGACAGGTCTCCAGCCCCAGTTGTGTGGGTCGACAAGACCAAAGCCAAAGTGATGAAATTATCATTATCATTATCATTGACAGGCTTTCAACACTTTCTGATAATGAAATGGTAATCTTTCTTTTATTTTCTATAACACTGGGATATTGCTGGTTAATATGCTGCTAACCTGCAGACATGGTGCTTTCAGCATTAGTCTTTAAGGCCTGGTTGTTGTACTGAAAAATTACCTTCAGCATGAGGGGAGACCAGTGACTTTATACAGGAATTTCAGAGAGGGGTTCTGTTGCCTAAATTTACTCATCCATTCTCACATTCATCTGTTTTCCTCTACACTCAGAGGATGAGGAAATGATCATCTGTTTGAAACCAGATTTGTGCAAGCATGTTGGTAAACAAATATAATTGTTACTTTGGAGACCAGATGTGTGCAGGTTTATTTTTATTATTAGATCTTATCTCTAAAGCAGATGAAATTAAGCTGAATGCTATATTTCTGCCTATGCCACTCTCTCTGGTCCTTCTCTGGCTCTGCTATTAACCTTGGATTGAACTGGCTA
The DNA here is from genome assembly GCA_013400175.1 of Phainopepla nitens. Lineage (NCBI taxonomy): Eukaryota > Metazoa > Chordata > Aves > Passeriformes > Bombycillidae > Phainopepla > Phainopepla nitens. The sequence continues at coordinate 72,549 of VXBQ01011589.1, read as the reverse complement.
CTGTTTAACTTGAGCCTTATTTTGAATCCAGGCTTGTAGAAAAGATGTATAGCGGAAGATACTGGAACTTGCAAGTCAGTCTGTGTTTTTAGTACAAGCTGAGAACACAGATAAACAATGCAAGAATTGTACTCTCTGTTTTAAAAGGATTTATTGTTTAAACTTGAGGAGCCCACCCTGGAGATATCTGTCTCAGATCCTTCTTTAATCAATGTCAACAACAAAATTCCTGTTGACTGTTGTGGTTAAAACTGTATCTGGTGGACATCTGTCTATTGACTTTTAAGGACTTTGGAACTTTGGAGTGGAGAAAAGTATACAGTGTTCTTTTTTTTTTTTTTTTTAAATATGCTGACTACTGAGATGAGCACTACTAAAAAATACTTATTTGAATGTTTCTTCAGAATATAACAAAGGTAAATAAAGTGTTACACCGATAGGGGAGGCAATTTCCAGGATGGATGAGGACAGAGCCTTGGAGAAGCAGTCAGCTGAGGGTGACTGATTGGAGAAAGATTTTCAGCCTCTGCTCTGAGTCACGAGGGGCCCTGCAAAGTCCCAGGAAACTGGTGGGAGATAACAGGCTTGCCTTGTGCACTGAAGAGTGGCAGGAAACCAAAATGTAAAATGTTTTATCTCCACTAAAGGCTCTCATTTTCTATATTAAAAGGTTTTATCTCTAAAGTAAATTTCAATTTTAATGGTGGTCTGAACATTTTTGCTTTCCCTGGCCCAAGAAAGGAAAAGTAGAGAGTAATCTGTCTTTAGCTTGCTCTTTGAGAATTAGTTCTGAGGGCTTTGCCCCACCTATGGAGAAAGAGGTTTTCCTTCTCATCTTTGTACTGGAGGATTTATTTATTCCACCACAGATCACAGCATACTCAAATTATAGGAAAAAAAAGAGTTCCAAATTAGATGCTTGTGCTAAGTGTTACTGGCACACGACAGCAGAGCCACGGGCTGGGAGCCGACTCTCCTGCCAGCACACGCACAGCCCTTGCCTGCTTGGCTGCCTGTCTGTGTCAGGCTCTGCAGTCACGCTCCTGGGCACGTGATGAGCAGGACAGAGATGAAATTCAGGTTAGATTATCTCACTCTTTGAGTGCAAGACTCCATGGAAAGTGTGGCTGCAATGAGATGCTCAGCCATCACAGCATTTCTTTGAAAAAAAGTGAAATTTTACTGAACAGTGCTACATGGCCCTGCTTTTTTCCAGCTTGAAAAGAGCAATATTTAGCTATGGGCTTTTATGTATTTCTCTGTGTTTTTTCCATTCTACTCTTCCGTGTTGTTCAGCATTATCTTTTGCATGTATTGCATTTGACAGAGAGAAGCCAGCCATGCACACACAGAGACAATGAAGACACTAGGGCTGGCTATGCAGTGAAATTAATCTGTTCAGTGGGGTCCTGACATCTTTCCCATCCTCTAGCTCTGTGGCATTTTTCCCTTCTTTGAGATGCATCACTGTCCCACTTAACCCAGTTATGTGACTGCTAAAGTACATGGTTTAATATTCTGACCTTTTTCTTAGAGGAGAATCCCATATTAACATTTACTAAATAATCAATGCTTACAAATAAGGGTCATGAAATAATTAGATAAAAGAAAGAGGGAAGACAAGAAACTCTTGCAGTCTACTCAGGTTGCATTACTTGCTGCTCAGTTATTCATCTCACACACAAAGCAAGCTAAATCCTAAGACCTACAAACCCCTGATGTTAAGATGGTGCACTTTGTTTTCAATCACTCCTCTCTGCTAATTGCAGCAATCAGTTTCACCTCTCAGATGTGTCTCCCTGACATATGAGGCAAGGGTGACTGTGTAGAGCACATATGCAGTACTGGACTGGATTTCAAATCTGTTTTTTAACTTCCAAGGATTTGGGTATCAGAAATCTTAAAAATGCAGTCACAGTATGGGCATTCAATGTTTTACATGTTTTGGACTGATAAATATCTGGGCTGTAATATCAGTGGCTACTTGGTTGAAATTGCCTGAAAGCTTTGCTCAGAAGGCAAATGCCAAATCACAATTTTCATCACGGAAAATTGCATGAGTATTTCTACTCACTATGCAAGGGGATTCTGCCCCTGAATCATCTTGTTGGATCACCTTGGATAATGAAAATTCATTTCACAAATTCTTCTCTAGCCAACACTGAACCAAAGCTACTGGAGACATACTTAGAGCCAGCTCGATAGCCTTAGACACTGAAGTTTTCTTTTTACCTACTAAAGCAGTAGTAATACAAATATTCCCATATGGCCTCTAAGTGCTGGTAGACTTTAAACTACTTATGCTGTTTCCAGAAAACATCTCATGAACAGTCTTGCACTAAAACCTTCCAAATGCAACAGAAATCAATAGGACCGTTTGTGCCTAGTGGGGCTCTTTTAGGAACTGAAAGCAGTCATGAATTTTTAAGGCTGAGACATGAAACATAAGATTTCTGGATGCTAAACAGCAACCATAAAAATATTGTCCCCATATTTCCTTAGCGTCAGGAATATATTTTATAGTGTTAATAATATTAATATCAGGTCAGAAAGTATTAATATTCACTGAAGGAACTGAAGCTCTATGTCAAGAGAGAGGGATAGCTAGTTCAATTTTCTGTAAATGGAGAAGTAATTCTGTGTACATAGGCAGTGGGCAGTTTCAGAATTATCTAATAGGATGAATGTGGGGCCTGCAACTGGAAGGACCATAGTCAGTGACCTTTCTGAAATACCTGCATTTCACAGACTTCTGCAGTCATGCAGTAGTCATTGAAGCCATATTTAAGTACATTAAACATTCCTGTAGAACTCAGTTCCCAATTTGGAAGAAAATAACAGCAACAACAATAATAATGCCATACCTCAGAACACAGAGGATTTCTGTGTACCTCACTTTTGTGCTTAGAGGGTGTTTCCCAAAAGAAGAATACAATTAAAAATTGTTGTACACACACACACACATTATTTTCTACCCCTTTTCCCTCTCATCCCTCCACTGCTCCAATGGGTCTTAAGGCTGGTGGCTGCATTCTGGTGTTGGTGGGGGAGATTTCAGCACCTGGAGTGCCTCTCTGAAAGAGTATAATGTTCATGTTTCTGGTTTCCTCTTCCTCTCTCCAAGATCCACCCAGGTCATCCTTTGCTAACATGCTCTTGCACCTTTGTCCTGTCTTAACCAGTCTGCAACTTCACATTCTGTCCACATTTACAGTAAATTCTACCTTTTACATAGGTTAGATATTACCTTTTCTTCTCTTTGTCACCCCTAAACCCAGATTTCTCCAGATTTGTCTCTATATTTCTTTACCTGACCATTAGGACACTGTTTATAGCTACAGCATCTCTGGTGACAGCCTACACCCCATCTCTAATCATCCTTTGCCAGTGCTTCTCTACATTGCATCCCATGTCCCTGCTGCTCAGGATCTCTGCTGTTGTACCAGGTCTGTATTTCTCTGCACTACACCTAGTGCTGGAGTGGTGCACCTCATTCAGTGCAGACTAACTGCTTGTTACTCTGACTGCGTCACACACAATTAAAGACATTAGCCAAAGATACCTGAACAATCAGAGAAGTTGCTCTCTCAACTTAACCAAGTAAGCCAGAGCTGGAGGCAAGTGAGGGAGAGTTCAGGCAAGGCAAGCCTGACCATCCTCACTCCTGAGGGCTTTCAGACTTGTATCAAAGCTTATGCTCTGTTACTAGGGATAGCAGTAGGATAGTCCAGGGCTGTGTGCTTACATGGTCCCCTGATGGCCCAGTGTGGTGCTCTAAGAATGTGCTGCCTGTGTTAACGGGCTGGTTTGAAATTTCCTGTTCACCAAATACTAATCAATCTGAAACCAGCACAGTTAGTGAACACAAAGCAAAACCAAAAGCAATTGCAGAAGCAGATGTGATTTTTTTTCCTGGTAAGACATATGTGACCAACATTATGCTTAGCAATTGTCTGTAGGTAAACACCTCTATAACCTAGATAGAGCAAATAGCTTGGAAAATCACCTTTAAGTACCACAGCCTACAAAGTCCTGAGGCACCAGGTCTTCCATTTACAGAATCACAGGCTGGGTAAGGTTGGAAGGGACCACAGGGGGTCATCTGGTCCAACCTCCCTGCTCAGGCAGAGTTGACCTAGAATGCATTACACAGGATTGTATGCAGATGATTTTTTATTGTATTTATATTTTGTTACTTTTATTTTTATTTATTTTTATGTACATGTGTTTGCTCCCAGTCTTTCCTTCCATGTTTATAAATCACGATTTCCTACTTTGCTAAATCAGCCATGAAGACAGAAATGCTATAAAACAAACTAGAGAAAGATTAGAAAAATATTCCTCCAAAATGTAGCTCTGAGCATCCTAAAGCCATGATTTATCTTGCACATGTGTTTTATGTAAACGTACCCGGCTTAAGGAATTACTTTTATCAACCTCCCTCAGGGCTCTGAGACCACTGTGGTGGTGACAGACAGTGGCATGCAGGAGGTAACTGGTAGGGCTATCAACACTTCATGCTGGTGGGAAGGTTTCTGAATAGCATGACGTTTCATGTTGTAGGCTGGGGACAGCGTCTTGTAATACCTGGTATTACACATTTACATAACAAAAATAAAGGAATGTAGTAGAATACATGATATCCTGGTTTTGTTAAGAAGGAAAACCACAGCAATGTTGTGCAGCTGAACATGTTCTGCAGCCAAACCAAAAATGTGAAGATTGCCTGAGCCAGCTATTGTGTTTTAAAGCAAAGGGACAAATATTCACAAACTCCACCACAAACTGTGAAAGCTTGTCTTCCTACAGGGTCAAATGAAATACAACACTTCCATAACTGGTGTTTCTCCATAGGCTATGAGAAACATCTGAAACCAAGTACTTGTCACTGTCATGTTTCCCATACCCTACCTTTGACTCACCCGAGACAGATCTGTATCTCTCACCACGGAAGTCATAACTAGCAGCACAGACATTTTTTAAGTTCCTCTCATTGTGTTATTTGCCAAACATAACCATTAAGGGATCATTAGCAGATAAATGCTACTCAAAATAATGTTCTGATGCCACTAGAAGGACTTACTGCAATTTTTTACCTATATCCTTGTAATTTTATATTTACCTGAGGAAATGTGCCATACAGACCTTATTCCGTTCCCTTTAAACTTAAAGCTGAGTTTTTCTTATAAGTTAAAGGGAGGAAAATAAGCCCAGCAGAGGCCTTATAAAAACCTGAGCAGAAATCTGAGAAAGGAACTGGCAGAGAGAACTCACATGAGAAATCTGCAAATTTCTGTGGTAATTATTTTGGTAGTGGGACAAGATGAGTTCAATTATTATTCACACAGCCATCATGTGATCCTTTGGAATGCTAACAGGTCATCTTTGCCCACTTTGTATCAAGTTTGACACTGGGTTTGAGCAAGCCCTTGTTCCTCAAGGCAAGGCATATAAATCTGAGTGGGATTTCAGGTCAAGTTAGGCTGAGGGTCTGTCATACTGCAAATAAAAGCTGTATTATGCCCAGGAGTAGATCTCATTAGTTCCCTGACCCAGTAACCGTGTAGTTGTGTGAATCTGGGGCTGGCAGACGGTGGTGTTGAGAGCACATGGGCACAGAGTAAGGGCAGGGAGAAGCCAACTTCCCTGGCAGCAGCTTGGACTCTGGCTGCAGAGCTGCACTCCAAGGGTGGGTCTGTTCAGGGATTTCAGTGCTGCTCCTGGGACCTGGCTTCAGGCAACAATACTGGAGCAGCTTGCATGTACCTGCTGAGCAACAGAGCAGAGTCTTGGTGCACACGTACCCTTAGTCTGTGCTAACTGCCTCTATTAACATTGGATCCCCATTCTCCAACTGCCTACAGTAACACACACAGCTGCCCTCACTCATAACAGGGGTCAGGGTGGTTTTAAGTAATAAAGCTGCATTGCCATCTGATGATTGAGTTAAAACTTCTTGCTACCACGTCCTACCTAGATTCTCTGTATACCTTTGCAGGCGACACAAACTAAGAAGCATTTTCAGAAAACACTACCCGTACTATTAAGTGTTCTCATTTTGGTAAAAATCAACTATTCACTGGCCAGAGAGAGGAACCAGACCATGGTACTACTACACAACTGTTAAGATCCATGCTTTAGACACTCCTTCCACAAATTCTGCAGTTCCTGGCTCTGCACTTATTTAACTGTTCCCATTCAGATCTTCATCTGCACTACACACACAATTTCCTGTTCTGTGCTTTGTAGTCACACATGCTCACACATCTGTAGGTCCTATTGCCTAGAGTTAAGTCCAGAGAGCAGATGGTCTCCAGCTGTATGGTTGTGTGCTCTGGTTTCATCCATCTTTCTGGAGCTGAGCTGTGTCTGTTCAAGTGGAGTGTCTCAGGGTCGCCAGGAGGCTGGCAGGAAAGCTCTGAGCAACAGAGCTGAAAAGCAGCACTGTCAACGTAGGATGTGGCCTTTTCCCACTGAGCACTGCTGTGCTCATTCTATGCGTGAATTTATGCACAGCATTCTCCTAAAAGACTGGATTTGGTTATGGGTTTTAAGGTGAGCCATTCTGGCCACCAGGATACGTAAGAAATGTGATGGGAACTCTGATGTCCCAGGCAATTGTGTCTTCCTGCCAAAGGGATCTTTGCAGGTTCAGTTGGGAAGAGAGATTTGCGTTACTTGTCTCTATGTGAAGCGCCTGATGTGATTAAAGAGTCACTTATTGCTCCTACTGAGCAACCTCGCTGGTACGTGGCTGATTTATGCCACAATGTTGTGCATCACACATAAAAAGCATGAGCATAAAGACTTTAGTAATCTCTGTTAAAAATTCAATCATAATATCTCACCTGACATTTCTATAATTTCATACTACATATTTTTCTGTATTATTTTTATATATTTCTCATACATCACTAACATATTGTTTTATAATGTATTATTACTATAATATATTGCTTATGAAATATATGAACCAATTATTTAATGATATTTATTCTATATTTTTTTTCATATATTGTTTTCTATGCCTAGTTCTTACATGAAATTCATTGATTGTAACAAACTTAGGATCAAGTGCTGTGAAAGTGAAATCCACACCAAATTTAAAAATCCATCAGCATGATGATCTATTGATTTTGATGATATTTGCTCTAATTGACTCTAGTGTGTTCTCTGCTCATAGTTGAAGAGAGGAAAACACTATCTTTACGTGCTCAGGCAGCAAGTCAAGAGCCCACCAAGAATTTCGGCCACTCTCAGCAAAGACCGGAAACAGAAACGGCTTTGTCATGGCATCACAGAGGATGCAGTTTGGGATCCTTTGTTGATTCAGAAGATATTTTTGGATCACTCCTAACCAGCTGCTCCTAAAATCTGAAGTCACTGTGCACCCCGCAGCTGAGTCATTGCAGCTTCTTCTATGCAGGAGACTTCTACTTTCTGAGGGGGTACAGCACTGTTGTAGCTTTACCCTGACCCTCGGGTTTTGCAATGCTCAGTGGCTCATACATATCCCAGGGAAAAAGCCTCCAACCTTTTGTCCTTGCTTGAGTAAATTTAGACATTCCTGAATGTACAGTTTCAATAACACAGATACTTTATGACAAAAATAGTCAGAATTTGGGGAGTTTTCTTAGCAGTAGTACAGAACATGTTTCTATAGAAGAACTTGTAGAGTGAGATGCAAAACAACAGAAAAACTGGAATTAGTTTTCTTGTTGATGTTCCCAGATATGTTAAGATGGCATTGAAGGAAAAGGAAAGCAAAGGAAGCACGGAGCATCAGAAAGTTATAACTTTATTAAATCTGTTCATTACAAACCTGGAAAATGGTATTCAGATTGTTACTTGAAATGAAGTAACTTGTAATATCCTTAGAACATCCAAGCATCTTTGCCTCTGTCCTGCAAGGATGAAATCCCATAGACATCCCATTTGACTTGAGAGGGAGATGACAACAGCACAAGAGAGGGAGGAAAAGCACAGGGAGGGAAGAAAAAGGAATTATGATTGTGAAGAAATAACTGATTTTTTTTTCCCTCTTTCTCTCTCTCTTTCATGGGCAGAAGTGCTTGCCTGCAACCTTAAGGTCCTTTTGTGGGACCGGATTTTGCACAATCATATTCTTTGGATGGGAATGACTGGCTTACATTTCTTTCCCTAAAAAGTGAAGTAAAAAGAAGCCATTGTGTGTGTTTTTTCTCCAGTGGCTCAGTGGAAGGAGGCTTTGTGTCAGTGCTCTTACTTACACTAAGGTGATTAAAAGTAATTTTTCTTTTTCTTCCCCAACACATGCCTTCTGCGCAGGGCAACTTGGGCAAGGGCTGAAGAGTGAAGGAAAAGTAACACATTCTGGTGCCTTGGCCATTACAGCCACAGCAGTAAGAGGCAGCATCACATCTGCAGGTTTTGTACGATGTTTTGTCAGCACGTGTGAGACACTCAGTGCACCCCTAAAAGGAGGCCTCTGAGATGACTTTGGTCATCTGGTGAATGTTACCCTTATTTTTTTCTTGACAGATTGAAAGGATTTTCATGCACAATCACAGGCAGGGGCCTGCTGCCTGGGAAGAAGCTTTGCAGAGAAAACCCCATGAGTGTGGGCAAGAGGTTGATCATGAACCAGCACTGTGGCAAGGAAGCTAGTGTGTCCTGGGCTGTATTAGGTCAAGTGCTGCCAGCAGGTAGAGGCAGGGAATCCTTCCCCTCTGCTCAGCACTGGTGAGGCCCATCTGGAGAGCTGTACCCCTGCTGAGCTTTCCAGTAGAAGAGAGACAAGGACATGCTGTAACAAGCCCAGTGAAGGTTTGCAAAGTTGACAAAAGAACAGGAGCCTCTGTGATATGAGGAGAGGCTGAAGAGAAATGGCTCAGGAAGATCTCATCAATGTATGTAGATATCTGATGGGCCGTGGGTGTAAGGAAGAGGATTCAGACTTAGAATCACAGGATCAAAGAATCACATAGGTTGAAAAAGACCTCTGAGATCATTAAGTCCAACCTCCTTCTCAGTCTAACCTCTTCTCAAAGTTCAGCTCTTCTCAGTGGTGCCCAGTGTGAGGACAAGAGGCAATGGGGGCACACTGAAATGGGAAATTCCACTCCCACATAAGGAAAATAATATCTTTACTGTTCAATTGGTCAAACAGTGGAAGAGATTACCCAGGGAAATGGTAGACTGACAATTCTTGTAGATACTCAAATCCTGACTGGACATGGTCCCAGGCAACCTGCTGTAGCCAAACCTGCTCTGAATAGGAGGCTGGACTAGATGGTTTCCAGAGATGTCTGTCAGTCTCAAGTACTCTTTGATTTTGTGATTTTTTAAAAAGACATGCTTTTAAAAAATCTTGCTTTCATGTTATCACTGCTGGGAAGCATTAAGCTTTTGTGGATGCCTCAGTGATGCACCACTAGTAGTCAGCATTGTTCTGTTAGCTTGACTTTGAATTATCTGGGTTCAGAGTAGGTAATTTGGAGTATGTGTTTCTTATCCCTATCTTGCTGATGAGGAGCTTTATCTCCATTTTTGTCTAGAAATGTCTTTGTGCTTTAACAATTAGCATTGAGTCTATAAATAAACACTGAACAACATCCCTTGCTATTTTTAATGTTTTCTATTATGGAGTCTGGTGGCAAAATCATTCAAATTTTTTCAACTTTTAAGGAAAGATTCAGAACAGTCCGTAGCAGGCAGAGTTCACTGGCCAGCAAAACCATGCTTGCATTGTCAGAGCAGCAGAAAACCCACCAAGCATTACTTGTCTCTAGTTTTCAAAACTCTGATTTCCTTAGCACATTGTTATAAAGACCAGTATTTTGTGAGGGCCAGAATAGCTTCTTGTTCACCTGTCCTTGAGTCATTACAGAAAATACAAGCATTGCAGGCTGATGGTAACAGTCAGACAGGAGAAAGCTCTCAGCTGTCAACTACAGCTCACATAAAATAAGCATTGAAACAGCTATTGTCTAGAGTGTTTTCAATGTAATGGTTTTCTAAGCCTAGTTGACACATCAGATTACTCTGACTTTAAACTCCAGTTAAAGTTTGGATAATCAACAATTCAGACTCATTTGAGACAGGTCCAAGACAAGGAAAGGACATGCAATGAGGCTCTTAAAGACTGTAGAGTTGACGTGAAAAATGGATCAATGGATCCACATGGCAGTTCTTAAAAAGCTCAAGAAGTAAGAGCTGACAGAGCATGTGTTCTGTTTTGCAAACATAAAGTCCATCAAGTATCAGAGTTGGGATGTGACAGTCTAAAGGGGTAGACAGCTAGATGGGTAAAAAAACTGATTGCGCAGTCAGGATTAAAGGGCAGCAGTTAATGGGATATAATCCATATAATTCTGGATGCTGCAGGAGTAGAGTTCAGGGGTCTTTCCTGGGACCTGTCAACTTAAACATCTTTACTGCTGACCTGGTGGAGTTTGCTCTCAGCAAACCTGCATTCAACAGCAAATTGGGGGGCACTAATCAAACAACATGCTCAAGGGCTCTGTGCCATTGGGCCAAAAGCACAAATTCAAGAAAGGCAAATGCAAAGTCCTGTAACTGGGAAGGAATAGTAGAATCATAGTAGGATAATTCAGGCTGGATGTGACCTCAGTAGGACTTCAGTCCAGCCTTCTGCTGGAGAGGAGACTTGAGGGGGTATGGACATCATTGTACAGGTGATGTGACCTGGTGGAGCTGGCTGGGATGGGAGGATCCTCAGTTTGACATGGCACACGTTTGAGAAAACAAAATGCACCTTTTATGAGATTCAAGTTCTGAAGTGCAAACTGTAGTGAAATTTAAACTTACAGGATTACTGCAAAAGTCTGTTCATTAGGATTTATTGCATATAATAATTTGCTACAGGAATACCTCCTGGTTTTAGTATGAAACAGGACTATTTGAAACACTATAGAATAGAAGGGGTTTGGTGGTGGTGTGTTTAAGGGAGAGTGCATGCCAGACAGTCTAAATAATCTGTCAGCACTCTTGCTTGCTGATATGATATTAATATTGATATTAAGTGGAGAAGCTCTTTTGAAAAGTATTTTCAGAACATTTCTGCAGAAGCAGGCAGCTACTTGGCACAAGGCACAGACTGTGTCAGGTGTGGGCAGGCACAGCATGGGGCTGGGAACTCAGGAGCTCAGGGTGGTGGCAGGTTGTGTGCAGGGACGTGGATGCTGCCAGCCCAAACTCAGGCAGGCTTTTCAGCAGGATCAGCCAAGACTGAAGGCCGGCAGTGGAGGTGGCAGAAGAGGCAGCCCTGGGATCCCCAAAGGAGAAACTGGGAGATGGAAAGGACTTGGGGAGGGATCAGGGACTTCCAGGGTGTGGAGCTAGATGATGCCCAGGAGGTGAGCTTGGCAGGTGTCTGCAATTCCAGAGCCCTGTGGGAGTTTGTAAACACAGTGTAAGGGCTGTGTCCCTCTCTGTGTCCCAGTGAGTTTGTGGGGATCAAGGAGCACCGTGGGGCCCTCAAGCAGCTCTGTGCAGCTCTGGACATGGCTCACTACCACTGGGCAGGTATCACTGTCCTGAATTCCATTGTACCACTGGAATCCAGATCTGTTCTGTATTCTCCATGGACCCTAAGAGTGCAAACTGTCTGTACTGTAACATTTACCTCCATGGGAACTCACTGTAAGTTGATGGACTTGCACTGACTTCAAAGCTTCGGTCTTGGATTCCACGCCCCTTTTTCTCCAAAATCTGGTTTGGTAGCTCATGAATGCCTGCGCCATGCTGCCCTACAGGTTATATTTGTGCTGGTGAAGGACCACTCAGTTATTTCCCCTCTGACAGCTGGCCCTCAGAATCACTGCTTGTGTGCTGCAGCATTGCTGGCTCAGGGTAGAGCCTCAGCCACCTGTCCAGGCTGAGCCTTTAGTGGATCCTTCAAATCCAAGGCAGACAGTATTCAGTATGGTTGATACAGCCTGAATTCTCTGTTACAATGCAAGCTGACAGTAGTACCCACGTTAGTTTCAAGGACAGCGGGACAGCTTGAAAAATTCTCAAAACAGAAACATTTCTAGTGACAGCTGTAAATGATTTATGAGCCATTCTCCATCCACATTGACAACTAGCATATGAATAATAAAGAATAAACTTAAATTATTCTGTACAATTACTGCTTCCTCAGATGGTCATATGATATTACTTAGAAATGTAGTCTATTCTGTTGTTTAACTCTGCTCTGCTTGTGTTAACACAAATGACTACTTTTGTCACCAGCTGGCTAAACTAATGCAGAGCTTGGAAAATATACTTCCTGGGCTAATGGCACAAACAAATAGCCGCAAAAGAGTGAACCATTTACACATTTTTCCTTTGGGATACAAACTTGAGCATAATTACCAAAAACACAAAAGATACTGCACTAGAGTTTTATTAAAAGCAAAAACAAAATTAAATATACACAGTCATTCTGAGTTTGGGAAACAGAAACAAGTTCCATTCTTCTATGCCACATGGTCTAATAACTGGTTTTAATATGCTGCATTTGTGTCACCAAAGCCATTTATCTTAACCTGTTTTAAGCAAAGAACTTTAATTTTGAGGGAAAAACATCCCCAGGGATTTTATATGGTCTTTTAAGCATTACTTTGTAGTTAAAAAGGAGATAAAGATATAAACTATTTTATGTAATAATTTCATTTACATCATAAATAAAATCACAATATCCTGCAAAAAATTACGACTTTATAGTTATACTGAAAATATTATTTAACCCTGGGTTGTGGACAGAACACATCCTGGCCAGCTGCATGGAGTTGTGCCTGCACACAGAGTTTTTAAATCAGTTAAGTGTAGTTCAAGAACATGTTTCACAATCACATTGGGTTGGAGGATCAGCAGCAAGCTCTGTGGCACATTCTGTGTAATCCTGATTTTGGATATGAAGCACAGTGGACTCTTTTGCCACTGGATACCCCCGTAAGACCCTGTCTGCCCACTCAAACGTACCTTATGGCCCTGTCAGTAAAGTGTATCCCACTGGCATCCACCAGCTATGGTCAGCTGAGGAAGTGTTTTGCTCTTCTTGTTCCTTACAACTCACAGACAAGTGGAAACAAGACGTTTTAGTTAGGCTCTAAATGAGTTTTACATTTCTTCTGACACACACACACACAGGCACACCCCGCTGCTCTAAAACTGAAAAGCAACCTATTAAATGCAAAGACATTGTGAGAAAGGGCCATCAAAGAATAGTCCTGGAGGCTGGGTAAGTATTTTATTGAGAGAAGGTCAAGTAAACTTCAAATGTGCATAGAGTTGTTACACAGCTTTACACATGTGTGGGGCAAAATCCTTCAAATGATCCTTGGGAAGCCAGCTCCAGCCAGATCCTTGGGAAGCCTCCCACCACAAGCCCAGCTGTTGATACTCAAGGCAGCTTGAGAGTTTTCTTTATATTATAGGGAAAAGGAGATATGTGTCCTGGCCAGGGGGAAAAAAACAACAAAAAAGAAAAAACAAACAAAACAAACCCCAAACCAAACAAACAGAAACAACAACAACAACAACAAAATCAACACAAAAAACCTCCCAAACAAACAAATCAAAAAATCCTCAAACAAGTGGACGCCCAGCTGTGGGGTTGGGAGAGCCTCCAGTCCTGTCTAAAGAGGGAACTACGTAGGTGATTGACTATGAGAGTGAACCAAGACTAGCAGCCAAGGTTAAAGTTCTCCTTCCTCCCCTGTCCCCAGAAAGTCCTTAAAACGATCTAATTTAGTTTTTCCTCACTCCTGCCACCTTCCCCACAAATATCTCCTCTCCACGGTGTGGGAGGAGCACAGGAGAGCGTTGGGTGTGCTGGGTTGGTGCAGAGGAGCTGCAGGGAGCTGTAAGAGCTCAGTGCTGCAGGAGTGCTGCTAACTGGGCTTGTGGCTGGAGATGGAGAGGGTGGCATCTGGGATGAAGCTGAAGCACTGAGTGGTCCTGTGCTGCATGTCACAGCTCTGACCTTGTAGCAGAGTTTAAGGAAATCTGTCCACCATGGCAGATCTGGCCTGGATCATTTCACATGAGCACTGGAGACCGGCCCATTTTCAGCCCGTTTGTAATGTATCTGGGCTGAAGAATACAAGCACCAGCTCTGCACTGCAATTTTGTGATCTCTAGCCAAGTTATGCTGATATTTCCAGCTGAAGTCATGAACCGCCTCTGCTGTGTTGATTACTGAAGTAGCCAAATCTGCAAATTTTTTGCCTTCGCCTTTGACTGAATTTTTTGAAGTGGTGACACAGGACTAACACCAGACTCCTGTGAAGCTCTAAAACACTTCTGCTCGAATCTCTGGATAAGGGCCTGGCCAGACCCAGAAGGCATCTGGATTAGCTGGTAGCTAAGCCAAAGGTCTGGTGGGGTCAATAACAACAATCTGAAAAGAGTTTTTTTCATGGCTTTGTGAAAAATGAGGTTCACTTTCCTGGTAAAATTTAAAATGTTTAATAAAAACACAATAAGAGACAAACAATAAAGCAAAGGTTATATGGCTGTGTGCTTGGCATTCAGCCAAGAGCACTCCTGCTACTTTGGAGTCACCCCTAATATATAATTTCTACTGCATTCCCTGAACTATTTAGCATGGCTCCTTTTCAGGTCCGCCTTTTTAGAGCATGCGCATTTCTTGGTTGTGTTTTTTTATCATCTCCTCCAATTCTTTATTGTCACCTCCTGCTTAGGCTGTCCATTCTTATCACCTTCTCCAATTTGGACCATCAGTTCTTATCATCTCCTTCAATTGTGGGCTGTGGTCCATACTCTCTACGGACAGCAGGTGCTGAAAGTTCGCATATCAGTAGCAGGGGTCTTCATCATACATTCCTTGGATGTTATCTTAACCAGGCAGTCCAACTACCACAAGCATAACTATATCAGCTGTTTCACTACTATGACTAAGCAGGGAAAAAAAAACTATATAGCAAAGTTACTTTAACATTATGCATACAGCATCCATTAAATACTTGTGAAAAGCCAACAATATAATATGTATATATAACAGCTTCATCCTGATATGGATTATAAACTATACAGAAAAGAAGTTTGGATGTTTTAGAAAGGGAGAAGGATATGAGAGGATATGAGATGCTCCATGATTTGAAGAAAATGGCTGGTTTGAATTTTGCTGGGGTTTGTTTCCCAGGGACAAAGATAAAAGCCCAAAGAACAGTCAGGAGTGGGGGAATTGCGGCATGGAAAGGTGTATTACATTGTTTTGTCTGCATTATGGTTTGTTTGGGTTGCATGAAGAAAGGAATCATTAGTGTATTAGAAATGTTAACACAGTTTTTGTGGCTATGAGACATCAGGTGTCTAAATCAAAATCTAGATTTTCTGCTTGAACTGAGGACTAGACCTGTAGGAAAAGGTCCAAGGTGGGGGTTTTTGCCAAAAAAGAGGGCAAACCAATTGACTACCACCTACATAAGTTAGACTAATATGGATTAGGTCTTTCGCTTCTAGGAAATAGACTAGAGCAGTGGCACTTAGAAAAAAAAGGTTTTCCATTAAAAAAATGAAACAAGCTGATTGTATTTTAATGAATATTTAGCAAACTACAGGAAATACAGGGTTCATACATAACAGATTTCAGTAGTTACTCATTATACTAGAGCAAGATTAAACTCTCCATGGCACTGGTATTCTGAATAAATGGTAGCAAATAAATTTGACTAAAGATATGACAAGGATTATTTTCTTTCCAGTAACTAAGATATAAATCTCATTATGAAACTTAAGTGAAACAAGGAAGAATTCACTGCCTGTTACTGAAAATACTTGGCTGCACTTCCTTTTACAGTAATTTCATCTTCATCTCATTCATATTTAAACAATCTCTATGGAAAAGATATAGAAATAAATAGCTTTCAATATAATTGTGATAAAGAGGGAAGATCCATTGAGAACTGGTAAATCAAAAAATAGGAAAAGTAATTACAGTGTATTAAGCATCTTCCCTTATTCTCATCCAATTGAGTAAAACATTTACAGCATGCCAAAAACAAAGAAAATGCAATAATTATGTCATAGCACTAATATTTTCTTTGGGAATACTGAAAAGTACAAAATAGGGCATTTGCCAGCTAGGAGCAAGTTTTTCAGCAAGAATTATTGACTTTAATTATCCTATGGTAGAGCTTCTAAAATACAGTATCATCTACATTTCAGATTTTGAGCACATCCCAGGCTAACTCTCTTTGCAAACTCTATTCCATATTGCCTTAGGTTCCCACAGGGAGGGAGAAACCAGCCTTAGGTTCACTCCCTGTCCTGCTTCCAGAAGGTTTGGCTGGTGTCTCTAAATAATCCTTAACAGTGTCATGGCTATTATTGAGCTCTTTCAGCACAGTGTGATTCATCCCATTAGCAATTACAGTTCAACACAAAAGCATCCTCAAGACAGCTACTTTCCTATAAATCTTTTTGTTAAAATCAGTTTTTAACCATGTTTGCCTGGTGTTGACGTATGATCTGTGTTGTTTGAGTTCTTGTAGAAAACTCAGGCTCTGACTGGCTAACTTCAGCTGGAAAGCTGTCTTCCTAAAAGCCTCCTTAGTCCCCTGTTTTCTGTCAAATGCCCTATTACCTGAGAAATCTTTCATGCTACAACCTGTTTCCCCTAATCTTTCCCATATTTAGAGAAAGTTTTGAAGTTCCAGATTGGCTTGTCTCATCCTGAACACAATCCTTGCTTGATTGCAGGAAAGGAAATGGGTCATAAGATGTATTCTTCCTAACAAAGTATGAATGTTGACAAATGCTAATTGAAGTTTTGATTACTGAAGAAAGGATAATATATGGAAAGCCTGAATGTTGCTTTTCATAAGAATGCAGAAGGAAGTACATCTGCAAGAATAGAAACTCCTTTTCTTTTAAATCATATACTTTACCATTTAATGTTGGGTTTTATATTTTATTTAATTTGATGTATGCTGTTTACCTCTAACAAATAAATAATTGCTGCACTGTACCAGACTTACTTCAAAACTTATAATGAATCAGTTTGAGATTAAAAAAAAAAAATTTTCTGTGTAGAACCACAGAAAATTTCTTAAATTTTCTACTCTTTGCAGACAATTAGCAGTATTTATATCATCAATAAGAAAATGCTATTCTTTTACTTTTAAACTACACCAAATTTCTTGTAAGATGTCATACAACTAATCATCTGATTTTATTAATGAATATTGGTGTCAAAAAATTTCTGTATAGGTCAGAAGGAAAGCAGGATCACACCTTTCAGTTTTTCACACTGGGAGCTCACTTTTTACCAGTATTATAATATTATTTATAAATAAACATTTACTTCTTCATATTTGAGATATCTTCCTCCTGACCAGAACTATCATGAGCTGCAACTTCCATTTGGTAGGCTGTGTGCCATCTCTCTTTGCTTGCTTCCATAAGGAATAATAGATTATAACAGACAGGGAGTAGATTTAGATTAGATATTAGGAACAAAATCTTCACTTTGAGTGTGGTGAGGCATAGGTTGCCCAGAGAGGTTGTGAATGCCTCCTCCTTGGAAATGTTGAAGGCCAGGCTGGATGGGGCTTTGAGCAACCTGGTCTAGTGGCAGATGCCCCTGCCTACGGCAGGAGAGGTAGAACTAAATGGTCTTTAAGGTCCCTTCCAACCCAAAGCAATAATTATCCTGGGAGACAGCATGTCCTGTAAAGTTACAGGACAGATGGGAACCCATAAATTAATATCTCATGAAAGTCTTAACTATTTCCATAACACTGCAAAGTCATATGTGTTGAGGTTTGTTTCACAATGCGCTGTGGGTTTCATTCTGTGTCTTCCCCTTTGTTTTACCACTTCTTTCTCAAAACACTCTATTTCTATACTGATTTTAGTATCATATATTCATTGTGCAAAAGAACTAAGTTCATTACATTAACCACTTCCTCCCTCGTCATTTCTTTTAAATATAAAGAAGCCATTCTTTAGCACAACCACAGGAAAGGAAGAAAACAGAAGAAAGAAACTTCAGGCTTTGGTCAGAAGCAGGCAACATAAGGAAAGGTTTTGGAAGGAACTGTGCAAGTATTGTCTTGTAAGCCTCAGGCTGCCTTATTTCTTCTTCTTCTTCTTCTTTTTTTTTTTTTTTTTTGGTCAGAAGGCACTTTCTTATTAGTCACTAACAGTACCCAAACATCCAAGCAAGACTGGAAAAGAATACTTTACTGCAAGTTTCAAGCAGGTTAACAAAGTTATAAATGCCTTCAAAGTTACTGAGGGGTAAAGATGGAATTGCCAGACCTATTTTATAGCAACATTCCAGATGCTTTGATAGATCCATTATAAATTCAACTTACATTATTCTAAACTAAGATTGCTATCTAGTTGCTGTTCCTTGGATATATTATTTCTTTCCTTATCTCACTGACTCTTTTCATAACATACAGTAAGGAATTTATTAGTAATGTATCAGATTTCCTGGCAAGATATGGTCCAAGTAATGCTGTTATTATATTTTTCCCTTTTTTCCATATAACCTTTTCTCTTTATCATATTGTCATTTTGTCTTTGCTGTTTAGGCATCTTCACTGGAACAATGCTGGGTTCAGTTATCTGGAATAGCATATATTATAGAAAAATGAGATTGGAATTGTTTGGTATTTCATTACACTGTAACTGGGGTAAAAATATTTTGTGGTGCATCCTGTTTGTTTTTCATTTTCTTTGAGTCTTTTAAAGGATTCATTTCTTATATCTGGTGTATTTTTGCTTTGGTGTAAAAGCTAATAGGATATTGAGTAAAGATTTGGATGAAAACACAAAGGAGAAAAAAAGAAATGAAAAATCAGTTATCGATGTATGAATAGATTGAGGGTCACTTTAAGCTGAAAATAATCTAGAAGTCACTTCTGGGAAATGTGCCTTGTAAGTATCCCCAGGTGTAACCCCATCAAGCAGGATTGCACACAGCACCTTCAGCCTGAGATCTTTCTGTGCTCCTCCCAGTCTATTCCCATTTTTGTGGCTCAGCAGAGAATACTTCCCCTCTGAAATTTTCTGGAATAATCTCTTGTTCAATCTCTAGCCAGTCTAACAGTGTCAGAGTGATACCATTAATTTTAAGGGGTTTTAATAATATATTTTTTCTAAGCAGTGTGATTTTGTAATGAGTTAAAGCAGGAATAGATAAGCAGCTGGCTGCGTGATGCTAAGGAGGATGGGAATGCTCAGGACAGGGACTCACATGAGTCCAAAACAAGGTACATGACTGCACCAGGCAAAATTCCAGCCCAAAAATATGTGCCCATGAATCTGCTCAACAGTTCAGTCTGTGGAGTGAAGGGCAGGAATTCCACAGGCAGCCATGAACCAACCAGCATTTATTTCCAAATAAGGTTGTTGTTACAGACCTCTTAGTCCAGGATCTCACAGATGCTGTATCCTGTTTTTTGGAAGAGCTAGTTTGGCAGGTGCAGCTCCTCATTATAACTGTGAAACTGCTAAAAGTGCTTTTTTAAACTTTGATTTTATGTTCCATTTGAAATGCCTATTCTCTCTGCATTTGGAGGTAGCAGCTGTAGCTGGCTCTATAATTTGTTGGAAGTGGCATCTCCTACATAGAGGAGGTTATGAAATATAAACAAAGTAAAGTAACTTATAGCAGCAAAGAGAGGTACTTCCAGCTTTCATAAAAAGAAAGATGTGATAAATCTGTGCCTTGGGCACCCACTTCATTATATCTGTTGGACACTCAATCAAGATCCCATAGAGAGAGATCAAGATCTCATTTTCCTGGGACCAAATGAGAAGCATTTATATGGCTATCAGTGACAATTAGTCAGCTGAAAACTCTCTGCCTAACTACTTTCCTGGAGACTTTTAGGAACCTTCCTCCACTCTGCTTACAGGAATAGTTCTTTATAGCAAATATCCAGTCAGAGTTTTCAAAGATTCAAACAATACCTGTATATCATATAAAGATTATTTTCAGTTATCAGCGTTAAATACAAACTTTACTCAAGCTCAGCAGTATTTGGATTGGGTTTTTCACTGGGGCCCCTCAGAACTGAGTTTCCACAATAATGATTCAATCCAAAAACCATTTACTCATAGCTGATTTGTTGCTGGCTCCAGACATACTGCTCATCCGGTGGAGCTCTGCTCATTGGGAATAACAATCCACTGTCATTATTTCATTTCCTTGGATATTTAGAAAATAAAATGCAATTGTCTTTTTTTAATCTAAATTTCTGCT
The DNA here is from genome assembly GCA_013400175.1 of Phainopepla nitens. Lineage (NCBI taxonomy): Eukaryota > Metazoa > Chordata > Aves > Passeriformes > Bombycillidae > Phainopepla > Phainopepla nitens. Next base: position 52,319 of record VXBQ01011589.1, on the reverse strand, counting down.
GTAGCAGTAAAACAGAAACAATAATTAGAGCCACGACTCAAAAACAAGAGTGCAAATATTTACAAATGCTTATTTTTGTTTCTTTCCTTGTTCTCTGGCAGCCAGCCACAAGGAAGGACTTTTAGTTTCTAGCTGATCTTCCTTAGGTAGAAGGAAGCAAAGCAGAATTTGAATTTAGAATTTCCTCCTTAGGCAGGAGGAAGCAGGGAGTGCTTTCAATGAGATGTGGTGTTCAGAACTCTGAACTTGCTTTGTTTTTGCCACACACAGCTGCCACAAAAGGAAGCAATCTTCAACATCCTAAAAAACAAAAAAACCCACTCATCCAGCCTGCATGTTACAATGGTTGAAGCACAGTGTTATCCAAACTGTGCTAATCACAGTTGAAATTAACACACATACTGTGTTACTCACATCATTATCTGGTGAAATGCATTGAGCAACAGCCAGAACAGTAGGATCTTGAGCAGTGACATTTTTAATACCTTTTATGTGCAAGCAAGTTTTGCTAGTCATTCTGCAGGGATTAAGAAGAAAATTGGGGGAAAAGGTCATAAATGCACTATTTTTGAAATGATCCTCACTTTTTTGAGTGCAGAAGCATCTACACTGCACTGGCAGACAGAGCAGAAGAAAAAACAGCAGTCATTATTGTGCTGTTGCTCAAATTTGGAAGCTGTCAGTTCCTCCCATTTTACAGTGGCCAGTAGTCAACAACATAAGCAGGGAAGTCCAGGACCCAGACAGCCCCAGCAGCTGATGTTTGCTAGAGATAATATTCCCCCAACAGAGGGAATATTATCCCCCCTCAGCCAACACCAGCCAGCAGGCATCCGCCTCGATCACAGAAAATGTGGTACTGACAAGAGGATGTGCTGTGAGTGGGTCACTAAAATATTCTGTGTTAAAAAACCTGCCAAAAAATGCTATGATACCAGCACATCTGGCTGCAGCATATGGGCTGAGAAAGACCAGCTGAAGTTCTTTATCAAAATCTCTGTATGTCTGAAGGGAGCTATGGCCTTAGGTAGCTTTCAGACTGTGGGGTTGATTTCTAGATTGTCTGTATGTACTTTATAGCATACTTGATTCTCTAGGACACACTAGAAGTGCTACCAGTCACTGCCAGCACTTGATCCAACTTGGTGGGTATGAGTAAAGCCTGCCCATAAACTCCTTGTTCTTGAAAACGTAAGGGATGGAATAGTCCATCCAAATACCATAAACTACTTTGTTTCTCATATATATTCCCATATATATGGAATGCAAAAATTCCTTTCTTCAGCTGTGCCTTTATTAGGAAGACCAGCCTTTAGGAACCCTAGGCCTTTGAGACAAGGGCAAGTGTTGAGCAAGGAAGACTTACCCTTGGTGGAGGAGAATCATGTTAGGGCACATTTAAGCAAATGTGCAACCACGGGACCTGATGGGAGGCATGCATGGGTGCTGAGAGTGCTGGCTGATGTCACTGTGAGGCCACTTTTGATTTTCTTTGAACTGTCATGGGGCCTGGGAGACATCCCCAGAGAGTGGAAGAAAGCAGATGTTAGTCCCATCTTTGAGAAGGGAAGGAGGATCCAGGGAACTGCTCAGCCTCGTTTTGGTCCCTGGGAAGGTTACAAAGCAGCTAATCTCGTAAACCATTGGCAGTGAGTATTCAGCATGTATTTACAAAGGGGAATTCATGGTTACCCAACATGACAGACTGCAAGGAGGTGACTAATTAGGTGGGGGAGGGGAGAGCAGTGGATGCTGTTTACCTTGCTTTGAGAAAGGCTTTCCACAGTGTCTCCCATAATATTCTCATAGACAAGCTGACAAAGTTTTGGGTAGATAAATAGACAATGATCTGGATTGGAAACTGGATGAACTACTGGGCCCAGGGGTCAGCAACACGAAGTTCAGTTACACAAAGTTCACTAGTGGTGTGTCCCACGGGTTGATGGGGTAAAACACAGTAAAACACCTTTATTACTGACCTGGAAGGGATGTGCCCTCAGAAGCTTTGCAGATGATGGTAACCTAAGAGGAGTGTCTGATACTCCAGATGGTTGTGCTGCCATTTGGATTGGCCTCAGAGGCTGGAAAAATGAAAAGAGGAATCTCAATGGTCATGGAATCAAAGAATAGTTGAGGTTGGAAGGGACCTCTGGAGGACATCTCTGCCCCTCCTTCCCCATGCAGGGTCACCTATACCATGTCCAAATGGTCCATATTTCCCACTGGGTGATTCTGTAAACATCTGCTTTATGCTGCTATCAAGGCTGAGATACTGGGTTCAGTGGAAGCTTAGTCTGACTTAATATGAATTTACCTGCATCCCTTGACAGAATATTCCCTCATTTCATAATATGAACAATATGTTCTGCTAAAAGATCATTTCATCCATTCATCCTATAATAATCAGAGACTTTCTGCAGTTATAGATGGTCCACTGGATCTAATTTTAGCCCTATATTATGCATAATTCAGACGCTGTGAACATTGTGCTATGTTCACCTTTCTGTCTGCCAGCTTTCTGAACTTGTTCAGTAGCTGCTTTTGGAAGAGCAGGGTTATGGCTGTTCTGTTCTGTGGAGGGGTAACCTGGGCTCAACCTGCTACTTCAGTGCTATCAGTATCTGCTGGAAAACCAGCTGTCTGGAAAAATTACATGCAGGGGCATTTCAACCAAGGGCAAATAGATAATGTGCATGTCAGCGCTACAGCAGTTGCTTATTGGATTCTGCAAAGAGTCCAAGGACAGAACCGAGTGTACAGCTCTGGATCTTTGAAATCAGAGCCTAAATGAGAGTCAGCCTCCAATTTAGAATTCCTTACATGTAGCAGGTAACATCTCTGCAATGGACCAAACCACCTACGACATTTCAGAGAAAAATGAATCTGAAAGGTTGAACATAAACAGTAAACCATAATTGCAAGTTAGTTCTGAAGATGGCTGAAAAGGGCAATGAAGGGTGTTATTGAAAAGGTACATAGGTATGTAACAATCCTCTTACACTTTTTGTTGCTGTTGTCCTTGTGAAGCTGTGTATCAGCTTTTGATTTGCTTTAAATCTGTTGTCCTCTTTATGAGATGGCCCTGATGACAACTGAATAAAAGGACGGACTGGTTCAATAGATCAATCCAGTAATTGGTAGGACGTGTGTGACCCATTTCAAGTGAGGAGTATGGGTGTCTAGAATTATCTTTCTCTATACACACAAATGCACATGCAAAGTGTGTCTACAGAAACCAATAGTAGATTTAAAATAAAAGTTTAAGTGTCAAAGTTAAAGCAAAAGTTCCTCTGCATAGCAGTTCTACCCTCCTGTATATAAATTTTCTTTATTGTATGTAACTTGTGTCTTTATTGTATATTTAAGTTGTGTCTTATTCTAAGGACTACATTCTGACAGACTGTCTACAAAAGTATTTGCACAGATCTCAGCAGGAACATTTTTGGGGTGAAAATTATTAGAGCTTTAAATTTATTTGGGTACTGAATTGCTGCTAGTTTCAAAGGAAGTACCAAAATAGCCAAAATGTTCTAGACCTAAGGCATTACTCAACATAATACAAAATTGTTGAAATTTGGGCCCTGAGCTCATTTGCTGATATCTATTACTCTGCCAGAAAAAAAGGTGGAAAATGGCACTTGCAAATTATATACTATTCTGGTCTTGTGCATAAGTTACTTCCTCATGAATCTTTGTCAAAACCAGAACAATTTCGAAATTGTAGCGTGTCTGACTCATTGAGGGAGGGTACAGGAAAAAAATTACTCATGTGAGATTTTTTACTACTGTCTCTCTCAGTTCCCCACCAAAGTCAAGAGACACACAGCACTGTGAAGAACCTTCAAGTGCTTTACAGGAGTGCCTGTAAGTAACACTTTAGGGTTAATATCAAGGAACTTTGGACAGTAATCATGGACTGAGCTATTTGTTCTAAGGTAAAAGGACTTGCTTTAAGTTAACTGTTGTCACCTTACTGATTGGATTTGTGAAACAATTTACTCCTAAACTCTCCCAAAAGTATGTATAGAGCTATTCTGTGTAGGAGAGGGACTGTGTAATTTCATATGTTCCCTTCTTTTCCTCACACTGGAATTTTCTGTGTTTTGTAGAGTTGTTTTTGGCAATAGGCAAATTGCCATTTGGGTTTCCCAAACTGTGCCTATGTTCCTTCCTGGGTTTTAAGGGAAGAATATGTCTGTGGGTTTGTTGCATCACAGCTTCCCAACACAGCCCATAGAGTTGTGAGAAAATTTGATTTCTTGTTCTATGTCCCTTCCATAGCTGTCCATATTCTATGGCTGCCCACAACACCTTTTCTGTGTCCTCCTCTGAGTACCCAGCTTAATCAAATACAACCTGTGCTGGCAATTAGGAAACACAGGGAGAGGTTCATCTTCCCAGGCTTTGGATAGCTCTGTCTGAGAAACCCAGACACTTTTCACAGTTGAGCTAAAGTTCTCACAGAATGCAATCCATCTTCTGTGAGGGTGGACTTCTAAAACAGGTCTGAAGTAATGCTTCTGGGTAACTGCCCTTTTCTCTTCATCGACATACAGACAGCTCAGATATGGACATCACAGAATCACAGAAGACTTGGATTGGAAGAATCCTTTTTAAAGATCATCAAATCCAATCTCCAGTGCTATAGATATGTCATATTAGATGACATTAAATCAATTTGCGGCATGCTAAAAAATGTGTAATATCTTGCAGTTTTCAGAATCATCCCAAGCTATCTGTTTTCAATACATGAAGAAAAAGAAATCTCACTCAGTTGCTATTTTTACTTGTTTGTTTTTCCTTGTGTATAAATTGTTATATTTGCATTGATGTGTTGTTTAGTATTTCAAGTTCCTATGTGCACATGTATGATTAGATATTTTAGTCATCCCTTCTGTTTAATGTGTTTAATACTATTTAATTTCTTTCCCCATGCCATTAAAACCAAATAATGTGAACTTGAGAAATTATGAGGGTGTCAATGAAGCCCTGGGGATAGCTGCAGTAATGTTGCTGGATTTCTGATTAGGCTTTTATTTCTCTGTTGAATGCCCTGCATTGACCAAAGGAAATAACATGGGACTCCCTCCTGTATTTTTGCTTTTACTCTGTCATAGTTCAGCACTGGATTTTTTGACGGTATCCAAAAAAGGGAGGTAATTTTCTTACATTTCAATGTAACTGATTCAGGCTAGAAAAGTAGGCTCCTGAAACTGCCAAAAAAGGAAATATTTGCTTTTATATTCTTATTGTGTGCTTTCTCTTATTTAATTCCTGTATAAAATCCAGACAGGATTTATGAGGCAAAGAATGTTGTGCAGCTGAAGCAAGGCAAAGATCACTGTGAAGCTGAGCATCAATGGGACCTAAGTTTCCCATTTAACCTAATGTTTCTTTTAATAAGACTTTGTTTTTATGCATAAGCATCCTGCACTCTATTCTGGGCAAAGGGCCTGCCAAATTTCCATACCTGTGCTGTGCAGAGAAAGTTCTATCGTGCTTCGTGTGAAGGTGCAAAAACTGGGTGGTAGTATTCAGATCTAACTCAATGGCACCTGTAGTCCCCTGGCTTTGCCCGACTTAGGTCTGTATCAAAATAGAAAGTAGACTTAGAGATCTGATTCCTTTTGTCATGCTTTGCCAAGTCAGCTGTGTCTCTGTTAAAAAAACCCTAATGATTAGTAAATTCCATTCTTCTACTCACTATATATTTTTAGGAACTACCTGCTTCATCCATTATACTAAAAATTGGCATAGTGTTTGCATGGGTGACTAATCCATCCACTAGACATGTGGGCCTGCAGTTCATCTCTAAGCAAGCAATAGCCTAGGTAGAAAAGGTTTCACAGATACTCTCTGGAATCATTTAGAGTTTCAATCCATTGCAGTTGGACTAGATAATTATTAGTGGCCCCTTCCAACTCAGTTGCCCTATTCTGTTCCATTCTATCTGTAGCAAGCCATCACCAGCTACAGGGTGATCAAGGGACTAGGACAGAACCAAGCTGGCAGCAGAGGCAGCCACAACTACTTGGAGGAGTCTCCACAGAAGGCAAGGAAGAAATCATACATAGCATAAACATATACTCTAAAAAAATTACACAGCACTAGCACAGGGCTCATGGCTGAGCTGGAATGACACTTTCTAGGGACTCTTGATGCTTTGTACTTATCTTCTGCTTCCTCAAATCTGTAGCCATATCTGCAATATAATGAGCAGGATCTTAAAATGCTTTTAATTTTTTATTGTTTATTTTAAAATGAAACTAGAAAAATACCTTTTTTTAAAATACGTTGCATTAAATTCAGTACATCACAAGTCTTAAGAATTCTGGCCCCGCCTCCTTGCCAGAGCAGCTCCTTTGGAAAATTTGTTTTTATAATTACTCCTGCCAGCATGCCATATGGTAGAAGAATATCGTGCTTCCAAAGCTGACTAAATATTTCCTAGAGAGGGAAACTAAAGCATGGAGAGGTTCCCCTTGGACCCAACTAAAAAATCAGTTACAGAAGCAGAACTAGAGCACAAGAATTTCCAGTTCTCCTCTGTAGAAGCAGAAGTTTTTCGTCACTACACACTATGGTGGAAAGGAATTGACAGTTCAGAGCAAGAAACAGCTTTCCAAGAATAATTCTTTCCTTGTGGTACATAAATAATGGTAGCAGCCCCCACCTTAGTTCATGTTACAGGACAGAAGAAAAAGTACTTTGCTTCAGACTGCAATTGAAATGAAGGTTTTGTTCTTGTCAGCCTCCTATTAGAATTTCTAACAGCACCAAACAGCTTCAGGAAAGCTTTTGTGATTTATGTTTTGAAGAGGAATCATCCCAGAGAGCTCTCAAAATTTACTATTTCTTTAAGTTCTGAATTAGCCTCTTTAGTGATGCCAAAAATTTATTTCTACCTCTAAGCCAGAGTATTATTTCCCTTTCCCAAGATTTCACGGCTGTTTAAAGTGCCTGATGATATAAGAATGTTCAGCCTCCAAACAATTTTTTTTAGTTTTAGAGTTTTCATCCTTTGAATGATTCTCCTATACTCAGCTGAATATCTATGCCTGTTGCTGATGCCTTATGTGGGGAAAACTGAAGTGTCAGAAAAGCCACAGAAATGCACAGTGAGCCTGACTCTTACCCTGGAAAAGATTAAGCTTAAAGATAGGCTCTTGAAGGGATGAGAATATTCCCTTTGCAACCTTCAGTGACCATAGAGACACACCTGAGCATCCATGCCACAGGCTCCAAAATTCACTCTGTCCTTACAATGCCTTTCCTGCCTTAAAGCTCTGGGTTCCTGCAGGTTCGAGACAAACCTATTGTGTATGTTCTGAGTTCTGCAGGGATCTCACGTAATAGCATTGATTCTTTTCAAGCTCTGTCCGTATTTTGCAAGTCTCCAATCTCCCAGTCCAGACGCACTTTTATTAAACCTAAGGACGCAATTATGCTGAAAATCCCAGTCACATATTGCAGCCATTTACTGAATGCTTATAAGCATTAACCCAAATTCACCTACTCATACATACAAATGCTCAAAACCATGTAAAATCTGTGCCTGAGAACAGCTGTGAAATTGGTGCTGCAAAAGAAAAGTCAAAATGTGTTATTTTCTTACATGGACGTTTTGGACAATAATAGATTAATGCTAGCCTTTTTGCATTTTATTTTGTTAAGGTTTCTTAAATCAAGAACTGAATGCCAGATGTATTCACTCTGCAAGGCATTTTTTCTTAGATCCACAAAGAAATTGTGGTGGCACTTACTGTTTAATGATCTGATCTTGGAGGTACAGGATTTGCTGACAAGGTTTTGCTTGCCAGGTCTGGTTCTGCTTGATTTTAGGATCATAAACATTTCCTTTTTGATTATGTTTCTTAAAAATGTCTTTCAGTAGAAAGAGGACAAAGCAGAACATCCACAAAAGCAGAAGGGCAGCTCTGCTCATAGCAGAGCTGGAGCCAGGTGGCTGGTGTGCTAGCTCTCCTCCCCGTTTCACTTGCAGCACCTTCCCAAACATGGTGACTTCTACTTATTCTGGGGCATTGATAACTAATTTTCCTCCTGTGAAGGAGCTGTTACTTGCTCTTGTACTTCATTTACAGCTGAGTTCACTTAGGCCCTGGAGAGGAGCAATTTTCTCAGCCTTCCCAGGCCCTGTGGTAGTGCCAGGAATTAAACCCACCCTGAGAGCCTGCTGACCACTGTTTGCCTGTGCTAAAGTGGTTAAACAAAGAAAACACTCAGCATTTTTCAAGATAGTCCTCAGCAACTATAAAGGATTAGGCCCAAGCAAGGCCAAGGAAAAGGGGCACGTCAGTACAAGAAGGTCCCAGCTGGTGATGGACGCTTGCTCCTGTAATATTCAGCTCCTGTTGCACACAAAGGAGATAATGACAACTAATAACTAATTACAATGAAAAGGAGGAGAAAATGGTGCAGTGAATGCTAGCAGGATTCATAAAGTCTAATGCTAATAAAATACAGTATGTGTACAAAATTATAGTTTAGTTCCTGGCTACCTGCTGAGTTCAAGCTAAGCAAAAGACAAATTAATATCTTCAGGATGTATTTTACAAGGACAATTGTTCCCTATTTAAGATAAATTTACTACTGTTTATTTTATTTAATTAGTGTCTCATTTGTTCCAGAATGTTAAGATGCTAATATGCATGTTAATTGATCTTGCATCTTTGGACAAATTGCACTATAAATACTATATTATAAAAAAAAACCAAGGAAATATAGGAGCACTGAACTGTCTCCCATCAAACTGAATTGAATCACAGAAACACTCTGTAATTTACATAATGGGCATACTGGTAAGCAGGAGAGATGGTGACAAGCACAAGCTGTTAGGGTTTAAAAGGGTTAAACACAGAATCATAGAATGGTGAGGTTGGGAGGGACCACAGTTGGTCATCTGGTCTAACCTCCCTGTTGAGGCAAGATCATCCCAGAGCATGTGGCACAGGATTGCAGCCAGGTGGTTCTTGAGTATCTCCGAAGAGGGATTCCACCACCTCTCTGGCAGCCTTTTCCAGTGCCTGGCCACCCGCACAGTTACGAGAGGCTGGAAAGATCGATGTCTCAAGACACTTTGGGGTGCATGTGTGTAGGGGAAGGGGCAGATTGAGCCTTGCCCTGGTGAGGCAGTGCCCTGCCCTACGCTCCCCACCCCTAGAGCCTGCATCGCAGCCTGGCAGTGGCTGCCAACCCCTGGCACACCGGAGGCAATGCTGCACACCCCACCCCTGGAGCCCCTGACCCACCTCCTAAGTGGCCAAATGACTGGAAGTCCCACCTGGGGGAAAGGCCAAGGGATTTTTAAAGTGGAACCTGAGGCAAGCATGTCTTGACTCTACCTCCTCTTGGAACATCTATCAGCTGCATGCCACTGGACCCAGGAGTGGTAGTTATGTGGCTCCTCTTCTATGTATTTTCTGTCTTTCTGTTTCTAATTCTGTCTTGTCAGAATTTTTGTAACATCAAACAGGCTTAGAGTTTGCTAAGTTAATGCTTTGAGAAGTGTTTTATGTTGATTGAATGGTGCACTAAATCTTTTGCCAAAGTTCTCTGATTTTCTAAAGTTGTCAGTAAAGTTTTTTAGTTGTTTTGACCTCTTGAGAATTTCTTGTCCATATTTGTCCCATGTGTCTAACTCAGAGCTTACCTGAACAACTGTAAGCCCTTTTAAGAGCCGTGTCAAGCAACGTTTTTGGGGACCTTACAAAAGTAAAGAAGTTTTTCCTCAAGTTCTGGTTGAACTTCCTGTGCATCAGTTTCTGCCCATTGGCTCTGATCCTGTTGCTTGTCACCACTGAGAAGAGCCTGGCTTCATCCTCTAGACACCTTCCCTTCAGACACTTGTACATATTGATGAGATTCCCCTCTCAGTCATCTCTTCTCAAGGCTGAACAGGCTCTGCTCCCTCAGCCTGTCCTCTAAGAGAGATGCTCCAATTCCCTCATCGTCTTCATAGCCCTTCACTGAGCCTGGTTTAGGAGCTCCATGTCTCTTTTGTCCTGAGGAGTCCAGAACTGGACATAGAACTCCAGATGTGCCTCACCAGGGCTGAGCAGAGGGGCAGGATCAGCTCCCTCAACCTGCTGTGAATGGTCTTCTTAATGCACCCCAGGATACTCTTGGTCTTCTTGGCCATGAGACAACACTGCTGGCTCATGGACAGCTTGTTGAATATGGACCAATTTGTAGGTGTGCTATCCCAGGAGAGACCCAAAGAAGGAAAGATGCCTCTGAGGCACACTTTCTTTGCTCTTTACTAACCTGCCTCCACCTGAAGAAGCTGTGCTTCATTCCCCATCCCTGGGCAGTGTGCACATGCTGCTTTACCAGCTCTTTCCTCCCTGGCAGCTACTCTGGCTTCTCCCTGCAGATTGAGCCATGCTTCCCTTCATGGGGCTACCAATAGGAAGTTTCTGTGCTCCTCTCTTTACCTTCTTGGTGCCCACAAGGCAAAGTTAGCATCTGTGGGGAGCAGTGGGTGCTACAGGAGGCTGGTGTCTCTCTTATACATACACTCACACCCACCCACACACATATATGTGCATGTGAGCCATTATCTCTACATAACTAATGAGAAATCAAAGAGTGCAAAATATAAAAGGACAAAAGATAGAAATCCTTTTAGAGTCATCTCTTCAATATTTATATCTGTGACATTGGGGACAAATATTTTGGTCTCATGTGTGGTGGTTCAGCCCCATGTGAGTCAGACCTGCATATTTTGCAGTGTGAAGAAGTATCAGACAGCCAGTTAAAAGTACATCGTTCTCAGTAGTGTGGCCCTGTAAATAACAGTGTTTTTCTTTTCCTTTCCTTTTAGTCTGAGCCATTGCAGTGTCAGCAACAATCAGAAGAAAATGCAAAATTTCATCTCAATAGCTCGGAATGGATGGGAAATTTTTATATCTGAAAGGAAATCTGGCTGGAAGTATCAAATGCAGCTTTTTGCAGTTTGTTCCTCAGTTGCCTTCTTCTCCAGCTTTCTATTTTTCCTTAGCATGCACTTCTCCTTGGCACACCACTCTTTGGGGCCCTTACTGATTTCTGGATTCATCTGGATTTTGCTTTCTATCATGCTCTTCTGTTTCAAGTACCTGCGCTGTTTTAGTATTCTATTCCTCCTTTCTTGTGGACTGAAAAATGGCAGGGATGCTCTTATTACTGCTGGCACTGGTGTTGTGGTGGCCAGCAACATTCAAAATATTTTTCACAATCTAAAGGTTCTGGCAGACAGTATAACCTGTCATTTAAAGCATGAGCAATTTGCCCTGATAAAATACTATGTTGAGGCAATAAAATGGATTTATGAGGTGACCAAGCTTCCTGCTGAGATACCTAAAACTTTAGGGGTCCTAAAGCATGAACTCACACCATCTTATTCAATTTCAGATGATGCATTAAAACAAGAGCTAAATGAAACAGAGCAAGAAATCGAGAAAATTGCTAACCAGATATCTTTTATGTTGACTATACTGCCCTATATAGGTCAGAAAGCATTGCCTATATTTGGGATTTTTCTAATTTCTTTTGGAACTGGCCTCTTTATCAAAAAGTTTGTGGGCTCTTGTAGTACCAAATTTAAGAATACTTATATCACAAAACAGTTTGTTGCATTTGATGAGCACCAAAAGCAACAGCAAAGACCTGGTCTTCTGCCACTTAACAGAAAAGAGAGAAAAGATTACATGATAATCCCATCCTTCTTCTTCACAAGAAAGGACAGGAAAAAAATGCTGTGTTCTTTTCTCCCTGTAATAATTCATCTTTGCATCTGGCTTCTGTTTGCTGCAGTAGACAGTTTGTTTTATTTGTTAATTATTTCTGCAAAGAAATATCTCCAAGAAGTACCGGATCTAGGCATTCAACTCAGTCTCTTTCAGAATGTAAGTACTTATCATTTCTTAGTTTAGAAGAACCCATATATTTTTTTAGTTTATTGTTGAAAAATTTCCCTTCGTCTTCAGCAGCTGCAAGAGCAGACATATAGCAATGAGCCATCAATTCTTTCTTGGAATATCATTAATTTCAAAAAGGGCCTTTGCCTCTACAGATACGTGTTGGACGGAACCAGACAGTTCTTTCCAGAGCATTGTCATCTTTCTAGAGAATTTCAAATTTTAGAAGGACTTTCAGTCTTCCATTAATATATATAAAGAAAACCATGAGCTTAAAATTGGAAACTCACAAAACTGACATTTGTGTAGCACTACACTACATTCATAGTCAAAAGTCACTGTGACACTGGTGTAAGAGATGCCCACCTTTCTTTAACTAAGCAGTGTGAGTGTAGTGTCACTTGTATGCATGGGCACATACACATGAAATAATAGCTTGTTGGCAAAACCTCCAGTTTCCTCTAGAATAAGCAGCAGCAGCATAGAGAACCATAGATTAACTAGGCTGGAAGATAAGTCTGGAGGTCACCAAGACCAACCTCATGCTCAAAACAAGGACAACTGGTTAGAGCATGGTGCTAGTAACACTGAGGTTGTGGGTTTGAGCCCCATATGGGCCATTCACTTAACAGCTGGACTTGATGATTCTCGTGGGTCCCTTCTAACTCAGAATATTCTGTGATTCTGTGACAAACTTCTGACACAGATCAGATTGCTCAGGATCTTGTCTGAATATTCTTAAAGGTGGAGATTTCACCATTGGAATGATACCTTTAGTGCAAAGTAAAGCTACCCAGCCTGAAAGCTCCAGAATTGTTCATCCCAACTTAGTCAAGCAAGGGCAGGAGGAGACGAGCACAGATGAGCAAGGAGGTCCTGAAAAAGCACAGAATAGGTGAAAGAAGGGACAGCAGTTGCAGGAGGAATGGAGATATACACTGTCTGACTATATAAGAATAGGGGCAGGAAAGCCAAAGCCCACCTGGAGCTGAATCAGGTGAGGTAGGTGAAAGGCAGCACAAAGGTCCCCAAGCAGCAAAAATAAAGACATGGGGAAATGTAGGTCCACTGTGAAGAGCAGAAAGTCTTGGTGGCAACAAAGGATACAGAAAGCCCAAGGTGCTAAATGGTATCTTCAAGCTGTGTCTTTACTAGGAAGACCAGCCTTTAGGAACCCCAGACCTTTGAGACAAGGGCAAGTGTGAAGCAAGGAAGACTTACCCTTGGTGGAGGAGAATCATGTTAGGGCACATTTGAGCAAATGTGCAACCACGGGACCTGATGGGAGGCATGCATGGGTGCTGAGGGTGCTGGCTGATGTCACTGTGAGGCCACTTCATGGGGCCTGGGAGAGGTTCCTGAAGAGGGGAAGAAAGCAGATGTTAGTTCCATCTTCAAGAAGGGGAAGGAGGAGGATCCAGGCAAGTACAGTCTGGTCACACTCACCTTTATCCCTGGAAAGGTGACAGAGGATATAATCATGGAAGCTATTTTCATACACGTGCAGGTCAGGAAATCTATTAGGAGCATTAAGCATGGATTTATAAAGGTTAGATCATATTTGATCAATCTAACAGTTTTCTGTGATAAAAACACTGGGTTGGTGAATGAAAGGAGAACAGAGGATGCTGATTGTGCTTTTATTAATGTTTTCACTGCTGGAACACTGGAACACAGCATCTGCACTGACAACCTGATGAAGTGTGGGCTAGATAAAAGGAGAATGACAGGAACTGAAAATTGACTGAACATTTGGACTGAAAAAGTTCTGACTTGTGGTACAAAGGCATTTCTGATGGCCCCCAGTACTAGACACTGGAACTTGTACTATTTAACCTCTTCATTAATGACCTGCAAAGACAAAAAGATTGTAGCCACACAAGTCTGTAGACAATATAGAACTGGGCAGAGTGTCTGAAACGCCAGACTTGTGCTGTCATTCAGAAGAGGACTGGGCCAAGAGGAACCTCACAATGTTCAGCAAAGGAATGTGCCATGTCTTGCAGTCTCTGAAGAGAAATAACTCCATGCACATACATGTTGGGAGCAAACTGACTGGGAGGTGGCTTTGCACAAAAAGGCCCTGAAAGTTGGACATCAAGTTGACCACAAGTTTGCAATGTGCCCTTGTGGCAAAGAAAGTGCTAATTTGGGCTGCATTAGGGAGAGCATTGACAGCAAGCTGTAGGATGTGGTCCTTCCTCTCTGCTTAGCACTGCTGAGACTTAGTACAAGAATGGCATGTAATGGAGTGAGGAGTCAAGGAAAGGGTCAGGAAGGTGATTAAGGGACTAAAGCATCACATGATGTGTCACATGAGAAGAGGTGGGGCTGTTCAGGCTGAAGCAGAGATGGTTGAGGGGGATCTTATAAGTGTGTGTAAATAAGTGATAGGGGGTGGGTGTAGGAAAGAGGAACCAGCCACACTAAAAATTTCTTTCAATGGAAGAAATGTCAAGAATTGGAATGGGCTGGCCAAGGAAGTAATGGAGTAACCATCCCTAGAAGTGCTCAAGAAATAACTCAATAGTTAATTTTTATGGTCTTGTTTGGTCAAAGATTGGACAAAATGATCTTGGAGGTCTTTTCCAACCTTAACTGTTCTATGATTCCATGACTTTTCAGTGGTGCACAGTGCAAGGAGAAGAGAAAATTAGGACAAATTGAAGGAAATACATTTTTTTGTTTACTCTTCAGATGATCAAACAAGATAAAAAATTTCTGCAATAGGTCATGGGATCTCCATTCCTGGACATACTAAGAACCCAACTGATCACAACCCTAATCAGCCCATTGAAGCCTCACTATTTGCTGTGTACTGTTGTGTGTGGTTTTGACTGAGTTTCTATCCTTTGTACCTTGATGGCAGCCACTTATCCTGACCTGCTCTGAATGTGACCTAAGTCAGGGCAAAGGAGCTTAGTCCCACTACCCATGGACAGAAGTCCTGAGCCTGACCATATCTGGCAGATTTATGGGTCCTGTACTGTGAGTTTGCTTTCTTTATGTGCATTGCTCACTCATGTGGAAAGCTGGTTGACTCCTTCAAAACAGAAAACTAATGCCATCATCAGATTATTTCTGATTCCCCAAGGAAAGCTGATTGCATTAAAACGTAAAATTTAATCTCAACGGATTTGTTATATCAAGCCTCAGGGCTGCTGATCTCAGGGAGTCTAGGAAGATAGGTGAGCAGGACAGACTTAGAGACTTGAGATGTTTATTAATTAGCATGAACAATAAAATCCTTCATGCACTAGTACCCCTGTTTCATATTGAGTTCCTAATGAAGATTTTCCTTGCCTATGTATTGGTTCAGTTTAGAGATAAAATGTCTTGAGATAGTTTGGAACAGGATAATGTCAAGGAAAAGCTAACAGGCTGAAGATGGGTAGCATGCTTTGGGAACTTGATTTCTCCAATGAACATGTAACAGAAGTGCCTGGCCACTGTAGGGTGATTAGAAAAGCCTCAAGAAAGAGCTTATTTTTCCTCTGACATGATCAGAAAAGAGGCTGGATTATTCAGTGTCCCTACAGTGTTCTTACACACAGAACAGAAAGTCGTCTGCCAATATGCTCCCAGCAGCATGTCTAATTTACCCTGCTTATTGACCATTTCAGTCCACAAGCAGTGAAAGACATCAGCTAATCCAAGGCAGCTACAAGAGGAGGTCAGGCAGCTTTGTTGTGTGACAGCCTTTGGTCAGAGTCTGGGCCAGTGTGTGGCTGCAGAGGGGGGAGAGGGCTTAGTGCCATGTGGGCATGGCTGGGTTGCTGTTCTATGCCACCCACAACATCACTGCAGGTGTGGTTTCAGGGGGAGGAAAGGGTGAGCACTCCTGAACGTGCAACATTTTTGTCTCCCTCTCTCCACTGGGAAGGCTGTCAGGATCAGCCCTGCCCCTGCCTCCCCCATCCTCTGCTGCCCATTGCCTCCTGTTCATCCGAGACTCCACTCAGGCATACGGTGCTGAAAAGCAGCGCTGGTGCAGGGGGCAGCTGCAGAGAACAGAGCCAGAGTTGAGCCTGAGCCCAGCCAAACCTGAGCTGAGCTGAAAGGAGCTGAGTGGAGCTGGGTGCAGCAGTCAATAGCACCAGGGCTAGTGCTGGAAGCAGCTGCATAGGATTGAGTCCAGCGTCTGAAGTGGTGGCGCAGTGTGGCGGGGACAATCATGCTTTCAGGGGTTTGTCTGTCATTGTTTTCCACTGTCTCGGGCTCAGGGGCAGAGAGAGTGCTGTGGTGAGTGCCTGCCACCTTGTCTTTGTGTGGGGACAGCCATGTGGTGCCGGGCGTAGGAAGAGCCACCATCTTGGCTTTGTCCCGGGCCACGTGGAACTAAGTAGAGATGGTGAACACCTTTTGTAGGTAAACCACCTTCTCTTTTTATATACTTATGTTAAAAATATTGCTGTTGTTGCTGTGCATCTCTTATCCCATTGCTTGCTGCTTTCAGTAACTTGCTGTCTCAACCCATAGTCTCTGCTTTTGTCCCTCTCTTACTGGAAGGGGAGAGGCTTATTTGGAGCTTAATTTCTGGCTGGTGTTAAACCACCATGGTGTGGAAGCACGGCTGGTCTTGTGCTGAGACAAAATCAAAGGGACAGACACTCTGCTCTGCAGTTTCACTCTTAACAAGGGACCCTCCAACAGGGCATCTGAGAAAGGTCATAGGAGTGGAAAAATATTAAACCATTATAACCAGATTAGTTAAATATTTCCCCATCAGAGCCACTGAGAAGGTAAGTTTTTAATGGTCCAAAATGCTGGACATTGTCCCAAGAGAAATGGTGAAAATAGAGTCCAAAACATTTACAAATAGCCAATAAATATGTTGGTTTGAGCATACTGTATATAGACACTGGATGGTCTAGATGATTTAGGGTTTTTTTGCAAATCTGAATGTTCAGTGGGAGAAATATTAAGAAAGAAGGGAATCTGTATTATAACCACCTTCTTCCCCCTTTTCTTTTGCAGAAGAATGAGAAAAGCTATATAATTTCTATGAAAGAACAGATTGGGAAGACTGATTCTTTCAAGATCCCTTTGTTTAAACATAACTGCATTCCTCATCCAGAGCTTGCTCTCTTCACAACGTGGATTCAGCTTGGAGTCATCATCTTCTTCTTAATAATTTTTGGGTTATTCTCTGGCCTTCTGACCCAACTTAAAATACTTGTGTCAGCTTCCTTTTATCCTGATACCGAGATGAAAAGGATACATTATTTGCATGCAAAATTACTCAAAAAAAGAGCAAAGCTACAAGAGAAAACAGGGAAGAACATGTTTGCAAGAAGGGTAAGCCATGAGCTCTGGGGAAAAAAGTAAGTGTTCTCACTGGGTGGTAGCCAGATCCAGGAAATACTTAAACACTTGTTAACTTCAATTATGTGCTAATAGACTTTCCCCAATGCTCAGGAGCCAGAGTCATATGTGCTAATGCTAAGATCAGATCATCTGATTGTTTTGATCTGTACTTCAGCATACATGCCTCAGACATGACATTGGTATGCTCAAATGACTATGTGCTGGTAAGAAAATACTTCTCAGAGTCAGAGTCCTCCAAAGAAACTTTGTTTTCATGAACATGTAAAAAGCACTTAGAGTATTCCTGCAATCCAGACAGCAAGTGCTAGGCAGTAAGAGCAGCCCTTATTTGGAGCTTAATTGTTCTGGTATTGCTTAGCAAAATGGAAGGTGATATATTTCTGTTTTAAAACACAGTGTGACTGCAAATACTGTTAGGAAACAGAATTTTTTGCTTGCAAAAACATCCTGTATATATATATGTATGTATATGTGTGTGTGTGTGCACATCGACACACTAATGGAAACAACCTATGGCATATCCAGATAGAAAGCTGAAGACATACAGAGTTTGTTTAAGTTTGTTTTTTTTACAGCCTCCAATACTGACTATACAGGGTATTAGTGTCTGGGTGATCTTAACTCAGTAAGACTATCATATAGATCATATTTCTGTCTTTTCAGGTCAACTTTTGGTTTCCAATACTCAAGGCAAGAGAGGCAGTGAGGAAGAAAGAAAAGAGTGTAGCAGAATGACAGGATGGTATGAAAAAGGCCAAGTGAATCTTTGGATATGGCTGAGATGCTTTAGTTCCACCTGTGTTTTGCACCATCTTTCCTATGGAATGTCAATGCTAAAATGTAAAAATTTCACACTCAAAGGCTGACCAGCAGTATTTTGGAAAAGATGCCATTGTGGATAGTGTGCAGGTCACCACAGATTGCTCTTGATTGTATTAACAGTTGTTTTTTAACTTGGGGTTTGTGTTATCTGGTACTTGAGAAAATCATGGATGATGTCTTCTTCTGTCTAAAGGCAATAAAACAGTTTGGAGCTTTTAGGACTACAGCAGAAACCTCTTTGGGTTGAACTAACAGAAGACATAATGGCAGCAGCAGGTTTGTCTCCTTCACGTTTGACAGACACACAAGATAGAAGACATGGCAGAGGCTGTCCATTGCCTTCTGGGATGGCCAAGAACTGGGACTTAGATGTTTCTAAACATTTTTATCTATTTCTCAAGCCTCAACCCCTTCAGCCTGGATCTTTGCCATCCCTAGCATCTAGTCTCCTAACTAGTCTCCCACCCAGAATTCCTTACTTGGTCTTAGTCTCCCACTTCCACACATCCATAGACTGTATCACTAGTGCAGATTGTGCAATGTCTTTGATAATCATGAGAGAGGTCAGGTAGAAGGGAGAATGGTCACCAGAGCTAGACTAGAGAGGAATCAGGTGCTGTGGGTGCAAACAAGGTATCTTTAAAGGGTGAGGCATGTAAGTACAGGTGAACAGTGTTTCAAATCTTGCAGGCTGAGGAAGATTGCAGAAGAGACAAAAATGTACTTAATTATGTTGCATAAGCACCACTAACTTAAATGAAATAAAACTGAGCCAATACTGAAGTGTTTCACCTATTCAACCAGCCTTGATGATGTGACCTTCATACGATGCAAGAACAAATGCAAAACACCTAAAGACGTAGGAATGACTTATGTAGCTTTAGAGATTTAATGTAGAGTTAAAAAATGTACCCAACAGGCACATTTCTGATTTTCAGCCACAGCCAACTTCCTTTTTTAGCCTGGATAATAGGAAATTCTGCTCTCTTCCTCTATAATACATGCATGATTCCAGGACAGCCATTGATCAATGTCTCTGTTATCTGAAAGAATTAAGACTTAAAACTTTCCGGTCGCAAGTGTCAGAAGTTATTTTCCACTTAAACCGTGAAAAACATGAAGACTGTTTTTCTTTGGGCCTTCCAAAGTCTCACTTCTCCATGGATGCAGGTGTTTCAGGTTGCTGGTATGATAACAATTTGTCTCTGGAAAATGGGGCTGGATTAAAGCCATGCAATATTGAGGGTTGTGCTGAATGTCTCTGAGAGGTCTGACTATGTCATTTTTGCTAACATGGGACAGCCCTGAATAGTAGCAGAATGTCAGCTTGTGTTTTAGGTGCTACTGTCAAGCATCAGTAGCAAGAAGCATTCTGGTGAGAGAGAAGCAATTAGAAGGTTGCAAATTAGAAATTTAGACTCACAGAGCAGAATAGCTATCCAGGTATTATTGATAGTACACTCTTGTTATGATTGCAGATGAGAGGGGAAAAGTTACATGTCAATAGGAGCTGAATATTTTTGGCAGAGTTTTGACTAATTGCTGGTAGGAGTTGGATGGGCTCCTTTCAATCCCAAAGGACAAGCTGGTGAGAAGCCCAAATATGGTGGCAAGTCTGCTTTACAGCACGACTACAAAACACCATGCACTTATCATCAGGAGGAAAATCTTCGGTTTGGAGTTTCTTGCCTCTCCTGTTTGGTATTGCCACTCAGAATACCTTTTCACTTTGTTGTTCTACAAGGAGCAAGCAAAAGCTTTGCAGCCCATAGGAATGGTTCATCAAAATGACTCAGCTGTTGGTCAATCATTGGGAGAGATGCCTAAATCTGTTAGGATTTGGAATTCTGTAGTACACTCTCAGGACAATGCCATGTCTACATTTTTCATTTACTTAAGGAAATTCAGCCAATATTGGATGTGGATGCTCCCCCCACCCCTACCTGTCTGGACAATTAAATATTGCCTAATTTGCTCTTCAAACTGATAAAAAACAATCCTTCTTGGGTGACTAATTGTAATTCTATACAACATGTTCAGTTCTGGTAAATATTTTACCTAGATGCTTGACCCCACTCCCAGTGGTAGAAGATATGGAAAAGCCCAAGGTATTTCTTTGTGTTGGTCTTTGCAGGTAAGACTGATATTTAGCCATAGCAGACCTCTCAGACCTGGAGAAAAGCTGGAGCAAGGACAACTTTTTAGTTAGAGAGCACTCAAACACCATAAGACATGACAGGAAGTATCCATGGGTATTGAGGGTGCTGGTTGATGTCACTGTAGGGTGTCTTGATTTTTTGTAAAGGGTCACGGTGATCAGGAGGGATTACTGAGGACTGGAAGAAAGCACATGTCACTCCCATTTTTAAGCAAGGCAAGAAGGAAAATCTGAGAAACTACAGATGTATCAGACTCATCTCAGTCTGTGGGAAGGTAAGGTAACAATTTCCCCTGATAGCTGCTTCCAAACATAAAGGCCAGGAATATCACAGAAACATAAGGAAAACTTTTTTACTGTGAGGGTGGTCAAACACTGAAATGGGATACCTTGAGAGGTTACAGAATCTCCGTCCTTGGAGATACTCAAAAGGCACTAGACACGGCTCTGACAACCTCAGAACAGCAAAGCTGGAGCAGAGATCTCTTGAGCTGCCTGACAGCTTCAGCAATTCTGTGATTATTGACTTTAACATAGCACATTGCAGGAAAAATACTAGATATGCACAGCAAAACCTTGTTTTAATTTGTGAATATGCTGTACCAGCATCAAGGGTGCCACCTGACAGACATTGTTACCATTACACTCATACAAGAGTCACATACTTCAGTGGACTAATGCACCCTTGTTTCTGTAATCATAAACATGCATACCTGTATGCTGAACATGACCTGAATGGCAGGCAAAGGAGATAAGTTTGCTCTTCCCCCATCTCCCTAAACCTGATTTATCAGGGAAACCGGCGTGTTATGTACCTTTTTTGTTTTTAATTTTTTTTTAATAAATTGAAGTCCATCTTCTACGCCTCAAAGGCATTGAGTTTTATCTCAGTGGTAGGACAGTTCTTACATTGACCCACAGTATTAGACCTATTCCTTCAGCTGCCCAGTGTCTTTAGCTGTACAGATGAAAAGGCAGGTCTGTCATTCCTCTGAAATTACACAGAGGTATACTTCTCTCCAGACCTTATTTTCTTTTTTTTTTCTTCCTTTTGTTTCTGTTATATGAGCAGGGGAAGTCTGGAGTTTGTTTATCTTCAGCTGTCTCCTCTGCAAGTTGTTCAGCTGTTTCCTTGGCCTCTCTGTAAACCATAACCCTCAACCACAGGATTCGTTTATTTTTATCTTAAAAAAAAAAAGTCTAAAAGTTGCAACAAAAAAACAGCATTCCACTCACAATTATTTCTGTTCTTCTTCTTGCCTATCCTCTGCTCAGATTTCCTACATTTTATTTTGGCTCTTTTCTTCTGTCATTCATATTCTTCTTTCCTCTTTTAGTATGTTTTCTTCATCTCCAACAGATCATTCTTTCTCATCCATAAAAGAATGCAATGCTTTTCTTTCTGCTCAGCACAAAGGAACTATAGATGCAGTTGAAATTAAGGATGTTTATTAATTTGTTGGTGCAAGAGAAATTTTTAATATCTATTAACATAATTTTACTGGGCTTTGTCTGTAAATGACTCTCTAGGGCTTGTCAGAAACACATTCAACACTAAGAACAAGAGTCTGAGAAGTTCAGGTTTGGCTTTTGACTCAGTCATCCCTGTCCTTCTCTCAGCTCACAGCAGAACTCAACTTCCTTTTTAAATGTCCTTCACTACTGGAGGAGCTCTTTGACTTACTGTGAAAAATCCTCCAATTGGATCAAATCTGGTTTGTAAAATTAATGAAAGGCTGACCTGATTGTCTTGTGAAGGTAATTCAGAGAGACATGCTACTGCTCCTGACTCTCCTGGAGTGGAATACAAACAAGGACATTTCCTTTCAGCAACCCTGTTTATGGACCTCTCCTTATCGCCACCCCATACTCCCAAACCTGGCTGGCTTCTAAAGTCCAGCCAAGCTAAAGGCTTCTTTTCCTCTGTGCCAGTATTGTTGCAGCATTTTTTGTGAGCAGCTGAGTGTGCAAAGTCAGAGGATGCTGGATTTACAACTGTTGTCACTGTGACCCCTGCTCTGTCAATATTATCACACTGACTCACTGCTTTCATCGCAGTTTAAATAGCCCAGAGATGCAGTTACAAAAGAAATGAACAATCAAAGCTTTTCCTCTAATTCTGTTTTACATCGCAACAGTGGAGAGTAAGGATCAAAGGATCACTCCCTGCTGCTGATGAAATAAAGCTTGAAAACAGGGATGTTATTGTCGACTTTAGGGGCACAGATTTCAAACCATGAGCATGTTTCACGGGTGCTGCCGTGCATGACAGTACTTTCCTCCTCGTTTCACTGCTGATACATTATTCCTGCCCTGCCCTCCAGTGGCCCAGTGCAGCCACAGGGCCAGGATTGCTGCTCTGCGGAGATCCAGCCCCTGGTGCTTCAGGCTGAAGAGAAAAGCGCTGCAGGTGTGGGTGTTTGCACCACAGCTGTGTGTTTCACGGGTGGTGAGCTGAGTACCAGCAATAAACACACGCTGTCTGCATGAGGCTTTGTCTGGCAAATGATGGGAATGAAAGCAGTATTGTGCGTGCAGGGATCAGACCTCCCAAACTGCTTTTTTCTGTTCCTGCCTCTGGAATCCACATCACCAGGGGAATGGAGTACTAAAGATCCCAAACTTCTGTCTGGGTGGGGAGAGAGATGAAAATATGATTAACAGAATCTTTTCCTTACTTTAACAGAGTGTTTGAATCTTCAACCTTTCAATACAAGAAAGAGGTGGAAATCAGCAGCATTCCAAGGAGAAGTACTTAGCAAAGAACGGATATTCTGTGGTTTAGCCTTGACAAAAGAGTTCCTTGTCTCCTCTGCACAGACATTGCTCCAGAGAAAGAGTTTTAATGCAGCAGTATCACCTTTCAAAGCAATCAGAGTGACCAACACACTGAAGGAAGAGTCAAAGCAAGAAAACCTTTTTTCTCAGTAGGTAGTGGAAAAGCCTGATGATTATGGCTAAATGAGATAGGATTCAAATATCTGGGAAAGCAATTATTGTCTTATTTTCCCATGAAAGTCTCAAGTTAACTGTGTGGGCTGCAGAAGCCATCTCTAAACCACCGTTCCAACCTGGTGTGTGGAATCTGTTGTCTTAGCACAGCAGTTATAGAACAGACAGAGCAACAACTTGAGAATGTAATGAGCAAGTTCTAGCTCAGGGATGAGACTGTGAAACAAATTCAGAAGTCTTGTCAGGGTCTAGAGACTGAGGTACCACTGCGAGACCAGTCAGTGCTCCTTCCAGTGCTGCAGTTCAGGACCTGTGCTGATATAATTGTAATTCCACTGAATCCCAAACTATATTTAAAAAATCCCATGCTACTGTTTTTGGCTCTGCTGTTACTCCTTATTGGTGTTTTGGAATAGAGACCTGGGCAGTCCCAAAATTACATCCCTATGAGGATCTCACCATTATAGCCTAGCCCATGTAAGTGGAAAAAGAGCAAGGATGACAGAGATTTGCAGTCTGACAGTTTCAACTTTAGTAGGAGTGCCTGAATGGCACAGTTGAAATTCTTTTGATGTCATGCAGTTCCTCATGGGCTATTACTTGGCACCTTGTGGCTTGAGGCGGGATTCAGGTACTAGGGCCAGCATGTGTTGTGACAAAACAAATATTGATAAATCTAAAAACCTGACAGACTCAATGGCTTGTTGCACCCAAGGATGTAAAAATACAGCAGATGATTTGGTGTAAATCCCAGTTCACAATATGCAGGTAATTTCTTTCATCTGCACAATAGTTAAGACTCACTGGAATTAAAAAGTAAGTATTTCTTAACCAAAAATAATATAGCCCTATTGGAAGAATAGTCCATGACACAGAGCAGTAAGTACCAACGCAGGGAACAGGAATTCTTTGCTAATTATACAGGAGGAAGCTCACGCATTTCTAATCTTATAAAAATGAGTAGGAAACCTAAAAATATCATACATTTTTCCATAGATAATACATGTTCATAATTTGGAGATTACTCTTATTGAATTTCTGCTCTTCTTCCAATGTAGCAAAAGATTAATTAGAAGGAATGGATTCATGGTTGACCTGCACTGTTGATGAGACAAAACATAAGAAAAGACAGGCATCCTTCATACAAGAAAGTTCCAGTTCTGAGAGACAAAGATGAGTGGAAGGCAGCTGCAGAGTAGAAATCTGCACCATAGTTACACAGCCTGTATAATCTTTGTAGCCAATGGAGACAAACTAGCCGTGCAAGAAAATTGCCCACCTCATCCCAAACAGCTCCAGGTGGATTCATCTAACCTGTGTGAGATCTTGATGCAGGGACAAAAAAAGTTGCAGAAGCATCTCTGTTGATTGTAAGGGAGATTAACAGATTCTCTGTTGATTGTAAAGGGATACTGGACAACAAACTAAGATGCAGAGCATTACAGTACAGAAGTCTGTACTGAGCAGGGAACTCTGTTGCCTTGTGATGATCATTGTAATAGTGCTGGATTGTTGGTTCTGCTCTTCTGCCACCCCAAAGATAAACCTGAAAAATGGGAACTGGTGCTAGACCTTCTCGACCACACCCATGGCTATCCCCCATCATCTTACAAAGAAAACCCTCTTTTGCTGTTTAGAAATACAAGAACTACTGACTAACAGGAGTTTGTTTTTCATGCAA
Organism: Phainopepla nitens; assembly: GCA_013400175.1. Taxonomy (NCBI): domain Eukaryota; kingdom Metazoa; phylum Chordata; class Aves; order Passeriformes; family Bombycillidae; genus Phainopepla; species Phainopepla nitens. The sequence continues at coordinate 27,460 of VXBQ01011589.1, read as the reverse complement.
GCTCATACATTGCTGTATGCCTATGAATACAGCAGGAACTGCAAGTCTGCTTTCCACGGTCAAAAATAATAGTAATTATCATATTTTCAATGTATATGTCTTAAAATATGCAGCACTTTTTGTGCCTGTTTGGCCTCTGGGTTGCACAGTACAGGTTACATTGTTTCTACACATAGGAGAGTCAACTTGCTGTACGCAGGTGATCTTGTGTTGGCCTCAATTCTCTGTGCTGTTTTTGGCTGGAGTAGAGTTAATTTTCTTCACAGTGGCTAGTGAGGGGTTATGTTTTGGATTTGGGCTGGAAACAGAATTGATAATTCAAGGATGTTTTCATTATCAATGAGCAATACTTACACAGCATCAAGGCCTTTTCTGTTTCTCACCCCACCCCATCAGCAAGAGGGCTGGGTGTGCACAAGGAGATGGGATGGGACACAGCCAGGACAGCTGACCCCAACTGACCCCAGGGATATCCTAGACCATATGCTCATGCTCAGCATGTAAAACTGGGAGAAGAAGCAGGGGGAACATTCAGAGTGCTTTCCTGAGGATGTCTGAACACAGGCCTGACAACGGGGAGTGAATTTCTTGTTTTGCTTTGCTTGTGTTAATGTCTTTTGCTTTACCTATCAAACTATCTTTATCCCAGCTTAACAGTTTTCTAATTTTTACTCTTCAGATTCTTTTCCCCGTCTAACTGGACGTGGCAGGGGGGGACATTGAGTAAGTGCCTGTGTGGTACTTGGCTGCCAGCTGGCATTAAACCATGACACTCTTAAATTTTTCCCAGCGAGAGCTGCTTGAAAAGAAGAACTATTACATATGAAAGTGCAACTTTAAAACAACATTCAAGTTCTCCAAATCAAAATTCGTCTAGACATGGTAGCAGAATCATGCTTCTGAAAGTACAACAACCTCTGAAAATGGAAATTAGGTAAATTGAGCAAAAGAGATTTTTTTTCTTTTAATTAGGAACCCAATTCTACAAAAAAACAAGCTATTAGTTACATTGGGAAAAACCTCACATTTCAGTTAAAAAGTTTTTTTGACATCAATGCATTATGGTTTTGCTCTGGTGATCTCACTTCAGAAGCCTTCAGGTGATGGGTGTGTGTCTCTCCATAAAGCCAGAACACAAACCATTACTGTAGGTGAGTTCACGAGTATGGTTGCCTAGGATGCAAGAAAGGAAATAGTTGAACCCACTAAAAAAAGCTTGGTGGTGCAGTTGGCAGGGACAAAATATATAAAGTTCTTTAAAGACAGTGACATGGAGATGTGGCAGCAGCTCCAAAATAGTGAGTGCTCTCCTGAATCAGCATATTTCTGTACTGACCCCTTCCAGAGAGGGAAATTTAAAAAATAAAATTCAGCATCTGCTCTCAGAATTCTCTGCATTGCCAAGCACAACAGAGATCTTCCTAATATATAAAATTAGAGAATTAGGATTCATCTCCTGGGACCGAACAGAGCAGGAGTTTAAAAAGTGTTCTTAAACAGCATCGTTCATTGCTTTTACTTTATTGAGTAGCTGATACCTTCTAAAGATAAACATTAAGAAATACCATTCCAAAACTTTCATACTTTTAAGAATGTACAGAGCTGTTGCCACATTATAATTGTGGGATTTTTTAAATTATTACTCCATTTTCTAAAAAGAATTTTCCAATTCTTACAGCAAAAGTCTTTTCAAAGATAAATTTCAATGACAATTTTATGTAGGAAACCAAGTATAATGCTTATTGGTTACTGTTGTTTCATGTTGGTTCTTGAGAAGTTGATTGTGAATTGATTGCTGGACCCAGAAGGAACTGCTGGTGGGGGCAGCAAGGTCATTTTCATTTGCTTTTATCTACAGGGAAGAAAAAGACAATACGATATCATCTTTCAAAAGAGAATCTCTTCTTTGCAATTTGTCACTCAGAGGTAATAATGGAAAAGGAGTGCTAGGAGCTAGAAAGAATGGTTATTGCTGCCTCATTCTACTGAAGCTTTAGCCTTTAGTCCTCTCTATAAGAAAAGCTTTTCCCTTAGGACAGAGAAAAACAAATAGGATACTGCACTCTCTTGCTGCTACTGATGCTCTGGATGAAGTTCACTCTAAGGTTGCTTTAAAGGAATGATCCCATGAAATGTGGAAAAGCTAATTTCACCCTCCTACCATAGCAGGTTTGTTCCTGTCCCATATTAATTAGCACTAAGAACAGACTCATTTTATGTAAGGTGCAAACTGGGGCTCTCTGTTCATCTATTGGGAAATAATTTCTCAAACTAGCTGATCTCTTTGTTGGTACACATATGCACCCAAAACTTCAGCCTGGATTTTGGCATGCTTCCTTATCACTCACTGTTCCTCTGACCCATATTAATCAACTTCTCTGCTGTAGCCGACATTTCAGTTGCAGTAGGCATGCAGCAGCAGCATGGCTCGACTGTGCTTGTTGAAGGACTTGCTGAGTTTTTACCTTTTCCTGAAGCATTTCCTCTGCTTGTTAAACAGTTAGAGAGTGAGGTGCTGTCACTAGTCCTCGTCCCCAGCTACCTCACCCCACTCATATGCTGCACTGCATTGATCTTTGCTTGGTTCTTCTAAGAGACACTTCAACTCACCAAGGTAATAGAAAACTAACCCAGAAAACTAAGCTAATTGATTTCTGCTTGCAGAAAGATCTGCCAAGCACCAGGGCATATACAAGGCCTGTCAGTGTGAACACAGGAGAGGAGGGAAGGGGAGATGCTGGGTGTTACTCCTGTTAGAAGTGATGAGCTCACACTGATTCAAACACTGCTGGCACTGCCTGCAGCACCTTTATTCATGGAACCACAGAATGGCATGGGTTGGAAGGAACCCTAAAGATCATCTAGTTCCAACTGCTCTGCCAAGGACAGGGATGCCTTCCATTAGACTAGGCTGCTCTAAGGTCTCCCTGGAGCCTTCTCTTCTCATGAAGACAGCTTTTGTTTGTGCAAACAAATCTGTCAGCTGAACCCAAACAGCACATTTGTTAGGGGGTTATTGTATGTAACACAGGGACACTAACAAACATAATTCTTCACATCAAGCTGTTTTTGTTCATGACTTTTGGTTTTTTTTCTATAAATTTGCAAGCCAAACAGTTATGCTTCATTTTGTATTCCTGTTGCTAGCTGAACTCAGGTGTTGTATGGGCCTTCATAACCATGTCTCAGTCTAGTGACTAAACTTCATCAGTTTCTTTCATCTGAACTTTTTAAATAAGGTTCCAGTCAAAATGAGGTTCTCCATGCCTGGGCCACACTTTTTTTGTCAAATTTACAGATACCAAGACAACTCAGCTTCTAAGAGGGCTTATTTCAGACAAGCCTGTCACCAGATCACCAGAGAGACAACCTGCTACTTTTTTGTTTTCTTGACATTTCAGAGAAACATTTAGTTTTTACTAAGCAAAAGAGATGGTTACCTGCAGCAGCCAAAACTGGGGAATGAGCCTGTTATTTTCGCGTGATGGATGGTCCTGAGACCACGCCTGTATACGGTGTCCTCTTGACAGGAACAGGCTGACATACCTGCAGTAAAATGTTTTAAATCTTTCATATTTTGTATTCTCTTGCAATTGCTAATTGGATAAAATTGAAATAGAAGTCCTATGATAATCCATCTTTCTATGAAATGCATCCCAATACTTTCATCTAACTTCTCTCTGGAAAAGATCCTTTGCACTGGGATTAAACTGTTCAGTTCTCAGCTTTCTTCAGGAGCTGGGTGGCTAAATCTGTTCAACACTGTAAAAATCCATTTCTAAATCCATTTTTAAAAGAAACAATAACATGTTCCACCTCATTTTATGGATTCTTCTATTTGTTAGAGTATTCACATTTTCCAGTGGTGTTTTTAATACATCAGGTAAAAGAGGTAAATAAATATCAATGAAACAAAGCAAATTCTGTCTTGTGTGGATATCTGTCACTCACTATTCTAGCTGCTAGCTACAGGAGGCTGAGTTGGTTGAAAAATCTCTTCTGAAGATATTCTGCAATTGATATTTGGGTTAAGGGAAAATTCTCTCTATCTTTGGTGGCAAATGGAAACCACTGTGTTCATGGAAGTCTTTCAGAATTGTGTAATTATCAAATTTCTTATAAATTTCAGTATAGTTTATTTTTGATACTGTATTATGCGTATGAATGTGCAGGCAGCACACTACATCCTGTGAAATTGTGGTCTTTGGAGGAAAGTGTCATTCAGCCACTTTTACGTGCCCGTCCCAGTCCATCAAGACAACAGCAAAAAGAAATATACAGAATTATCTTGGGGGTGTTTCACTGGGCCTTATTTCACATGGATGCTAGCCTGATTTTGCTTTAAGATCCTGCAGCGAATCCTACTGATTCAGGTCGTGATTTTAAAATGTACTTACTCAGTGTGCTTTTGAAAATCCTATTCACAATACACTAAGGATGCAAAAGCATAATGAATGCTTGCACAGTAAATAGGCACTGAAAATCCAAGCTTTATGTATTTGAAATATTATCTTTAAAAAATAGAACAGAACAAAAGCTTTAACACAGCTATCTTGCTTGGCCTGGCAGTGTCCTTTGCATATGTTCAGTTTTTACACACTGTGCTGGAACACAGCAAAATGTTCAACACTTTGCAGGGTTTAGCTCAAAATATCTGATCCATGAAAGAATTAGAAAATTTGTTTACTTCTTCCTTGGTGCAATATTTCTTCCTGCTTATGAAATTTAGGCTCTGTGATTTTCAGTGAAATCAGTGATGAAATGTAGCAGTAAGATTACTCAGAAGCAAAACTTTGTCCACTTTTATTGCAAGTAGGACATGTCTATTTTTAAAAGTACTGAGGCTTAGTTCACGAGCTGTACAGACTACTGCAAGAGCAGGAACTAGTCTATGATATTTTTCTGTAAGATAAAGAGCAATAAAATTTGAGTCCTTCGTTTCCTTTCCTCCCACCTTGGCATATTTTGATTAGTAAGGAAAATTACCATTGAATCCCCAAACTTCTCTTCCCAAGAGCTAGTTATCCTCATGTTGTACAAGGCATTACAGAGATTTATTAGTTTAATTAACCTGTTCCCGCTGCCTGACTCGTTTGTAGACATATGGAGGGAATGGTGGACGGGAGACATATTTGCCTTCTCCTGCTGTGACATTGAAAACTCCACCTTCATAAACCACTTTGCCTCTTGAAACTGTCACAACTGGAACTCCATGGCAGACCATTCCTTCAAATATATTGAAGTTATTTGCCTGGTGATGTGTCTTTGCAGATATTGTCCTGCGTTTGCAAAACAACACAAAAAATTACTATGATTCTTGCATTTGACTTAATTATAAAATTTTGATAAATTGATATAGGAAGAAATTTTAGCAACATTATTTAACTACAACACTGTACAGTACTTCATAGAGCAGCTGTAAAAATAGGATAGCGCAATAACATTTCATTGAACAGTAATTGCATTTCAAAAGAATGAAGAGGGAGTCAAAAGGACAGAACTCAGCAGCCTTTAAATGCAAAATTTTCCACTACAAAAGAGATTAGTAGAAAAAAAATCAGGTTATAATATTTTCTTTGGATAACATGATTTCATTTTGCCTTGTCAAGCAAATATCTATGCACAATTCAATCAGAAAAAGCTCTGACCTTTTAGCTGGAATGACTTGCAATTTCAACTTTGAAAAGCATGGGTGCAATGTTTCAAAGACTGAGTCTCACAAATAACACAAAGACCATTTCACTGGAAAGTCAGTAGATGGTAATGATTTCTGGTAATGCTTAGTGTGAGCTTGATTGATTCAATGGCTGACAGCCCAAATATCTTAAAGGTGCTAAATAATAATGACATCACACTTCTACACACATTTCCTCCAAGGGTATTAAGTAAATTATAATTTCAGACTCAGTATTCAGTATTCATTTGAATGATGGTATATTGCTTTTTGTATATATAGACCTCATTCTATATGATTTCCATTTTTCTAGACAATTTTTCCAGCCCTAACTGGCTACTTTAAAGGCACAGCCAATGCTAGAGCTGACATTAATATCTGGAAGTCAAGACTATGTATACTTCCTTTGTTTTCTATTTTCCCTACTAAGCTGCTTACTATGTACTTTAACTACAGACTTTGAATTTCAGTTAATTATTTTATTAACTTCCTGTGTCCAAGCTACAGATTATATATATTATTTAGAGAGTTTATATTTTTATTGTCATTTATAGTTTCTGAAAAGAAAGAAGCTTCATAGTTTTGGCTACCAGTTGGGCTTTTTCCAGGATAGGTGCTCACGCAATCAAAAATCTATCATGCATATATTATAATGCATATACCTGCATTCATATTATTCCAGAGACTACATCTTTTTTGCAAAGGAATTTTCAAAGTCAAAAGCAATATGAGATATTAATAGATTAAAATATTGATCAGTTTGGAGAAGAATTTTTTTAAACTTTAGTCAATAGCCTTATCAAAATAAGAAAACCACAAAAAATCTGTATCATACTTGAAGTACAGCCATTTTCAAAAATAATCATATTAAATGTTCAAAATGGTTACTTATAAAGAGGAAAAAATAATTTATGGAAGGATACTTTGTTTCCTTTCATATCATTTTGTTGAACTAAGAAGAATTGGTTCTGCTAAGGGCCACAAATAAATCTTGGTGGTAACTGACATTTCAAAGGCTATATGTATGTAAATACTGTCTATGACCAGTCTACCCATAGGAATAAAAACTTTGCCTCATACAACACACCTTGGACAGAAAACCTATGCATGCCTGCTCACCAATATCAGCATCACCTTCCAGGTTCACGTGGGGAAAAATCAAACTTCTCTTGTTTTCACTGGTCCTATAGAATGTTGTCAAACAAATTTATCTGTGGTTGTTATAATAGCCCTATTAGGAGTTTGTGAATATATTCCTCTAGCTTATTGCATTACCCTTATGGGTCCAATTGCTAGAACAGTAAGTAAGAAGAATTGTAACCTAATAATCTTTAGCATTCTCTGTGTATATATCCTGTCTACTTGCACAAAAGCACCAGGACATTAAAAGAAAAATTGAGAAGATAATTTGAGGAAACACAGAAAAATAAACAAGCTCCTTCATCAACATGTGAGCTGTTTAAATGTGCTAGAACAGGATCAGTAGAGGTAATCATGCCCCAGAGGTAAGTATGTCCTTCATTTAAAGACACAAAATGACTGGAAGTTGGCACATTTAAAAGTAATATCCATTTGCACAGCTAAACCTTGCAATAGGGCAAAACACATTTCCAGAGCTTGCCTCAACAGCAAACCTCAACAGAATTCATTTATAACTCTTCTTTGAAACAAGCTGTAGACCACACTGCCCTTTCTGAAGGTGAAGTGCATTTTCCCTGATGGAAATCATCAATATTTGCCTGTGATTTAACCCTCTGACATTATCAATGTCAGTAAAAGTTTCAGGTAGCAAGTAAGCAAACAAATAGAAGTAGATGGTGTGTTTGGGTCTGAAGCTCACAATTCAGCAACCTTATGCAACAGACTGTTTGCAGCTGTATCACCAATTTCAGTAGCAGGCAGCTTAGCAAAGCTCAGATATTTGCTCTCAGCTAATGGCAAAAACAGTTGACTGCCACCATAGTCGAGTGCAACTTAACAGTTGTCTCCAGCATCCTAAGTGAGGCCTGACATAAGGGGTTACTCAACTTAAGAACAGATTCTGAGTCCAGGTTTCAAAAATTTGTATTGTATTTTTAAAATAATATTTGTAAAATTCTCTAATTCTGGTTATAAATTGCAGTGGCTCTTGTTTCAAACAACCATTTCACAAATGGAGACTGAGATCAGAGCAATTACTTCAACATTTAGAAGAACATTGTCCTCTACAAAGAAGATACTCTAAAGACATCAGGTCCTGTATTGTTCTCACTCACATTAGTGTTTCCACACAGCTCATTTCAGCTGCTTTTGATACACCTGGCTTGCAAAGCAATTTTAAGCTATTAATATATACATTGCCATTCCTCTAGTACTAAAGAGGAAGACATGGTTCTGAAATTGTCTTTTTTCACCGTCATACTTCTGTTCAGCTAATTTAGAGTTAAAGAGTAATTTAGTCTAGGAACAACTGACAGATTTGCTCTAACTGTATGAAGGTTCAATGATTAGTATTACTGTATTTATTTATGCTCTCTGTGAGAAGGGACTTTACAGCCACTCCTAGAATATTGTAACTAAATAAAATACAGACTGCAGCTTGAAACTTGGAAAAGAGCAGCAGCTTAGACTAATGCAGCAACACTTAGGGTGAAATTCAAGACTATACAGGTAGTCAGCTCAAGTTATGGCCTAAAACTTTGTTAAGGAGTTAGAGGGACCAGTTGTCATCTCAACAGACATGTCTATGCTTCAGTCAGAGACTGAAACAGTAAACAGTGGGTTACAGTTGGGCAGGAGGGGGACTTGGGTGAAGGGAAACCATTAGCCATTAGAGAGATCTTATACCTTTTGTAATGCATAGAACATGAAGCTACATCAGCTCTGGAACCAAAACTTTGACTACCTTAAGGATTGTCTCTTTAATTTTGAAGTTCACATAAGCAAGGACATGAAGAATTTAATTACATTCAGTGGAAATGGCTACACACCTCATCCAGGTTTCTTTAAAAAATTTCAGATACAGGAATATGAAGGAATGCTGTAGACAACAGCCCTTAGGCAAGAATGGCTGTTCAACATCTCAGTAAAGGGAGGACACCTATTTTATAATCAATTAATTACCTAATTTAAAACATAGTGATAAAGTCTGAAAACAGCTGCTTTGTTGACAGCTGCCGAAGAAAAACAATTTATGTAGGAGTATTTGAGCTGTAAGTAACTTCTCTCAATGCTTATGGTGCAGTATCTCTGAGCTTTTCAGAACTGAGGGTAGGTGACAAATGCCACTTTGTTGAGGTCAGTAGCAGCCTTTGTGAGTTACCTCTTTTCATCACTTTCAGATGTCTTTAAGCTCTACATATCGTTAACCTGCTTTCTAAAATCTAGAAAAAATAAATCTTTCACCTTTCTGTGTTTTCTGAGTCACCATTCATTTATAATGACAATTAAGAGTTTTATTAAAAAGAAAAGCAAAGAACCATAAAAAGAAAATAAAGGAAAAATACGAAAGTCTTAAAATCTGTGTGTAAAAATCCTAGCTATAAGCCTATAATGTGGATTAAAAACCTCATGGCCTACTTTTTATTAAGGAATTGCAATAACTGCATATGCAAATATATCCAGGCAACTATTCATAAGGTTGTGTTCCTAGTCTCTTAAAAAACATCTTTAATAAACATTACTTTTGATTAGTCCTATGAATTGAGAAGATTTGTAGATAAAAACAGATGCAAGAAGAGGCAGGAAGTTAATGTTTGGGAGCTTTAGATCAAAGTGACTTGTCTGAAGTATTGGAATCTTTATTTCATGCAATCATATCTCCTAAAATTCATCATTTTAAGGGGGGCAGAGAATGACAACAAAATAATTTTTTTTTAATTATGCTAAGTAGCTCATTTGTCAACCATATTATCCAGTCTAGTCCTACCAATTGTTCCAAGCTGATACAGGATGGAAGCGAACATTTGTGAAAAACTGTGGGCAGAAGAGAAGCAGTAATGAGAAATTAGCTTGCAGAAAAGCATACAAAAAGAGAAGAACACAGATTAGTGTATTCACTGACTAGATAAGATCTTGAAGTATTTACAAGGGAAAAAAGTAAAAAATTATGTAAGGAGAAAATAAAGAATTATTTCATTTTTTTGGGTAACATTTCTGAGATTCACTTCTCTAAGGAGACCAAGTGACATTTTGGAGACAGCAAGTTACTAGGGAAACATCATGCACTCTCAGAGAGGCTTATCTTGTTACAGTTCATAGAACCAGAGTGTCACTGAGGTTGGAAAGTATCTCTGGAGATGTCTATTCCAAGCTCTCTGTTCTGATCAGGGTCAGTCAAAGTAGGCTTCTCAGGGCCACGTTAAATTGGGTTTTAAGTGCCTCCAAAGAAGGAGATCCACAATCTCTATGGGCAACCTGTGCCAGTGTTTGATCATCATCACAGGAAACCAATACTCTTTATCATGTTGAAATGGAATTTCCTATATTTTAATTTGTGCCTATTGTTTCCTTCTCCCCATTTTCTTAGTCTGAGATAGATGTCTTTGGCAGGATTCAGGTGAATTAGTGTACATTCATGCATGCACACTGCTTTCACTTGTGCAAAAGAACATGGGGCTGTTGAAAATGCCAGAACATACTCGTCTTATACATAGATATTTGTATGCCACATTATTTAATTTTGTCTCATTGTGACTAGATGCAGTCATCCATATATTCAGTATTCAAAATTATGCTCATTCATCAAAAGAGTAAGACAGTTGCAGCATTATTTATTCTAATCTTCTGCTAAGAATTCTTCTTGGTTGCTTCCTCCCTTATGTTACTAAAAATTACAGGCAGTTACTTGGCAGAGTGCTTAAACGTCGTAACGTCCCCACTTAAGCCTCTGAGGCTGAAGACTTGACTACAAATGAGACAGACATAGGCTGCAGATTTTGGTTCTAACAAACGCAAAAGATGTAGCCATGAACATATCTACATGCAATCAAAGGCGTTGAGGGAACATGTGCCAGCAGACAGGGCAGCTCTGACATTTTGCTGATTCACATCCAGTCACTGTTTCCCTTAAAATGCAAAAATACCACAAACAAACTACAAAACAGAGCTCCTCTGTCATGTCATGCAGGTGGATTACAGAGTGACCTGTCCTTTTCCTGTCTCAGGCTTCTCACATTTCCTGCTGGTCAGGGGCCCCACTCTGGCAGCTGCACTGGGGCTGCAGCCCCCCTGCCCTGCTCAGGGCTTGAGCCCAGCTCCACCAGCACATGTGGGACACACCCTGGGCCTGACAAAGTGAGCCACTCCAGCAAAGCCCAAAAAGGATGTTGCTACCTGCACAGCCAGCTCTGCCTTTGCAATCAGAAGTATCTAACTTCTCAGCTATATTTAATGAGGGAAAAACCCTGAGGAGTGTGGCTTCCCTGTTTGCATGTTGGTCTAATGAAGAGGCTGGACTTAGAAAGTTAAACTCTATTCAAGAGAGGTTTTCTATTCTTATGGGTGTTTGATCTTGCCTTTGGGATCTGATCCAGAGTTTACTTGCAAGGCTCTGACAGGCTACAGTGAGTTAATTGAGCCCTAATACCTGCTGGGAGCTGGATGTCTGTTTAGGACCTTCTGTCCCTACTTTACAAGGGATGCTCAGCTCTTTTCACTGCCTGAATTGGGTACTGCAGTATTTAGATTCCTTGCTGAGCCTTTCTGAAACAAACTCTAGAGATTTTATACTCTTGCTTGCTTTCAAATAGCTAAAGGCATCAGCTATAGAGGACACTGACTTGCTGACAGGTGAAATTCCCTTTTCCTTACTTACTCTGCTCTCTCCTCGTGAAAAAGTCTTTACAGTTGCTTTCTTTCACAGATTTGGGGCTTTTATATTGTTTGTGTGCAGCTGAAAAAAGTCGGTGAACAGTCTTCATCTAAGCACAGATTAAAATAAGATGTTACAGTGGGTACACGTTTGCTGCATTTTCCCAAGGAGTTTTCACAGAACAATCCTGTTTGCACAGACTGTACTTGGGATGCTGAGGGTGTTGAGGTCTGCAATATGATATTTGGTAGCACATGGCTTGCAACAAACCAACAGATCCCTTCTGTATTTTTGTGGCCTTTAATGAATGGATTAAGTATAAGGAAGCTAACAAAAATACTTACTTTGGCAGGACTCAACCTATCTTTTGTAATGCAGTTTCTAATCAATTTGTACATTTAATATTTCTTCCCAAAAATGCTTGCTGTCATGTAGACCTGCTAAAACCAATATTCAGATGCTTTTAAACACAGTAGCAAATGTGATAACTGTTTATATAGTATTTTGTGCAGAAATTACCAGAAAAGGCTATAGAAAAAGGCCAGTCAATGAAGCTGACATTTAAAAGGAAAACCTCAGCTAGAGCAGCAGAATGCTGAAAGCAGAACCTTAAATTGCAATTGCTCCCAGCTTGCAGAGCCGTCACATTAAATTCACTAGGGTTTTGTAACCTAGAAAGAGAAAATCCTGAATGCTCAGATAGCACCCAACATGCTATTGTGCAATGATGTGGGCGGGGAAATGCAGCTGATTCTGTAGAGATACAAGTTTTTGTGTTAAAGAGCTGCACTGCCTTTCTAAATGACTCTAGAATCTTCTGTATAGACTTTATCTGACAGATTGTGATAAGATCAATTTCTTACAGCATTACTTCAGTAATTGTCTAACTCATTAGGCTGGTATCAATCAGAATTTCAAGACTACAGCAAAACAACCTCAAACCAGAACTGGAAAATTACAATGCTCTCTTGCAAGGCTTATGGTTGCAAACAAGAAAAATAGTCATGCACAAAAGAGGAAGAACTTAGCAAGAAATGGAGCAAGCCTATTGTGAAACTGAAAATCAGTCCCCAGAATCAACAAAGCACACGAGGCTGTGCCTTATGTAACATCTTAAATGGCTGAAATCCATTAGGTAGATCCCGTTTTTCTTCTGGGCTGTTTATGCCCTCTTCAGGATTTGTAGTGAAATTAATAGACAAGTTCCAGTGAGATTTATTTATACTTTCTCATCTACTTCTCAAAACTGTACCTGCAGAGAGACTGTTCCCAGCAAACCCAAATAAACAATGGGAACAGTACCAGATCAGGAAGAAAAACATTGGCTGAGCTTAAAATAAGCTTGCTCAGTAAGAAAATACCATTTAAATGTTTATAAAAGCTTAAAGAAAAACTGCACCTTCACGGCTGCAGTGAGTGAAAAGGCAACTAGAGCACTCAGGAGAGAGTGAAGGAAAGCAGAAGGAATGTTTGAGAGGCAAAAAGGATAAATAATTACAGGAGCTGACAAAGCACCTTGAGAACATTGTCAGAACTCTGAATTCCTTCTAGATTCATTTGTCCCCGGGCAGAGCAGGGGAGAATTCAGAAAACAATCCTTCAGGTTTTTTTTAAATCAGAGTTCATAGCTTCACTGTCCTGAAATAGCTCAGTGCTGGTATCTCAAAATATGCTTGCTCAACATGCCAGAAGGCATAATGCACATGAAAGTCTCCCTGACCCAGCACTGGGCAGGCCTCTATATTTATTTGCGTTGTTGACACTCCTGAAACTTCTTTTGCTGGTGCTGTTAGGGTTTTTTTGTGGGACTTCTGAATAGCAACTTCCATATTCTTAAATGTTGTAGCTTAAAACACAAAAGACTTCACACTTTTACATTTTTTGGTACTCAATATACTGAAATGAATGAGAAATACATATCAAAAAAAAAAAAGATTGGTCAAAAGACTTTTGTTTGTGTAAGGTAAATCTAGGATTGGGCAGAGAGGGTGAAGCGTGTTACTATTTGGCTACCAAAATCAAACATGTCCAGCTACGTTTCAGAACTTTCCTACACCATGAGCAGAGTATTCAACTTTTTCTTTTCAAAACTCAAAGGCTGAAAGCACAGCTATATGGTCACACTGCTCACTAGAGCAGAGCCCATGCAGGAAACCACCCCAGAACACTTCCTGACCTGCTGCTGCTGCTGTGTGCACGGGTGGTCAGAGGAAGGGCTCGGCTGTTAACGTTCCTGCAGACTGAGGTTCCCCTTCAGTGCAGCCCTGGAACAGAGGCGGTGCCCCCACAGAGCTCGTGGGCATCTCGGCCGAGAGACGGCTCCCCAGGTGATCTGGCTCTGTGACACACAGCTGCCAGACCATTCCAGGCAGGGTAAACAAGACCAGAATGGGCACAAGAGCCAGAGCAAGACTCAGGACATAATTCCTGAAATATTTATAGAGTCCTGACTATGGAGTTGACTGATGGTGTGAATACACCTGAGGGCAGGAATCGGCTGTAATGCACAGTATGCTGTGTGATTTGAGGCTCCTGCAAAGACACTTCATGCCCTTTCTAGCAAAAATGTGCCATGGTATCAAGTCATGCAGGGTGAGACACCAGGACAGAATTTGTGCATCTGTCAGTGCAAACTCTAGCAGAATTACTGTGCACGTGATCAGAAAACTCCCTAAATAAAAGCATAAGCATGAACAAATTGAGCTTTAGAAGTTCAATCCACCTTTGAACATGTTTTAAGCAGCTCTAGGTTCAAAACACAAGTTTGTAATAGGTCATGCTGCAGCAGGCTCTTCTCCCTGCCCTTTGCAGTGGAGGAATTCAAAAGCACTAAAAAGAGTTGCCGTAAAATCCCAAAGGTGTAATTTTTACTCTTAGGATACCAGGCCTTGGTTGCATAATGTATAGACTTTTTAATTTTTACACTTGTTCAGCAATCAGGGAAAATACTTTTTAATCCATCTAGGGATCAAAGATCTCTTCTTACATACACTGTTGTGGGAGACATAGCTCTTTGATTAATTCACACAAGATGCTATCTAAAACCACCATGACCTCACCCAAAGGCTTATTGTTGTACAAAGGCTCTGTGATGATTTTCTCCTGCAGAAAGGCTGGATGGGGGGGCGGGGGGGAAATAATTTCCCATACATACCTTGTAGCTTTAGGATCCCAAATTACAATGTCAGCATCAGAGCCCACAGCAATTCTGCCCTTCTTTGGGTAAAGGTTAAAGATTTTTGCTGCGTTTGTGCTGGTAACAGCCACAAATCTGTTTTCATCCATTTTTCCACTGTGCTGCGAAAGAGTACACAAACACAAACTCACTACTTTTCTAAACAAGGAATGAAAAAATGCTCTTCTGGTTGAAAAACTAGGATGAGTGACATGGCATCAATTTTTTTAAAATGTCATACTGAAGAGTTTAGAAGTAAAAGTAACTATTTTTCTCAGATGCCCATAATGCAATGTACTTTCTCTAATTACAGTTACTTTATTTTGCTTTATCCCACAGCAAAGAGAAAAAAAAAAGACAACTTTAAACCAAACACTCTGTGGATCCATCCTCAAGTCAACTAAAATCAAATGTTTTATCTGGCTTTAAATCTGTAATCCTGCTCAGCAATTTCCTCAGGAAACATAACATCTCCCGAGTATCTTGGTTTTGGAAAATGGTGACAGTATTTAAGGGGAGCCTAGAAGGTGATAATGGTGAGGCAAGGTACAATGTGTAATATAGGAAAACTGATTTGCAAATTTCTTTAGCAATGACAGAGTATAACAATTATCAGTAAAAGCTGCAATCAAGCAGTGTAAAAAACAGATTTTCTGAGTGACATTTCAGCAAAATAGCAAATAGCAATGGAAATACATGTGTCTTGGGATTGTTCACTGCTGTGTAACTAATTTAATCCAGCTTCCATGACTGTTGTTGGTTTGGAAAGCCACCTACCCTGGCAGCAATATTGTGCACAGGTCAGTCTAGGAATCAGAATGTCATAAAAACATGTTTATGGTGGTCTGTGAGCAGTCATCTGAGATGAAAAGTATAATGAAAATTGTGAACACTGCTCTTCTAAGTAATGGTGTGTGGGAAGGGAGGAAAGCTGTTCAGACAAACTCACAGAGCTGCATAATATTTCACAAGTGAAAAAAGGGAGGATATTATCAATTGAAGAACTTTTAAAAAATTATCTTGCCCAACAGGATGCACTGCTCAAAAGCAGCATTGATGAACAGATTGGTGTCTCAGTTTTATATGAACCACAAGCTAGGTTCCAGTTTACACCATAAGAAATCTCACTGGAGCTATGCCACAGGTGAGTCTAGGCACAAGTGTATGTGTTTTGTACATACCAACTGGAGCTGAATCCCAAATACAGATAAACAAGAGACATCATGAACCACATTCTCACCAAGTGTGTGAGGTAGTAATTATATTGTGACAAATGAATATGCTTCACAATGTATTATCAATGTGACTTCACTACTGCAAGAGAACTTAAATAGAACCAGACTTCCAGAACATAACAATTTTGCATTAGCAAAGCAATCATAACACCTAATATGCAGCAGATTCCTTGAGAGATTTCCTTACCTCCCCCCTCATCAGAAATTTTCTGAGAAGTACTAACCATTCTTGTGTTGGTACTGAGAATCTGAAGTCAGTGGGACATGAAGGTGCTCATTTCACCTTATCACATGACTGAACCACACATTAGAGAAGCATTTCTTAAAACATAAATTAGAAGTTGATAGGCACACCACTGTGGAAACTCCTCCAATGGCTAAGTTTGAGAGGGATCAAAGAGGAAAAAATACACAGATGATGCTGAAACTGTAGGCATCTCTTTCCTTTTATTCTCATTTCATGAGATGAAAAAAATCCTTCAAGGAAATATACTTGCAGTACCACTGAAACAATAGCAATCCCTTACTGATAAACAATAGAAATGATTCTTTAGTGAAATATTTTAAACATCAAGCATCTTCTTTCATCTTCCAGGAGCATAAAGTGAGACCTAATAAGCACTGTTATAGTTTTCAATCAAATGAGTTATCCTAAGATAAACACACTTGATAAAACTGAAGAGTTAATACCTGCTGAGAGATTATGTTTTGTTGGAGAAATCAATTACCTCTATGTTTGGACATTTTGATATACTTACAACGCCTTTTTCCCATATGACTGACATCCTATCTTCCACACCATTCACTCCATTAGGGATTTTTGTGAAGTCATCTTTGCCCAGAGCTTTCTGGCATATGTCAAAGGTGCAATTGTCAGTCCCTGTTACAGATAGGTCACCACTGCAGAGAAACAAAGTTCATTATGAATCGGAGCATATATCAGACAGTACCACAGAGGAAAACCTGTTGTAAGGCTGGGTAGATCAAGACATCCATCCTTCAAGATAAAAACTGATATGTCCTGCCTGCCTCCCTTCAGTCCCACCCTCCAAAACTGCCTCCACAGTAACAGCCAGTTGCCCTATGAAGCAGTTTCCTCTTCAAAAGCTCCTCAGAAGAAAACAAGCACCAACACTGACACTTTTGCTCCGGATATGTCAAAGACGACCCACAAATGGAGGACTGTCCACTGTGCCCAGAGCAAGCAGCTTGGTTTCATCCTCCCCTTGGGCAATTTTAGTCTGTGTCACTCCATATGACCACTGAAATTACTATGGATCTGCACAACAGTTAGCCCGTGTTCAGGCATACCTTTACAGGCTCTTCAGTCAAATTCAAACTTTTCGTGGAGTTAACCTTTATTGGTAATGAAATACCAGCAAACCACACACATCTAGTTAAGTGCAGATACCCTAATGGTACTTCTTTTTCCACTTCCTTCTGAAGCAGATGTTATGAAGTGGATACCTCATATATGCCTTCAGAAGTTAGCGGGCTTAGTTTTTATGCAGTATTTGAGTTTCAAGTGAAAAAGGCAGCTGACAACAAACCCCAGAAAATCTAGCTGTGATCTCACCTTTTACACATTTCCCATTGACTTACAGCCTTACTGTCTTCCTGGTCATGTTACATTTTTTTCTGCAGTATGAGCAAGGCAAGACTTATTGAATAAAATACAATGTGGACAGAAAGCCATAAGAGTTCAGAGAAATGAAATATGAAAACAGAATTTTTTTTTTCATCTGTAATTTTACCTTCCATTTATCCTTTCTCATAATGTAACATTCTGTACTTAGAAAATCCCTAGAGCTATTATGTACTGCTGTTATGCTATTATGTACTCTTGACAAAATTCACTGCGCATTTGGGTATCAGCTGTCACTGTTTGCTCATCTGCTTACTTGGCCAATAAGTTCATGAGGAAACCAGGAGTAGATGGATCTGGTCTCAGTGGGGGTCCCATCACATATGCTGCAGCATGAGCCCAGTCCTTATTCCAGTAGTTGGTGCCATCAGTGCCAAGACTTGCAGCAATAGGCTCCCCATAAACCACCTTTCCTGAAAAATGTCAATCAAA
The DNA here is from genome assembly GCA_013400175.1 of Phainopepla nitens. Lineage (NCBI taxonomy): Eukaryota > Metazoa > Chordata > Aves > Passeriformes > Bombycillidae > Phainopepla > Phainopepla nitens. The sequence goes on along the minus strand of VXBQ01011589.1, from coordinate 9,508 downwards.
GGTATCATCATCAAACAACATGAAAATGCATAACTTGTATTTTCTCTGTTGAGCATCTTTTTGGTGGCAATGAATTTAAATTTGAACGAGTGTTTCAAATTAAACAGCAACATATGGAAGGACATAATAAATTAAGCTATAACACAGCATCTTTGTTCTGAATATTCTGCTAGTGATTTCCCAATATATTTCTTCCTAAGAACATTGCTTGAGCATGTTTTTTAATTAAATTGTTGACAGATATACTATAATGGGTTTTACACATTGTTTACTAGGAATGTGATTGAGATTTCAAAAGGAATGCAGTCCTCAGTTGCATTAATTATGTTTAAGATTCATATATTTGGTAGCACCTGTTTAGTGCTCTGAAATTACTGACTATATAACAGTGTAAGTTAGTATATTACAGCATACAGACTTTGCAAGGTGGAACTTTTAATTGTCAGGCTATGCCAGGAAGAACAATGTGGCAGGAGACATAAACCAGAAAGTATAGAAAGATTTCCCAAATCAAAAACTATAAATAACTTTATTTCAAAATTAATTTTAATTATAATCTTTTATCCTTTGCTGCAGAGCATCCTATTTTTCTCAGAAGAGGACACCAACCCAGACTAGCTGTTAGCCTTTGGACAGAGCTAGCATATTTTAACTACTTTTTTCTCCTGGAAAACATGGGTTTGAAACTCATCAGAACAGGATATTTCACTCCCTGAGTGAGTGGTCCAGACACTTTGCAGTTCTGTAGCTTCCACACCCACTCCGAGGCCACTTGGTACTGGTTAAAGGCAGCCTCTGCTGGGTCCCAGCTAGAGCATTCTCTCTGCCCTCATCCCTACAGACAGTCGGTATTTTGCTTTGGTTGCCAGATTTCACTCCAGGCACAGTTTTTATTAGAACCATCACTGCATTGCCCCAGCAAGGCCACAGCTGGTGGTTGCTTGATGATACAAGACTGTGACCTTTCTCTGACTTTCTGCATGTAAGTCACACAGTCATGGTACTGCTGGAAAACAAAAAGCAAATCTTTGCAGATTTCTCTCTGTACATTAGACTGCTAATTCTGTGAGCTACTTGATTGTAACTCCTGCACCGGCATAAGTAGCTACTGAGAAGCTGAATTATTTTCGAAATACATTTCTCATTGCACTAGTGCCATTCCTGAAATCTTTGGATCTAGATTTGCAAAAAGGCCTCATACCATTTTATTTCTACATGACGTCAAGGTCTGCTTTGGTGTTACTGTATTGTGCATTTATTCCAAGTACTACAAGTACTAACTAGTACAACTTCATCCACAGCCTAAAGATTCCCTATTAGCATTACTAACTTCCTACAACCACCTCAGCATGCTCTGACATGCTCAAGGTGCTTGTCTCACATTGATGCTTTGACTTAGAGCATTATAAGTTCTCAGTCGCACTTATCTATATATGTTATAGATTAGTACTTGAGTTCAGAGGGAGATCACCATTTTTTAGACTTGAAAACAAGACTTTGGCAGTTATTTGCTGGTTTTTTTGGATTGTATCTTCAGAACTTAAAAGCACTGACTGTGAGACCATGCATGGAAGTGATATGACCACTCACTGATGAGGAGATTTGAGCAGATTAGTGTCTTCTTAATTCAGAGCTGAATGATGAAACCTAAGAAGAGACCTGGACAAAACCAGGAGCATGGATGAAGTTAGGATGAAACCTGATTCACCTTAGCTCAGGGTCTTCCCTGACTCTCGCAAGAACTCTTGGCCTTCCCTGGCCAACTCCAAACACTGTTTCTGAAGGTAGACTGCCACCAATTTAGAGGTATGTAGAGAAGGTCTGGTATATATAACCAATCTGTCATATTTACCTATTAGGCTTTTGACAAAGTTTTCATGATCAAAGCCACCAGAAAGGAGAGGGAGAGGGAACTGTGGTTCGTGTCTCTCCTACTGCATTTAAAAAGTTAAAGAAGCTTTTATCCAAAGTAAACCTGAGCTATGAATCATTAGGCCATAGCTACAAATTTTTAAAGTTGAAATTGCAGGAAAAGAATAAATATTTTGCTTAATAAATACTTCAGAGAATAATAAGAAAATAATTTTCTCATCATAGTTTCACAACATGAAAATAAAAAGAAATTTCTGAGCTCCCAGTTGGATATGCTGAACTGATTCTAACTCATGTACCATAGCTGATGACAGTGTTTCTGCAGTCAGAGTTTGAGCTGACCAGCTCCCTTTGTTCCCATGAGCGGGGAGGAGTAGAAGTTATTCCCTCAAGTGATTTTTAGTCTGAACACTGCAGTTTCAACAGACTACCTCTGGACAGTTCTGCTGAATGTGCAATTTCTTGCATTTCATTTGGGCCATGACTAGCCAGACTGAAGGATACAATATCAACATTCTGCTTTAAACCTAGTGAAAGGGAAATTCTGCACTAAGGCTCTTTTAGCTCAACTGGCAACAAGGAAATTCTTCATTAAGGTTCTTCTAGCTTGATTGGCTTTTGCCAATGGGGCATAAAAATGAAGTAATGCAGTAATAAATCATATCTTTCAAATTGTTATGTTTTCCAACATTCGATAAAATCAAGGAACCACCAAGTGTTCTGCTGTTTGGTCATCCTGATACCTCTGAGCAGCTGGTAAATAGCTGTGTATTTGGTGACTTTTTTATCAGATGCCCAAACTGGCTAGCCAGAGCTATTTTTAATAGATTACTTTATCCAAAAGAAGAGCATTCAATTGCAATTATTTTTTTCCACCTACCAGAACTCAAAAAGAGTTGCAACACTGATAAATACCAACTAACATTTATAGATTTGAAAACCTGATCCACATGTTCTTATTCTAGCAGCAGTTTTAGAAGCACTTAAGATAAGGTCATATGGGGCAAAGATACTCCCAAGCTGTGCTCTGAAAGGAGCAGAGCTGCAAGTCAGGGTTTATTGAATCAGGGATAGCATTGCATCCATTAGGCTATATACAGCCTGGACCTGAGCTGTCCTGCATGAGACAGCTAAAAAGTTGACATTTTTAGTTGCATTCCTGTGCTCAGAATCAGCTTGAGAGTTTGTATTCCCTCAGCAATGGACATGCCTTTTCTCTCACTAAGAAGTGACATAACCCATGGCTGTTGGTAGGAGCCAATCTTGTAAGCCTAGGTAAGCTTCTTAGAATCTGGACAAGGACATATTTTTATATGCAGTTTTTTTACAAAAGGAGAAACTTCTTTTAAAAATTACTTTTTCAGTAAGACTGTGCTCTCCAGGTCTCCACTAGAGAGCCCAATTTTCCTGGCTGTAGCAGCACATTAAATGAGGAAAGGCACATGATCTTTAATCATCACACTGGATGATCTTTAAGGTCCCTTCCAACCCAAACCATTCTGTGATTCTATGGTCTCCAGCTTTAGCTGAGATTTAGCTTAGACTGAAAGCATTTTTTAGGGGGAGGCAGTATAAATCATGTGCCCCTAAATCACATTTTATTGGTCTTACTCTCTCCACAAGCATTTGTAGTGGCAGGAATGGTTGACAAGGCCAGTTAATTTCACACAGTAAGTTCACATCAGGTAATCCTAATAAGGAGAAGGATCTGCACTGCCTGGCACCAGAGCTCTACAGCCTTGTATTCTCACCTGAGGGAAGATTTTACACAATAGCAGGAAGAGAATCCCGTCTGTCTTCCCACTTAAGAGAATGAGAGTGCCATTCACACAAATATATCAGACTGCCCTTCTGTAGAAAAATACAGTTCCTCTACCTGCTCTGTCAAGATTCAAGGCCATGTTGTGCACAGGGATGAAGAAACAGCCCACTGAGACAAGCAAGGACAGTTCTCACAGAGAGGTGCTGTTGCTGACCCCCTCAGTGGAGAACTGATGAACCATTGCTTTTGGCAAACAGGCTGGTAGGGCCCCTTAAAAAGAACAGGATGGGGGCATAAGTTAGCCTGTCCCTCTCCAACATGGTCACAATGTGAAATTTTGGATTCCCTGTTGAATCAGGGAATATTCAGCAGCCATTACAGATGTACATGAAAAACATGCTGCTGTAATCTGGAGGTTTCCTTCCTTGAGTGGTGCTGCTGGAGGTCAGAGGAGGTATAAATGGTGAACTCTGGCATGGAAGAGAGAAGGAAAGACTTTTGCTCACCTCATTCTCTTAAGGTTTGCTTAATCTAAGAATAAGAACTGCTGTTTCTTTACAGTGTATATGATTTTAACCTTCAAGGTCTGAGCCATAGCTCACTAAAGACAACAGAATTATGCCTACTGTCTTGAGCAAGCTCTATCAGGCCTTCAACCTCTAATATTAGCTCTCACCTTGTATAGCTAAATGAGGGACAAGGAAGAATTGGGCTCTGACTTACATTTTTTACTAGGAAAATCATCATCCCATAGAATTTGAGAAGCCATGCAATTGCAATTCAATTCTGGTATCACACTGTCAACCAGAAAATAGATTTCACTCACTGAAGATCTGTTTTTCCCCTTCTGAGGTCAGTGATGGAATTGGAAGCGATATCAATCTTCCTCTGGGCAGGGATGAATATGCACACACACATTGTATTTCATGCTAAGTGCTTGGAAAGGAACATGAAAAATTTCACAATTGTGAATAGCTGGAAGCTAGCATCAAGACATGGAGAAATGATCTTGAAAAGATGAATAAACTGTTTTAGAGTGAATATTTCAAATGCTTGAGAGGCTTCCATTATTTAAGAGTTTATACAGCTTTCACATTAGGGTGGTTTTTAACCTGTCCAAATTGAATGTCTTCCATCAAGATATTTGAGTTTTATTTATGTCATTCATACAATACTTTGAGAATATTTTTTTTTCTGGAACACCTTTATTTTTATTACGACTCTTTACTGAAAAATGGAAAATAACTTCTACTGAAACCAAAAATAGTGAATTTCCAGTTACCAAAATTTATACAGATCAATCTCATTAAAAACTACAATTCTTGTAATTACCTTTGGGTACTCTTGTTACCTTTTGAAATTTCTTAAACAATCTTAGATTTCTTTTTTCTAAACTGTGTACTTCTATACAGATCAATATGAATTATGAAGATATGTTGTATGTTGCTGTACACAAAGGAAAGCATTGGTGAATCTGACTGCAGCATCCCAGGAAGCTATAAAATACAATTTGCACCACAATTTGCATCAATTGTCCCAATATTTTCTTAGTACATATGGGAAAAGCATACATCTGTCCTCAGTAATCAAACTGGCACCGCAGACTATTCTTACAACATGCCTAATCAATGTTTTACAGTATTTCCTGTCAGCATAAAGTTCTTTACTTGAACAGTGTGTTATAAAACACTGTCTTTGCTCTTTTATGTTCACAGCCAGTGTTTCATCTTTAATCTCGGTATTTCAACTGTTGTTAAAGCTTCTTGTAGTTAATTTTCACATGATGCCTGTGAAAGTACAAAGAACTGTGCACTGATGGATATAATCCACATTCCTGGCAGCACTGGCATCTAGTGGAGGAATCCAATATAGCACAGTACAAAAAGATGTGCCAATAAAATATATTCTGGTAAATTCTTTTACAAACTTGAACTACTGCTGAATCTTACTAGAAGTCATGGTCATACATATTGTGCATAAACATATCCATCTATATTAGCACAATGACATCACACTGCTTTGATTTTTCATGACCTCATACTCTACATTTTAATATTAATAATCTATGTCCCTTATGTAGGCATTATCTAAAGACAAGAAAAAGGGAATTCCTGAGGTCTGTATGAAATTCATGTCAGGCCACATGAAAACAAGCTGTAAATGCAAAAGACGTAAAAAACATAGTAAAAAAGATGTAAAAAGATAATGAGGACAGATAATTTTAGGTCCTCCAAATACTGGGCTCCTGTCCTGCTCCTTCCTCCTTGATAATATCTCCTCACAGTGCTCTTCCACGTGCTGCTGTGGATGAACTTGTAGATGAGGAGATAAAACATCCTGAATGCTATGGCCTTCAGGCTGCTTCTAGTCTACCTAACAGATGCTCAGGAAGGTCAGGCCCCCTTGGCTGACCAGTTATTTATGAACACTGCAGTGCAAACCTGAGCAACCCTGCATTGGTGGAAATCAAGGCTTTCAGACACTTGTCATCTTCACCATGACTTTTAAATGCCCAGTGAATAGGAGTCATGGTCACATCATGGCACTGTCTGTAAAAATATGGTGTGGTCTCTGTTATAGAATTTCTCATCAAGATACCTGGTAAAGTCTTGCAGACAAACTCAAGAGAGAAGAACAGTAGAGTATTTATTGTCTTGAACTGGTCACATAATTTTTAATGCAATAATGCTGACCTGGCCATCACTTTGACCTTAGAAGTACAGTCCAAAGAGAAAAAAGTTTGTTCTGGGGAGAAGGGCATGTCTCAATTCTGGTTGCTGTTCTTCCACAATGCTCCCCTTGGGCCCAACAACACACACACACACACACAAACACACACACACATACACAGAATTTAGACATCCCACTCCAAGAAATTCCCCCATGATCTGAGGCTTATAACACCCATGAAAAGTAAGACACTAATGCTGTGTTTGGTTTTCCATGACCCTTCCCCAATGCCATTGTCCAAGCACAAAAGAACTAGGACTTTTACCTTCTCTTCGTGCATTACTTATCACCTTTGCTGAAGATTTACTCATTACATGGACTACATAAAGGGGGCAGTTTACAGCATTTGCTATGGTAATCGCTCTTTGTGTAGCTTCAGCTTCCACTTCTTCAGGACGACACAGTTCATGACCCTCAGGGCCAGTAATTCCCATTGCCAGCATTTTCTTTGCACCCTGAAGACCACACAAAATCGTGTAAGAGTCAGTTAAAGTGTATCTATGGTGTCACGAACATGCTGTCAGTCAAATGGATTCTGAACCACCCATTGCAGCCAGTTCAAGATAAAAAACAACTAGGCAGTTATGATTTTTTTCCAAAATAAGTTACTGTAGTTTTATCTGAAATCTAATATATATCTCATTAAATTCAAGTCTCAGAATACCTAGGTAAATTCAGGGAACACACTTCACTGGCTTGCAGGATTAAATCACTGCTCTTGAAAACCCTACCCCTCTCTCACTATGTACACTTACATATCATGGCCAATAATGTCCAATGACGCTACTAAATCTCATTGGAGAGAAAAAAAGGAAAAACCCTTACTATGCACAAAGATGCATATCCAGAGCCTCTGAAAACTCCAAGGCTTTAAGAGGCAAAAGGTTTTGTCCCTGCTCTGTTCCGGGAGTTTAAGATTTTCTGATTTGAGATTATTTAGCGATGAATTAATTTCCGTTACGGGACCTGGGGCAGAGTCAAAGCGCTGTTGAGTGGAATAGTTGAAGAAACTATTTTATTATAGGCACTCGAGTTACCTCTGGTGTCGAGTATAACCAGTGCAGTTATACCCTCAGGGCCTCAGAACTCAGAGCCTCCACACAGCACCAAGGTGGCAGCAGCAGGTATGAAGTGAAGCTAATTGTGCATAGAGGGATGTTGAGACTCCTGTGCCCAGTCAGTGAAGCTTTCTCCATACTTCTAGATTTGCTTTTACATGAGCTGACTGTGTCTGGAGACACCTGGGGTTAAGACCATCTATATTCCTGAATTTGATGGACAAAATGTCAAATGTGCACCTGAGCAATTAGCTCCCCATTCTCCGCATGGACTTGAGCAACTGCTCCAAGTTCCTTACAGCAGGAAAAGGCTTCATATAGCTCCTCATCATTGACCATGTATATATCTTTATAGGCCATAAACATCTTGAAGGAGTTGACACCTTTGTTTTGAACAAGACTTCTCATTTCTTGCTTCACCTGAAAAATAGAGCAATTCTATTTTAAATGTTAATAATTTTGTATAAAGAAATTGTAAGTATGAAGGGAGAGCCTGTACTCAACCATCAAATGCATGTTCAGTACAAACAGCCCAAGCCACATACTTAAAGACTGACTTAGACTATTCTTCTTGCATCAAATTGATTCTAAAAGTATATAAAAGAGTAGCACTGCAGTGCAAATATTGGAAGCAAAAGCCAACTGCAGGAGGGAATGCTTACTATAAAAGGCAATGAGGCAGAATTTTGATTCAAATAAACCTCCTGATGTTGAAAACACCCATTCTAATATTAAAGTCAATGTGTCCAACTCACACAACCTGGACATTTGTGCAAAACTGATTTTCAAAGTTGGATTGTAATGGGATGCAGCTTCTAGGAAACAACACAGTTACAGAAAAGATTTCATCTTTTAGAGCTTTGTCCTGACTCGAAAAAACACACACAGCCTTTTGAAATATTTTGTTGTCAAACAAAACAGCTCCAAAATGCTAAGTGCAGGCCTGCTACTTTTTTTTTTTTTTTTTTGTATTCATTACTTGTTAGGATTCCCTGCTTCTGCTGGAGCCTATGAAGCCCTGCAAAACATTACATCCCAAAGACAGAAATACACATATTTTAGTCTCAAGGCTTCTTGCACAACTGGTTAGCTAGAAACATATATTACATAACTTTGGCTCTCCCTTCCCAGTACAATGATGGTTACAATAGTTGACATGTATCAGTAATGCTATTACAATTTCCATGGGATGAATTTCTTTCAAAAAGTAGAAACTTATTTTTCATTTTCTTTCAAATATTTTGATTGTATGTCCTCAAGAAGGGTAAAATTTATAAAAAACTCATGGAAAATTTTTTTAGTTATCCAGAGGAGGGATGGGAACACATCTCGAGCGGGAGTTATCAAATAATACCTGACAAAAGGCCCTGCTCTGGCACAAATATAGAGGCATGTCATTTATCCTCTTCACTGTTTACTACAACAGAACTATTTACTACAATTAACAGAAGACATTTTAAAGAATGTATGCTTTTAATTAATACTTCAAATCCTAATGAGGTGAGAGCTGATCAGAATGGGCATGAAATATCAGTCTTCTTCACCCAGGCCTTTTACAGCTACAAAATGCCCAACCTTTCTATTTCTTTTAATCTTGGCCTTTAAAAACAGTTATATTCTTAATATAAGCTAGAACATTTCATGGATTTACACCTGTCTAGATTTATTTGATTTGTCAGTACAATTCCACTATTTTCTGCTGAGGCTGTTTCAAATGCACATTACTCAAATTTCATTGGGGAATTTATTTCATGCCTTTGCCTTAAGTTAGAAGTCCTGGTCAGCCTATTTTGACATTCAGTACACAGAATACCAAAGATATGTTATTTGCAGAGTGAAGGCTTTGGTGCATGTATTTTAGAAGTTAAAAATTAGAAGAAATACTCATATATAAAATAGGAATTTACTTAATATGTCTGTGTAGTGATGCACAGTTCTCCGAGAATCCCAAGTCATCTTGTAAAACATGCATCTCATTCAGATAGATATCAAGCACATGAAAAATTAATTTATCAGTAAAGCTTTCAGGCTACCAGCAAACATTCACTCAGCAAAGGTGATTCTCCCATATGTAAATTCAAAAAAA